>SJYT01004638.1:182490-201544 GCA_006410635.1 Cephalophus harveyi | reverse complement strand
CATAGTCAATAAAGCAGAAATAGATCTTTTTCTGGAACTCTCTTGCTTTTTCCATGATCCAGCAGATGTTGGCAATTTGATCTCTGGTTCCTCTGCCTTTTCTAAAGCCAGCTTGAACATCCCCTCCAGCTTCCTGTAATTAAAGAATGATTTCAAGTAAATTTAGCAGCTGATCAACTTTGGCAGATTCCATCACCTGTGATTCTGGGGTGGAGAAGTTTCACACTGTGTCGTGGCAACAACTGGAGAGCAGCACCAATCCTCCAACTACCTGTTTGCATGCACATGTAACCATATGCCTCACACATAGTTATGTGCACACATTCACAAAGCTCCTGGTACACAGCACAAAAATTTCCCTGGAGAGTATTGCTGCTGCTGCTGCTGCTAAGTCACTTCAGTCGTGTCCGACTCTGTGTAACCCCATAGACAGCAGCCCACCAGGCTCCCCCGTGCCTGGGATTCTCCAGGCAAGAATGCTGGAGTGGGTTGTCATTTCCTTCTCCAATGCATGAAAGTGAAAAGTGAAAGTGAAGTTGCTCAGTCGTGTCCAACTCTTAGCGACCCCGTAGACTGCAGCCTACCAGGCTCCTCTGCCCATGGGATTTTCCAGGCAAGAGTACTGGAGTGGGGTGCCATCACCTTCTCCAGGAGAGTGTTGAGCAAGATTCAAAGATGGGCAACACCCTGCCCCTGTAAAGGAGTTGGGATTCAATGTGGGACAATGCATGCCTAAGGACATTTTTGCAAACAGTAGAGCAATCAGCTGGCAATTAGTGGGGCTAGTATCTCAGTAGATAACCAGCCAGGAGCTTAATTTGCTGATAAAGGAAAAAGGGACTCAGAGCAGAGGTAAAACCTGACAGGTCCTTGACTGTCAGGAAGACAGTGTACATGTTGCAGTGTGACCCTCTGAGAAAAATATCAATAGTACACACTACCAGAGAAATAGACTTTGTTGGGCTAGCTCAAACACTGTGAGGTTGGAGTTATCCTGATACCAAAATCCAACAGAGGAATCACTAAACAAGAAAGCTATAGGCCATGTAGACATAAAACTCATAAACAACAAAATACTAACAAACTAACTCCAATGATGCAGTGATGCTTGAAAAAGAACCCAAAACATCTGTGTGTTTATATATATATGATTAAGTACGATTTATCCCAGGAATCCAAGTGTTTTAAAACCCAGAAGTCCATCAGTACAATACATTACACCTGTAGAATAGAGGATAAAGAACACATGATTTTCTCAATAGACACAGAAAAGGCTTTGATAAAACTCAATGCCATTTCACAATTTAAAAACTTGGAATAGAGCAGAAACTCCTCCAAAAGATAAAGGACATTTAAGAAACAAGCATACCTAACAGCATACTTAATGATGAAAGACTGAATCCTCCATCATCAACAAATAGAAGTAGCATAAGCAAATGTCACTTATGCCACTTCTCCTTAACCTTGTGCTAGACATTCTAGCCAAACAACAAATGAAACAAACAACAAACAAAAACAGATATCAGGGTTGGGAAAAAAACTAAGACTATTTGCAGGTGACATATTGTATATAAAAAAAATCCAAAGAATACACTGAAAACCTGTTAGAAATAATGACTTCATAGTTGCAGGTCAAAAAATAAATGTAGAAAAATTTGTACTTCTATATACTAACAGTGAACAAATGGAAAATGAAATTATGGACAACAATTCTGTTTACATTATTTTTAAAAATAATATAATATTTAAGAATAAGTTAAACCATGAGTGGAAGATTTGTGCATTAAATACTATAAAACATTGCAGAGAAAAATTAAAGATCTAATTAAATGGAAAGGCATTTCACATTCTTGTATTGGAAGTCTTACTATTATGATGATGGCAATATCCCCCAAGCTATCTACACGTTCAATGCAATCATTATCAAAATCTCAACTTCACTTTTTTTTTTTAAGAAACTGATAAGCTTATCCTAAAACTAATGCGAGATTGTGTGGGATAGACAGTAATGAAAAAAAAATCTTCAAAAAAGAACAAATTTTGAGGACTCACTTGTCCCACTTGTCCCAGTTTCAAAACTTACCATAAAGCCATAATATGCCCTTGGAACTGAATGAAAGAGTCCAAAATGAGACCTTATGTTTTGGTCAATTAATCGTGACAAAGGTGCCAAGACAATCCAATAGGAAGATGATTTTTTTTTTTTTTTTTCAGTTAATACTGCTGGGACTCCCACATAATGAACTGGATAGCCACATACAAAACAATGAATTTTGAACTCTACTTCACAATGTTTGCAAATAATGAATTCTAAAAAGACCATAGAATGAGATATAAAAGCTAAAACTGAAAAATACATACAAGGAAACTTAACAGTGAATCTTCATGGGCTTGTGTTAGGAAACGCTTGCTTAGATACGACACAAAATGTAAAAACTATGAAAGAGAGAAGAGGTGAAAAGGTTTGTGCTTAAAAAAGTCATCATCAAGTAAGCTAAAAGAACTGAAAAAAAGTTTTGTCATTCATATATACAATAGGGGATTTGTATTGATACTGTATAAAATATGCAATACAACTCTGCAGTAAAAATACAAATCCAATTAAAAATGACAAATGATATGAATATATATTGTTCCAAAGAAGATATACAAAGCACCTATAGGTATACTAAATGATGCTTAACATGGTAATTAATCAGGGACATACATTGGAACCCATGAAATACCACTTCACACATCCTCAGTTCAGTTTAGTTGCTCAGTCATGTCTGACTCTTTGAGACACCATGGACTGCAGCACATCCTAGATTTGTATATAATGTCACATGTCCTAGGTTTGTCTCTAATGAAAAAGACAGACAATAACAAGTTTTAGTGGAAATGAGATACTGTACCAGTTACACATCATAGCAAACAGTCTGGTAGTTCCTCCAAAGTCTCAGGTGCATTGAATTACCATTAAACATAAAATTACAATTCTACTCCTAGGGAATATAACAAAACTACTTGAAAATAGGTGTTAAAACCAAAACTTACATAAAAATGTTTATAACAGCATATTTAATATAGCAAATGATGGAAATAACCCAGTGTCCATCAACTGATGAATGAAAGAACAAAATGTGATCAATCAGTAAAATGGAATATTATTCAAACATAATAAAGAATGACATATTGATAAATGGTACAACATGGAAGAATATTGAAAACATTCTGCTAAGTAAAAGAAGTTAATCACAAAAAACTCACATGTTATATGGTTTCTTTTATATGAAATGTCAAAAATAGGTAAATCTATGGGGACAGAAAGTAGCTTTGTGGTTTTCTAAAGCTGCAGGTGGGAGGAGAAAAGGAAAGATATAAGTGTCTGAATGCACAGTTCCAAAGAATAGCATGGAGAGATAAAAAAGCATTCCTCAGTGATCAATGCAAGGAAATAGAGGAAAACAATTGAATGGGAGAGACTAGAGATCTCTTCAAGAATATTAGAGATACCAAGGGAATATTTCATGCAAAGATGGGCTCAATAAAGGACAGAAATGGTAGGGACATAACAGAAGCAGAAGATATTAAGAAGGGGTGGCAAGAATACACAGAACTGTACAAAAAAGATCTTCATGACCCAGATAACCATGATGGTGTGATCACTTACCTAGAGCCAGACATCCTGGGATGTGAAGTCAAGTGGGCTTTAGGAAGCATCACTACAAACAAAGCTAGTGGAGGTGATGGAATTCCAGTTGAGCTATTTCAAATCTAAAAGATGATGCTGTGAAAGTGCTGCACTCAATATGCCAGCAAACTTGGAAAACTCAGTAGTGGCCACAGGACTGGAAAAGGTCAGTTTTCATTCCAATCCCAAATAAAGGCAATGCCAAAGAAGGCACAAACTACCACAAAATTGCACTCATCTCACAGACTAGCAAAGTAATGCTCAAAATTCTCAAAGCCAGGCTTCAACAGTACATGAACCGTGAAGTTCCAGATGTTCAAGCTTGTTTTAGAAAAGGGAGAGGAACCTGAGATCAAATTGCCAACATTCGTTGGATCATAGAAAAAGCAAGAGTTTAGGGGAAAAAAAAAAAAAAACCTGCTTTATTGACTATGCCAAAGCCTTTGACTGTGTGGATCACAACAAACTGTGGAAAATTCTTCAAGAGACAGGAGTACCTGACTTGCATCCTGAGAAATTTGTATGCAGGTCAAGAAGCAACAGTTAGAACTGGACATGGAAAAACAGACTGGTTCCATATAGGAAAAGGAGTACGTCAAGGTTGTATATTGTCACCCTGCTTATTTAACTTATATGCAAAGTACATCATGAGAAATGCTAGACTGGATGAAGTGCAAGCTGGAATCAAGATTGCCAGGAGAAATATCAATAACCTCAGATATGCAGAGGACACCACACTTATGGCAGACAGCAAAGGAGAAATAAAGAGCCTCTTGATGAAAGTGAAAGAGGAGAGTGAAAAAGTTGGCTTAAAACTCAACATTCAGAAAACAAAGATCATGGCATCCGATCCCATCACTTCATCACATTCATTCCATCATCCCATGTTTCATGGGGAAACAATAGAAACACTGAGAGACTTTATTTTCGGGGGCTCCAAAATCACTGCCGATGGTGACTGGAGCAATGAAATTAAAAGATGCTTGCTCCTTGGAAGAGAAAGTATGACCAACCTAGACAGCATATTAAAAAGCAGAGGCATTACCTGGTCAACATAGCTAGTCAAAGCTATGGTTTTTCCAGTAGTGATGCATGATGTGCGAGTTGGACTATAAAGAATGCTGAGTGCCGAAGAATTGGTGCTTTTGAACTGTGGTGTTGGAGAAGACTCTTGAGAGTACCTTGGACTGCAAGGAGATCCAACCAATCCATCCTAAAGGAAATCAGTGCTGAGTATTCATGGGAAGGACTGATGCAGAAGCTGAAATTCCAATACTTTGGCCACCTCACACGAAGAGCTAACTCATTGGAAAAGACCCTGATGTTGGGAAAGATTGAAGGTGGAAGAAGGGGATGACAGAGGATGAGATGGTTGGATGTCATCACCGACTCAATGGACGTGAGTTTGAGTAAGTTGCGGGAGTTGGTGATAGACAGGGAGGCCTGGTGTGCTGCAGTCCATGGGGTCGCAAAGAGTCAAACACGACTGAACGGCTGAACTGAACTGAAAGCTGAGAGTGGAGGAGGAATGGGTAGTAACAACTAATGAGTATGAGCTTTTTGTGGATTCATGAAAGTGTTATAAAACTGAACAGTGGTGGTTGTTACACAACTGTTATTATATTTAAAAACAGTTGAATTATACATTTTAAATGTTTTATGACTTGTGAGTTATATCTCATTAAACTTGTCTCTTAAAAAATATGATACCAGAAGAAACCCTGTGTAAGATGATGTGATTTGTATCTTCTGTCTCTAATTCTGGATTCTTCATGGCTCTCATTCCCTGGCGGCTGGTGTCTGAGATGTGACAGCTGACTCCCTTTGGCTCATGTACTTTTCCTTGGTGACTCAATGATTCTGGACACCTGGCTAAATAGATACTGGTGATGACCCCAGAAGGTAATGATATACCTGCACTGCTGTCAAGAATGATCTGTGTTTTAGGGTAGCTAAAATAGATGGATGGATATCTAAAAGGATGGCTAATTGTCCTCTAATTGGGCCACTCAGCATTTGACAGAATCAGCCTTTCCACTATTAGATCAGCTTTTAGAGTTTTATAAGTTAATTCTAAAACTTGATTTGAATCTGAATCTTGTCTATTCCATCACCCTCCTCCAATTTCTAATCTGTTTCCCAATGTGAAGAGAGCTGTGGTAGTTTGGCAATCCACTTAGTGGTTTAAAAATTGTAAAAGGAGAGGGGGGATAATGAGTGACTGGGACTGGAGACATACAAAGGCTACAGTGGGCTCGATGTCCATGATGGTTCCCTCACGTGGCTGATACCTGATGCTGTCTGTCAGCTGAAAACACATATTTGACTGTCAATCAGAGCCCATACTTGCAGTCTGTATATTTAACCTGGGCTTCTCACAAGATGATGATACATACACTGAACTATCTGCATGCCTACCTCCTCTCAGTGAGGTGTCCATATGCCTTCACCTTTGGTGTGATTCATTCTCAATCCCTCCCTCTTCTCTCCCAATCCCAACACAAATAATCGCCATCACAGTACAAAAACTCCAGGACAAATAAGACAGTTTCTTTTCCTTCACTCCACCTATTGCCCAGTGTTTCTCCTGATCTCAGCTACTCTTCCAAAACATCGAAGATATTAATCTTATGTTTTTATCTGAGCATAGCATACCTCCTAGTGTTAATGTTTTTGGAGTGTGACATGTAGAAAACTCAGATTCTTCTAGTCCTCAGTTATGTTTTGTTATATATATATATCAGTGGTCAGTAACATCAGTGTGTCAGTGTGTTATTCTCTCAGTCATATCCGATTCTTTGAGACCCCATGGACTGTAGCCCACCAGGCTCCTCTGTCTATGGGATTTCCCAGACAAGAATACAGGAATGAGTTGTCATTCCTTTCTCCAGGGGATCTTCCTGACCCAGGGGTCCAACCTGGGTCACCTGCATTGCAGGTCGATTCCTTACCCTCTGAGCCAGCAGGGAAGCCCCCTGTGGTCAGCAACATAGTACTATATTAAAGAATAATGGTAAGTATCATCCTTGAATTGTTCCTGATATAAAAGTGAATATATCTCAAGTTTGTCCATGAAACATGATTCTTACTGTAAATTTTGGCATGTGAGTATCAAGTTTAGTACATTCTCCTTGATTCAAATTATTTTGAAAATTATATTGATATATTTTTCTTTAAAATTTAATATAGATAACTACATTTATATATTTCCTAACATTGAAACTCAGATAACAAAGAATATGCCTGCAATGCGGGAGACCCAGGCTTGATCCCTGGGTCAGAAAGATCCTCTGGAGAAAGGGATGGCTACACATTCCTAGAGAATTCCACGGCCAGAGGAGCCTAGTGGGCTACAGTCCATGGGGTAGAAAAGAGTCAGACATGACTGTGTGACTAACACTTTCACTTTTCACCATGGAAACTATGGATTTTATTAATGCATTCCTGAGGAAAACTCTACTTGAAAATGTGTTTTTTACATGTTGTCATTGGATATCCTTAACTAGGATGTTATCTCTATGTTTAGGGGCTGATGTTAGCCTGTAATTTCCCTTTAATTTAATATCCTTAAAATGTTCTGGGACTAAGGTTGTGTACTAGCCATAAAAAATGAATTGTCAACTCTTTTGGTTAAACTTGATTTAATTCTCTTTATTTGTGTTTTTCATATACTGTATTCTTTCATTTTTGCTCCTTTCCTGCATTACATTGTATAGATAAAATACCTACTGCCAGAGGAAACTTAAATGACTTATTTTTAAGGTTCTGATTTTTATGTCTAAAATATTGAGAGTTGCTGTTGTTCAGTCACTAAGTCATGTCCAACTCTTTGTGACCCCATGGACTGTAGCAAGCCAGGCCTCCCAAGCATATCCAAACATATATTTATGTTTTCCTAACAGTTTTGCACCATTTCTATATATGTCCCTAAGTAAAACAAGTACCTACCCACCTCATATGCTTTCCATTAATTGAGCCCACGTAAGGGGCAGAATATGAGAGCTCTAAAATTTTTGTTTTTAAGTTGGTAGGGAGAGGTTGAATAAATTTAGAAGAGAGTAATATAAACACATTGTATTTTAGAAATATCAAGTTCATAGCAATGTTATAGACTGATTCCGATGATAGAAAAAACTCATAGCAAGGTTATTTGGCATTACATTTTTGTAACAGTCAGGGAAAAATAATGGAAGCCTCAGTTAAAAAAGTGGCAGATGGTGTGGAAAAGACAGATGTTTCAAGAGAGATTTGTGGAGTTGGAGAGGGTGGCAGTGTTGAATGATGTGCTGATACTAGGAAGCCAGTTTGAAATCTGTCTTCCTCTGTCCTTTTTCCTTCATGCAGTGCTATTTTTTTTTTACTGCCTCTTCCTATCTCTTCCTCTCCTTCCCCTCTCCCTCAGTCCTCTATTCCTCTCTCATATCCCCCACCACATACACATATGCATACATTTACATATACATAGTTTTGACATTTTTCATCCTGAATTCCAGGATGGCATAGCCATCTTGCTCTTTGCTTTAGTATGTATCACATGGCCCTGATCCAAACATGAGAGAAATTAGGAAGTTAACTTAGCAGGTGTAAAGGAGCAATAATACATTATTAATATTTCCTGAGCGATATATTTGTCAATTAGATCTTCCATTCCCATCATCTCCTTGTGTCAAATACTAGGATAGCTGCTTCTATAGCCAATCACAGCTTTCCACATTGCGTAAACTTCAGCCAGTCATAGTTTCACAGAGACATTATCCCCACAGCAGGTTTTAAGGCTGTCGATCTCCATATGTGAACCCCTACTCTAGCACCTGCAACAGCCGGTATGAAGTTGAGTAATCAAAAATCAAGCTAGAGATCTGACTTCTGTGGGCTACCAATAGGGCATAGAACTTTGATTCAGTTCCTGGCACCCCTCAGAGCTTTTATACATGGTTTGAGTTGATGGCAGCAAGATGAATCAGGAAGCATGTGGAAAAAGTCTATGACTAACAGCTCAGAGCTGGAGGTAGCTCATAGGGAACTTGTTTAGCTTTTTGTTTTATCAACTACCCTTTTGCCTAAACATATTACTCTGATTTTGGTTGAAACTTTATGTTTCAACAAACAAACATATAGAAGCAAAAGATAATCCACATGAATAGAAAAAAGAAATGAGTACCAGTGTAAATTCTCAAATATTAAGTACTGGAAGAGGCCATTAGCAAAGTGTCTTTTGCTCATATGTATTTGTTACAGATGTAAAAATAAGATGTTATTGTATATTATTAATGTAACTGTTTATGAATTATCTTCCTGAGCACAAGCATACTACCAATCATACTGGAGAACTATGCATATGTTGAGGATGTGGCTAAAGAGTGGTAGAGTTGGGAAGATATCATTTTACTTATACTTTGAAAAGATTTATTTTGGAAAGTCTTTATAAAACAAAAGAGAAGCAATAGGTTCTGGATTTAGAATACATGAGTTATATGTTCTTTTTTGTCATCTTAAAATTTTTATTAAAAGAATGAGGAAATTTAAGGAAATATCAAGTGGAAGATGAAGCAGAAAGAATAAAATAGCAGCAACACAGTATAGCAAAATTAACAATATAACAAGATGTAACAAACTCACATTATAAATCAAAATAGAAATTTATAAACAGGAGGAGATAATGAACAGGCTCTCAGAATTTCTTGCCAATTTGACTGAAAATGCTGATATCAACAAATATATGACTTTTGCCACTGCAGTGAAGTATTTCCAGCAAAATGGTTAACAAGCCTCATCAATTGAAAGAGTATTTAGGATCATTTATACTAAAAATATTTCTTGATTTTGATATTTATGATATTGTCAGCTTTTTCAAACTTGTAATTTCCTTTTACATTATAAATACATATTTTTATATAATTTAATATTCAAAAATTTGTGTACCGTGTCTCCTGCATCTCCTGCATTAGGGGAATCTTTTACCTCTGAGCCACCTGGGAAGCCCACACAATCTTCTTTGAAACACGCCCAGCAAAGTATATAAACTTTGCTGTTTTAGTCACTGAGTCAGACTCTTTGTGATCCTATGGACTGTAGCCCACCAGGTTCCTCTGTCCATGGGATTTCCCAGACAAGAATGCTGGACTGGGAGCCGTTTCCTTCTACACGGGATCTTCCCAACCCAGGGATTGGACCGCCATCTCCTGCATTGAAAGGCGGGCTCTTTACCACTGAGTCACCAGGGAAGCCCTTTTATAAACTTTAGGTCCCATAAAACTTTTATCTACTCCTGGTGTCAAAAGAAAAAAAAGATAAATTGGAGAGTATGTCAGGTAAGATTACTTGAATGTAGTATGTATAGCTATAAAACAAGACTGAGAAGAGAACTCACCTTTTTTAAAATGTTGGCAGCTTTTAACTTCTCAAGAAGCAAGTGTCTTTTGTAGGGATTCGGGAGCATTGTGGAGAGTAAAGACATGTGAAACCATTAATGGGCAGGGGTTTCTTCATAGAAACAATAAGTCACGATAATTAACGACTATAATGTTAACTGTTACTGAGTGAACAAATCATATACTTTCAAGTCTGTGTGTCTCAGACAAATACAAAAACAGACTTATCACCAGGTCTGTTAATACACAAAATCTCTAATCCTTAGCAGATAAACTAGCTGATAATATCCCTATTTTGTGGCTAACTGAAGATATCAAGATTGGTTGAATTGTGTAATGTCTCACAGCTAGCAGATGGTAAGACTCTGCAATGTCCATCCTTTCTCTATACCATACCGTCTCCCCAGGTGAGGTTAAATACAGTCTGAGAAATATATTGAAAATACATATACCTTCAAAGATTACTATCCAGTTCCTTTATCTTTATGGTCTTATTTTTATTGCTTTTTCTCTATTTTTTTTAAATTTGGGTATATATAATTGATTTATAATGTGTTAGTTTCTAGTGTACAGCAGAGTGATTCAGTTATATATATCCATATGTATAACTTGTCATATATATATTTGCACATGTATATGTATTCTTTTCCATTATGACTTATTGCAGGATATTGAATATAGTTCCCTGTGTCAGGCAGTAGGACCTTGTTTATTTTATATATAGCAATGTGTATCTGCTAATTCCAAACTCCTAATTTGTTCCCTCCCCCTTTTCCCTTTAGAAACCATAAGTTTATTTTCTATGTCTATGAGTCTTTTTCTGTTTTGTGATAAGTACATTTGTATCAGCATTTTAGACCCCACACATAAGTGATACCATATGATATTTTTCTTTCTCTCTCTGACTTACTTCATTTAGTACGATCATCTCTAGGTCCATCCATGTTGCTGCAAATGGCGTTATTTCATTCTTTTTATGGCTGAGTAGTATTCCATTATATATATATATATATATAAATATATATTTAAATATATTAAACCTTCTTTANGTGATACCATATGATATTTTTCTTTCTCTCTCTGACTTACTTCATTTAGTACGATCATCTCTAGGTCCATCCATGTTGCTGCAAATGGCGTTATTTCATTCTTTTTATGGCTGAGTAGTATTCCATTATATATATATATATATATAAATATATATTTAAATATATTAAACCTTCTTTATCCATTGATCAGTTGATGGACATCTTTAGATTGATTCCATGTCTTGGGCAGTGTGTGTATTTTAGTTTTGTATAATGTTTGCCTTCCATATCTGCAAGCTCTGCATCTGTGGATTTAATCAACTGTAGGTCAAAAATATTGGGAAAACATTCCAAAAGGCAAAACATGGATTCTCCATGTACTGGCAACTATGCATAACATTTACATTATACTTGCAAGTATTTGGGGAGTCCCTGTAGCTCAGCTGGTAAAGAAACTGCCTGCAATGCAAGAGACTCCAGTTCGATTCCTGGGTTGGGAAGATCAGCTGGAGAAGGGATAGGCTACCCACTCCAGTATTCTTGGGCTTCCCCGGTGGTTCAGCTGGTAAAGAATCCTCCTGCAGTGTGGGAGACCTATGTTCTATCCCTGGGTTGGGGATATTCCCTAGAGAAGGGAATGGCTACCCACTCCAGTATTCAGAGTCAGACACTACTGAGCAACTTTCACTTACAAGTATTTACATTGCATTTACATTACACTAGATGTTGTAAGTAATCTAGAGATGATTTAAAGTATAGGAGATGATATATACAGACTATATGCATTTTCTACATTATTTTGTATAAGGGACTTGAACATAGGCAGATTTTGGGTCCAAGGTGAGTCATGGAACCAATCTCCCTCAAAATTACTGAGTGATGACTATACTCTAAATGGATTTCAGTATGTTTTCACAGCTTTATTACCTCTTATCTACCAGTTATAATATAAAACATGCTACTAAAAGAGGAAATAATAGAAAGGTTAAGGTGAAAATTAGTAATTTATGCTCCACTATATTTACTGATACTGTGCTCATTTTACTAGCAAAATCATTCATATCACATAGCATTCCCTTTAAGTGAATTATAATATTTCAGTTTTAGTTTTTATTTGAAAATAAACACTCTTCTGAAGTTAGCATCTGATCCTGTCAGTCTTTTAGACAGGAAGGAAAGAAGGTAGCCAGTGATACTGTCATAGCTTGAAGAGTCCCTCAAGAGAAACTGAAGGATCAACACTTATATTAAAACTCTTAGAATCTCCAAAAACACACACTTGGTTTTCGGTGAAGCTGTGGTCCTTGATGTTGTTTATTACTGTAGCCAGTAAGTATCCCTTTCAATTGTGCCCCCCAATCTGATCTTTTAAGTGCTAAATTTTATCTATTTTCCATCTTCACTGAAGTACCAGCAAAGTAGAGAGAATACTTGTTTGGGATTTGTGAGGAAATGGCTGAAAACTTTTTTCTGTAAAAGAGCTATTATTGTTCAGCTCAGTCACTCAGTCATGTCCGACTCTTTGCAACCCCATGAATCACAGCACACCAGGCCTCCCTGTCCATCACCAACTCCTGTTGGCAAAGTAATGTCTCTGCTTTTGAATATGCTATCTAGGTTGGTCACAACTTTTCTTCCAAGGAGTAAGCGTCTTTTAATTTCATGGCTGCAGTACCATCTTCAGTGATTTTGGAGCCCCCCAAAATAAAGTCTGACACTGTTTCCATTGTTTTCCCATCTATCTGCCATGAAGTAATGGGACCAGATGCCATGATCTTACTTTTCTGAATGTTGAGCTTTAAACCAATTTTTTCACTCTCCTCTTTCACTTTCATCAAGAGGCTTTTTAGTTCCTCTTCACTTTCTGCCATAATGGTGGTGTCATCTGCATATCTGCGGTTATTGAGATTTCTCCCGGCAATCTTGATTCCAGCTTGTGTTTCTTCCAGTCCAGCGTTTCTCATGATGTACTCTGCATATAAGTTAAATAAGCAGGGGGACAATATACAGCCCTGACGTACTCCTTTTCCTATTTGGAACCAGTCTGTTGTTCCATTATTATTCAGCTATTATTGTAGAGGCTGAAATTGTTTGCTCTAACCAAAATGTTGTAGTAGAAGTTATGGCATAGCACATTATCTTTACTTTAAGGCTATTACTGGGTTCTAGTTCCTGTACTTTTTTTAACTTATTTATTGTGGGGAAAAATATGATATCTACATTCCTAATAAAGTTTTGAGTATAGAGTACAGTATCGTTAACTATAAACAGTGTTGTATGGCAGATATCAACAATTTTTTGTCTTCCTTGACAGAAAGGAAGGAAGCAAGGAAGGATTGGATAGCAATCCATTGGATAGCAATCCTTATTTTCCCATCTCCCAGCTCCTGGCAGCCACCATTTTTTCTACATCAATGAGTTTGACTAGATACCTCATAAACGTGGCATTATGCAGTGTTTCTCCTTGATTGGATCATTTCACTCAGCGAATATCCTCAAGGTTCATGTTGTAGCATATGACAGGGTTTCCCTTTTTTATGGCTGAAAAATATTCTGTGATATGTGAGTACCACTGTCTGCTTACCCATTCATCTGTCAGTGGACTTAGAAGATTTATACTACCTCTTGACTATTGTGATTAATACTACAATGAACATAAGTGCAAATTTCTCTTCAAGAGTGGATTCCACTTACTTAGGCTAAATACCCAGAAGTGGGACTGCTGGATCTTCTGGCAGTTCTATTTTTAATTTTTTGAGGAACCTCCATAGTATCTCCCACAGTGACTGCACCATTTTCCATTCACACAATAGTGTACAAGTATTCCCTTTTCTCCATACTTTCATCAGTACTTTTTATTTTCTGTTGACAGTGGATATCATAACAGGCGTAAGGTGATACCTCATTGATTTTCTTTTACATTTCCCTGATAACTAGCAGTGTTTCAAATCTTTTCATATATTTTTAAGACACTTGTATGTCTTTATTCTGATGCATGAACTGTCTTTTATTGGAGTGTATTTGCTTTACAATGCCATGTTAGTTTCTGCTGTACAACAGTGTGGATCAGCTTTATGTATACATCTACTCCCTTCCTCTTGAGCCTCCCTAACCCCTAATCCCACCCCTCTAGGTCATCACAAAGCACTGAACTGAGCTTCCTGTGCTATATAATAACTTCCACTTGTATGTCTTTAGGAAATGTTTTTCAAGTCCTTTGCCCATTTTCTGGGTTTCCCTGGTGGCTCAGATGGTAAAGAAGCTGCCTGCAGTTCAGGAGACCTGGGTTCGATCTCTGGGTTGGGAAGATCCCCTGGAGAAGTGAATGGCAACCCACTCCAGTATTCTAGCCTGGAGAATTCCATGCACAGAGGAGCCTGGTGGGCTGCAGTCCGTGGGGTTGCAAAGAGTCAGACACGATTGAGCAAGTAACACTTTCACGTTTGCCCATTTTCTAGTCAGATCATTATTATTTTGCTATTGACCTGTAGGAGTTTCTTATATATTATATAAATAAATCATTTTTCAGATATATGGTTTAAAACTGTTTTCTCCCATTGCATAGGTTGGTCTTTTGTTCTTTTGATTTACTTTATTTTGCAGAATTTTTTAACTTGATGTAGTCCACTTGTATTTTTGCTTTTCTATATGTGTTTTTGGTGTCACAACCAAGGAATCATTGCCAAGACTAATGTCATAAAAAAGTTCCCCTATGTTTCTTCAAGGAAGTTAAAGGTTCAGGTCTTACATGTTGGCCTTTATTCCAGTTTTGAGTTGATTTTTATATATGCTATATGATAAGGGCCCAGTTTCATTATTTTATATGTGAATATCCAGTTTTCCAGTACCACTTGCTGAAAAGAATATTTTTCCCCATTGTGTTTCTTGGCACCCTTGTTGATGATCATTTTAATGTATATCTTTGGGTTTGTTTCTGAGCCATTTTGTTTCTTCAGTCTATGTCTAAATAATTCTGTTTTGATTGCTGCAGCTTTATAATATGTTTTGAAATCAGAAAGTATGAGGCTTCTAGCTTTGCTCCTTCTTAAGGCAGTTTTGCCTATACAGTGTCTTTTGTGGTTCTATATAAATTTTAGGGTATTTTCCTTTGTCTGTTAAAAATATCATTGGGAAAAAAAATACCATTGGGATTTAGTTAGAAATTATATTGAATCTGTAAAGCACCTGGGTTAGTACAGACATTTTAACAGTATTACATCTTTCAAATCCTGGACATGGGATATCTTTGCATTCTGTGTCTTCTTTAATTTCTTCAAAGTATTTGCACTTTCCATTGTATAAGTCTTTTACCTCCTTATTTATATTTATTCCTAAGTATTTTATTCTTTTTGAGGCTGTTATAAATGGGGTTGTTTTAATTTTCTTTTAGGATTATTTTTTAGTGTATAAAAATGCAATTTTTGTGTGTTGATTTTATATCCTATAATCTTACTGCATTAGTTTTAGCATTTTAATGTGAAGTGAAGTGAAAATCACTCATTCAAGTCTGACTCTTTGTGACCCTATGGACTATACAGTCTGTGGAGTTCTCCACACCAGAATACTGAAGTGGGTAGCCTTTCCCTTCTCTAGGGAATCTTTCACAGAGAAGGCAATGGCAACCCACTCCAATACTCTTGCCTGGAAAATCCCATGGATGGAGGAGCCTGGTAGGCTGCAGTCCATGGGGTTGCAAAGTCAGACACGACTGAGTGACTTTACTTTCACTTTTTACTTTCATGCATTGGAGAAGGAAATGGCAACCCACTCCAGTGTTCTTGCCTGGAGAATCCCAGGGACGGGGGAGCCTGGTGGGCTGCTGTCTATGGGGTTGCACAGAGTCGGACACGACTGAAGTGACTTAGCAGTAGCAGGGAATCTTCCCAACCCAGGGATTGAACCTAGGTCTCCCGCATTGCAGGCAGATTCTTTACCAGCTGAGCCACAAGGGAAGCCTGACATTTTAATGTAATTTTTAAGATTTATACATATAAGATAATGCCATATGTGAACACAAATAATTTTTCTTCTTTCATTCTAGTGTGGATATATTTTGTTGTACTTTTCTATGTGATTGCTCTAAATAGGACTGTCTACTGGTACACTGAGTAAAAGAGGTGAATGTAGGGATCTTTGCTTTGTTGCTGATCTTAGAGGAAGAGATTTCAGTTTTTCACCATTGAGAATATTTGTTGTGACTTTTGATATATGACCTTTATCATGTTGAGGTAATTTCCTTGTTTTCCTAGTTTGTTCAGTGTTTTTATCATGAAAAATTGTTGAATTTCATTGAGTGCTTTTTGTGCATTTATTGAGATGATCATAGGATTTTTATCCTTAATTCTGTAGCTATATACTGATTATATTATTTTCTGTTAATTTGGTTTTACTGAATATGGGAAAATAAATGGGTAATAGATGAATATCACTGGTCCCTGGTAGCTCAGTTGGTAAAGAATCCATCTGCAGTGCAGGAGACCCTGTTTCGATTCCTGGGCCAGGAAGATCCTCTGGAGAAGGGATAGGCTACCCACTCCAGTATTCTTGGGCTTCCCTTGTGGCTCAGCTGGTAAAGATTCTGCCTGTAATGTGGGAGACCTGGGTTCTATCCCTGCATTGGAAAGATCCCCTGGAAAAGGGAAAGGCTAGCCACTCCAGGATTCTGGCCTGGAGAATTCCATGGACAGTATAGTCTATGGGGTCACAAAGAGTCAGACATGACTGAGCAACTTTCACTTTCAATATTACTAGTGGAAATGTAAAATGAATACATTAGATGTGAAATAGGAAATTATGATATAGGAAACAATATTTTTTATTTTAAAAAATTAAGAGAGCTGTAATATAGAAAATAATTTTTGAACAATCCTGTCTTGATCAGCTGGCTGTTATTATTATATAAGTCTGGGTTTGGTTGGTTTGAAAAACAAAACTCTATAAATACTATGTTAATAAGGAGTTTATATGGAAGATGGAGTTCATATGATGGGAGATGGAGCTCATATGATAGTAGATGGTTAAAAATTGCCAGAAAGTCTTCCACTCCCTCTCTCTCTGCCTTCTCATGTTAAATCTGGGCTTGGTCATTTTAGTTAATGAATAACTAAATTTTGTTGAAGTTGAGCTTTTTGTTGTAATATATTCCTTAAATTTATTTACTTATTTAAGCATCACAGTATCATTTGAATATTCACTGTCTGCAATACAGCAAATGTGAATTCTTTAATCAATTTATTTGTTAGAATATGGAACTAACCTTACCACCAATAACTATGTGTTTTGCTATGATGTCCCATCAGCCCTCTGTCCTCTAATATAGTAAAATGATAATTTAAAAAGTAAACTAATTCATAGATGTTTCTGTAAGGCTTGAATTAAATATACTCTCGTTGGCCTTAAGCCTTGAATTTTCTTTGATAATACTTTAGCATACTTTATGAATTTGTTTACTAATGCTTAAGTCACTAGTGCTTTTTGAATAGAACATTATTTCCGAAGATCTTTACAGTGGTAACAAAGAATCATTGTAGATGAAGGCTGTCCAGTAACCCCTACACATACATAAGAACCTTTTACTTTTGGACAGTGCAGCAATACTATGTCAGTTATTTCCATTGAGGTTGGAGAGGTTGCATTATTTCATTAATTTCTATCTTCATTTAACAGATAATACTGTGTTTAAGGCATTCTCTTAGTCTCTGTGGTGAGTATCAATAGGAATCAGATGCATAAAATTATTTCAATAATAGTCTAATGGGGAACTCATGTGTGTGTGTGTATATATATATATATTCATACACACACACACACACACATCAAGTACTCTTCCGTGAGATAGAAAATACCATATCATTTGGTTGAGAATGAGAGGTCTGAGACTCTTGAACACTTTAATGGAGAAGGCAACATCTGAGCTGGATCTTAAATACTGGAGAGAATTTTTCTGAGTGGAGAAAAACAAGGAATTTCTAAGCAGTGAAAAGATTATCGGTGTTAGGCAGATAGGCCTGAATTATGTGGAGGTGGTGGTGGTGTAGTCGCTAAGTCATGTCTGCCTCTTGTGATCCCATTGACTGTAGTGCTACAGGCTCCTTTGTTTATGGGATTTCCCAGGCAAGAATACTGGAGTCGGATGCCATTTCCTTCTCCAGGGTATCTTCCTGACCTAGAGACTGAACCCCTGTCTTCTGCATTGTAGGCAGTTTCCTGCATTGCAGGCAGATTCTTTTACTACTGAGCCTCCAGGGAAGACTTGAAACATGTAGAGAGAATACTAAATAATTTTATAAATCCATATATAAGGTTTCTCATAAAGTCCTTGAAAGGAAGTGAGGGAGAGTATGCTTTTGATTGAAATCAGAAATTTCACTTGTCTTTAATTTAAATATTAGGGTGGTGTTTGGTGAGAGTAAGAGATTGAGCACTGGATGCTTATTCTTAACACAGGTTTGCTGAATTGCCTTCAGAAATTTTGTAAACTGTCTAGGTCTACATTTTGTAAACCATTGGGTCTCTCTTTTCTATAAAATGAGGCAGACTGATAAAAAATTTTTTAAACTTTTTCTTTCAGATCTAAAAGTATGGTTGTTACCTTTGTTTAGTAAATAACTGGGAACTAATTAAAAATCCCAAAGTAATATGACCAAACCTGTGATAAAGGAAGGTGTTTAAAATGATTAAGAATTTAGGAGTAGGTTGACATAGGGATTAGGAATTTCTCTTAATAAAAACAACAGTCTATGTAAAATGCAAAAAGACCAACAAAGCATAAAAGACTGGGATGGGTGGATCAAATACAAAATGCAAACATAAAAATCAAAGACTTTAACAATATTTTACTTGTCAGAAGGAGAAATTGATAAATATCTATTGTCAAAATGTTCATTCCTATTTAAAACATTATACTTTAATGTCTTGATATTCATTATTCCTCATGATTTAGACATTTAAAAAACTCATTTTTTGTGAAAAATATTTTGAAA
>SJYT01004638.1:158895-177823 GCA_006410635.1 Cephalophus harveyi | reverse complement strand
TGAAGATCTTTTTTGTACAGTTCTTCTGTGTATTCTTGCCACCTCTTCTTAATATCTTCTGCTTCTGTTAGGTCCATACCATTTCTGTCCTTTATCGAGCCCATCTTTGCATGAAATGTTCCCTTGGTATCTCTAATTTTCTTGAAGAGATCTCTAGTCTTTCCCATTCTGTTCTTTTCCTCTATTTCTTTTCATTGATCGCTGAAGAAGGCTTTCTTATAAATCTTTAATCCAATTTTCTGTTGACTGTTCCCGCCTTGTTGTTTGACTGGAGGCCAAACTGTGGTGGAGATAATGAAGATAATGGTGACTTCCTTCAAAAGTTCCCATGTGGTCACTAATGCAGTCAGTGCCCCCAACCCTGCAGCAGGCCTCTGCCACGGACTCCTGGACACTCATGGGCAGGTCTGGGTCAGTCTCTTGTGGAGTCACTGCTCCTTTCTCCTCCATCCTGGTGCACACAAGGTTCTGTTTGTGCCCTCCAAGAGTCTGTTTCCCTAGTCCTGTGTAAGTTCTGGTGGCTCTATGGTGGATTTAATGGCAACCTCCTCCAAGAGGGCTTCTGCCATACCCAGGCCTGCTGCACCCAGAGCCCCTGCCCCTGCAGCAGCCCACTGCTGACTGAACCTCCACAGGAGGCACTCACACACAGTTCTGGCTCAGTCTCTGTGGGGTCTCTTGGTCCTGGTGCACACAATGTTTGTTTGAGCCCTCTGAGCTTCTCTGGTGGGTATGAGGTTTGATTCTGAATGTGATTTCACACCTTCTATCATCTTGCTGGGTTTTCTCCTTTGCCCATGGAAATAGGATATCTCCTCAAAGTCACTCCAGCACCATGCGGCCGCTGTTCCAGCACTGTGCAGCTGCCATCTAGTCAAAGCTATGGTTTTTCCAGTAGTCAGGTATGGATATGAGAGTTAGACTATAAAAAAAGCTGAGCACCAAAGAATTGATGCTTTTGAACTGTGGTGTTGGAGAAGACTCTTGAGAGTCCCTTGGACTGCAAGGAGATCCAACCAGTCCATTCTAAAGGAAATCAGTGCTGAATATTCATTGAAAGGACTGATGCTGAAGCTGAAACTCCAATACTTTGGCCACCTGATGTGAAGAACTGACTCTTTTCAAGAGACCCTGATGCTGGGAAAGATTGAAGGCAGGAGGAGAAGGGGACAATAGAGGGATGAGATGGTTGGATGGCATCACCGACTCAATGGAGATGAGTTTGAGTAAGCTTCAGGAGTTGGTGATGGACAGGGAAGCCTGGCGTACTGCAGTCCATGGGGTCACAGAGAGTCAGACACGAGTGAGTGACTGAACTGACTGATAGCTTCCATATATAAATGAAATTATATGGTATTTGTCTTTCCCTGTTTGGCTTTTTGCACTTAGCATAATACCCTCTAGGTCCATTCATGTTGTTGCAAATAGCAATATTTCTTTCCTTCTTCTTCTTCTTTTTTTTTTAATGGCTATGTAGCATTCTATTAGGAGAAGGCAATGGCAACCCACTCCAGTACTCTTGCTTGGAAAATCCCATGGACAGAGGAGCCTGGTGGGCTGCAGTCCATGGGGTCCCTGAGAGTCAGACATGACTAAGCGACTTCACTTTCACTTTTCACTTTCATGCATTGGACAAGGAAATGGCAACCCATTCCAGTGTTCTTGCCTGGAGAATCCCAGGGATGGGGGAGCCTGGTGGACTGCCGTCTGTGGGGTTGCACAGAGTCTGACATGACTGAAGCAACTTAGCAGCAGCAGCAGCAGCAGCAGCATTCTATTGTATATATGTAGCACATCTTTTTTATCCTTTCATATACTGATGAACATTGTTTCCTTCTCTTGTCTATTGTGAATAATACAGCAATAAGTGTAAGGTGTGCATGAACTTTTTTGAATTAGTGTTTTCATTTTCTTTGGAAGAATACCCAGAAATGGAATTGGTGGGTCATATGGTTGTTCTTGTTAATTTTTAAGGCACTTGCATATTGTTTTGATAATGGTTGTATCAATTTACATTCCTGAAAGTTGAATTTTTCTACTTAGTCATTTTGCCATTGTTTATGATGGATTTTATCCTACAAAATGGTTGAGTGTATTTGTATATTTGAGTATGTCAATACTTTTGTTTTATGGCTTTGGTAAGTACCTTTTTAATTCTGTGATAATCTTTGGAAAATCTCTCCTCATTTTTTCTAGTAAATCTTCTGGACATGCTAGCAACAATCTCTGCTCTTTCTACCTATCCTTCTCTATCTTATTCTTCCTCTTTTGATTTGGAAATTTAAATTCTACATTTTAGTTTCATTGTCAGTCAGAATGCATGAAACCAGAAAACATATTCTTTATCATTGGCATTATATATCCATGCACATTCTAGTCTTACATATAATATTTTTCTAAGACCTATTCCATTAATATGATTATTCTTTGTGGATACATTTCAAGATGTGTTGAATTCCACTTATTTGTTTACTGCATTTATGTCCTGAATTTGTTGCTCTTTGGAAATTAAGAAGTGGTCGAGTATAACGAAGCACAAATAATAGCTTAGGGAAAGATACAAGAAAGACAGCTTGAAATGTTCATTAAATTGAATTGATAATTGAAATAAAATATACTTTGTAAAATTTTATTTAATGACTTTAAAAA
The DNA here is from genome assembly GCA_006410635.1 of Cephalophus harveyi. Lineage (NCBI taxonomy): Eukaryota > Metazoa > Chordata > Mammalia > Artiodactyla > Bovidae > Cephalophus > Cephalophus harveyi. The sequence goes on along the minus strand of SJYT01004638.1, from coordinate 175,174 downwards.
TTTAATTATGATGATTTGATTAAAGTGTCACAAAACATTGGTATCATCAGAATTGATTTGTGTGCATTATTGCAATTTTAGATTGATGAAGCTACAAGGGGACATGAAATAATTTTGCCCTTCAGTAAAAAGTCAAAGGATTTTAATCGCATATATATATGTAATTGCATAATATATATGTAACAAAGCTTGACCCTCTGCCTTCTTAACTCCTCTCTTTCTCTCCCTATCTCCCTCTCCAGCCTTCCCTCTCTCTTCCTCTTTCTTTTTTGCTTTTTCCTCCTTATTTCCATCTATTCCCTTTTTTTTCTCTATATTGTGTGCTGGTTCCCTACTTGAACCCTGATTTTTATGATTTTGGAAATTATGTTCATTAATTTTCTGCATGTGTGACTTAGCAAGAAGATGAGACTGGACCCCATCACAAATCTCATTACTTCTCAAAAGAAAAATTTTGACTCACTTCTGAATGATTATGTTGGATACACATCTAATTATATGTTGACACATGTCTGAATGTTGCTGAATTGTAACTTACTTTTCAGTGTCAGTTGACTTATAGTGTGTGTGTGTGTGTGCTTAGTCTCTCAGTCGTGTCCAACTCTTTGTGACCCCATGGACTGTAGCCTGCCAGGCTCCTTGGTCCATGGGCTTTTCCAGGCAAGAGTACTGGAGTGGGGTGCCTTTTCCTTCTCCAGGGAACCCAGGGAATGAACCCAGGTCTCCTGCATTGCAGGCAGATTCTTTATCATCTGAACCACCAGGCAAGTTTAAAGTCAACCAAATTAAAGTATATTCCACTGTTTTACTTCTTTATATAGGGGCCAAGTATTGATACTTTAAAAATATAATACTTTAGTATTTAAATATTGACCTTATGCTTATCTTTTTTATTGTGGTAAAATATAATCATGATGGTGTGATCACTCACCTAGAGCCAGACCCTGTAATGTGAAGTCAAGTGGGCTTTAGGAAGCATCACTACAAACAAAGCTAGTGGAGGTGATGGAATTCCAGTTGAGCTATTTCAAATCATAAAAGATGATGCTGTGAAAGTGCTGCACTCAATATGCCAGCAACAGTTAGAACTGGACATGGAGCAACAGACTGGTTCCAAATAGGAAAAGGAGTCCGTCAAGGCTGTATATTGTCACCCTGCTTATTTAACTAATATGCAGAGTACATCATGAGAAACACTGGACTGGAGGAAGCACAAGCTGGAATCAAGATTGCCGGGAGAAATATCAATAACCTCAGATATGCATATAGCACCACCCTTATGGCAGAAAGTGAAGAAGAACTAAAGAGCCTCTTGATGAAAGTGAAAGAGGAGAGTGAAAATGTTGGCTTAAAGATCAACATTCAGAAAACGAAGATCATGGCATCTGGTCCCATCACTTCATGGGAAATAGATGGGGAAACAGTGGAAACAGTGTCAGACTTTATATTTTGGGGCTCCAAAATCACTGCAGATAGTGATTGCAGCCATGAAATTAAAAGACACTTACTCCTTGGAAGGAAAGTTATGACCAACCTACACTGCATATTAAAAAGCAGAAACATTACTTTGCCAAGAAAGGACCATCTAGTCATGGCTATGGTTTTTCCAGTAGTCATATATGGATGTGAGATTTGGACTATAAAGAAAGCTGAGTGCCAAAGAATTGATGCTTTTAGACTGTGATGTTGGAGAAGACTCTTGAGAGACCCTTGGACTGCAAGGAGATCCAACCAGTCCACCTAAAGGAGATCAGTCCTGGGTGTTCATTACAAGGACTGATGTTGAAGCTGAAACTCCAATACTTTGGCCACCTGATGCAAACAGCTGACTCATTTGAAAAGACCCTGATGCTGGGAAAGATTGAAGGCAAGAGGAGAAGGGGACGACAGAGGATGAGATGGTTGGATGGCATCACTGACTCAATGGAGATGAGTTTGAGTAAACTCTGGGAGTTGGTGATGGACAGGGAGGCCTGGCGTGCTCTGGTCCATGGGGTCACAAAGAGTTGGACATGACTGAGCAAATGAACTGATATGTAATTTGGTATTTTAATCATTTTTAAGTGAATACTTAGTGACAAGTACATAAAATAGACCATCATCACCATCCAACTCCAGACTAAAACTCTCCCCATTAAACAATAATTTCCCTTTACCCTCTCCTAGACCCTGGCAACCACCATTCTACTTTCTGTTTCTATGAATTGGAGTACTCTGCTGCTAAGTCGCTTCAGTCGTGTCCAACTCTGTGCGACCCCATAGACGGCAGCCCACCAAGCTCCCCCTTCCCTGGGATTCTCCAGACAAGAACACTGGAGTGGGTTGCCATTTCCTTCTCCAATGCATGAAAGTGAAAAGTGAAAGTGAAGTCGCTCAGTCATGTCCGACTCTTAGTGACCCCATGGACTGCAGCCCACCATGCTCCTCCGTCCATGGGATTTTCCAGGCAAGAGTACTGGAGTGGAGTGCCATTGCCCTCTACTCTAGATGCTTCATATAAGTGGAGTCATACAATGTTTGTGTTTTGCTACAGCCTTATTTCACTTAGCATAGTGCTTTGAGGTTCATCCATGTTACAATGTGTCAGAATTTTCTTCCTGTTAAGGCTGAATAATGTTTCATTTTTTATATGTATGACGTTTTGTTTATTCATCTATTGATGGGCACTTAGGTTGCTTCCACCTTTTGACTTTTGTGAATAGTCTGCTAGGAATAAGAGCACTGAAATATCTATTCAAATTTTTGCTTTCAATTTTTTAGGTGTATATTTAAAAGTGAAATTGCTGAATCATATGCTTATTTTTAGGTTCAATTTTTTTACTGTACTGTTGTCCATAATGGTTATAGCATTCTACATTCCTACCAGCAGGGTGCAAATGTTCCAGTTTCTCCACATATATATATAATATATGTGTGTGTGTGTCTGTGTCTATCCATCCTAACCATCTTACCATCTTAAAGGATGTCAAGTGGCATTTGACTGGTTTTTCCTTTTAGGTTTTTTTTTTTTTTAATAGTGGTTTTGAATATCTTTTCATGTACTTATTTACTATCTGTATCTTTTCTTCGGAGAAATAGCTTCAAGCCCTTTGTGCATTTTCGAATTATATTGTTTACTTGTTTTTTGTTGTTGCTGAATCATTGGAGTAGTTTGGAAATTATTTAATAGGTGACTTGCATATATTTTATCCCTTTGTGTGGGTTGCTGTTTCACTTTGTTGATAGTGTCCTTTGATGAATAAGTATCTTACTATTGACTCAATCTATTTTTCTGTTGTTACTTGTGTTTTTGATGCCATTGTCCAAAATACTTTTAAAATCCAACATCATGAAACTTTCCCCCTGTGTTTTCTAAATTTTATGGTTTTTAGCTCTTACATTTATTTTTGGTCAATTTTGAGTTAATCTTTTATATATGATGTGTACAATGGGTTCAACTTCATTCTTTTGTGTGTGAATATCACTTTCCCAACACAATTTGTTGAAAAGGCTTGTGCTTATCTTCATGTCTGTTTCCAAGTTGTGTTTTGCAAAGTACTGTTGTTGAAAAAAACTATCCCTTCATGGGAGTGATTTCTTTCTCTTTTGCCTTGGTACTCAGAAACTTTTAAATCAACCTTAACTCAATTGTATATCAGTAAATTTTAGATGTAGAATTAACTGTCCTTCAATGACAAAACTAATTATTGCCACAAATGCTACTCTGATCTCTCAACTCTGTTTGCCACCATTGCCCCTAACAATGGAGTTTTACAGGAGAAATGACAGCAAAAGATGATATATTAATTGATAGGTAGGCAGGCAGTCTGAGAATAAGCACTTGTATCATTAACTTACTTTGCTTTCACCATACATGGGTCCTAAATGGCATAGTTCTTCACCTACATAATCTGAAGAATGGACCTGGATGAGTAATAAATTAAAAAATTGGCATCACTTTTATTTTGCAAATGCTTCTTAAAAAAAAAAACCACTTTTTTTTTTGCATTATGTATGGGCTGTCACACAGATAATCCTGGAGCTTTTGGGGACATACGTGTCATCAGGGCCTCTTTGCTTTGCTCTGATACCATTTTTGCTTCCATTAGAAACAAAATATTTGAAGAAGGATAGAGAAGTGAAATAGGCAGCAAGCCAGAGTTCAGCCAGCAGGACAGTAAGACATACAACACTCAGAATGCCTAGGAAAATGCTATTGAAGTAGAGTGCAATCAATATTGGGCCCGAGGCACCTCGCAAAGAGGAAAGATTCTATAGGTGAGTAGAAACAGTCCTGTGAATGGTGGAGCAGTAAGAGGTGTCTGTTGTAAACTTGGTCTTAGCAGGGGCTTAGCAAGGGCTTTTTACCCTGAGAAACTAGTCCTGTGGTGGGGCCAAGAGAATGGAAACTCTGTCAACCTAGAAAAAGTAGGTATACATTTGAAAGAATACAAATATATTTACTTAAAATTGTTTCCTGATGCTGAAAGAGGCAGTGTACAGAGTGGCAAAAGCCTACATATTGAACATGAAGGTCAATAAGAGAATAATTCAATCTCTGTTCAAGTGTAAGTTATTCTTTATCTCTAAAATGGGAAGAAGCATAATTAGGGTATAAATAAGTAACCCAAGATAATAGATGGAAATTTCACTGTACAGTGCCTGGCCCATAGATCAGTGATATTTGACATTTGTTGTGGTGGTTTCCAGACAAACAAGCAAGAGAATTTTGTGAGCATTGTTACAAAAATGAATTGCATATGAATTGATTTTTTAAATATACGGTCAAAACCCAGATTTAAGTGGCTAAATCAATACAATGAAAATCATATTGTATTCAAGTACAGAAATCAAATAACCCTAAACTTGAAACAGAAGACTGAAAATCACTTTACAAAATACATAGTAACTAAAAATGGCGCTCTTTTTTTTAGTATTTTAAAAATACTAGTTTTTAAGAGGCAGAACATAAAAATGCCAAAGGATAAGTCCAGTTAACTCTGTAATGCTTGAATTTTGTGCTCTTTGGAAGGTCCCCTGGAGGAGGAAATTGCAACCCACTCCAGTATTCTTGTCTGGAGAATCCCATGGACAGAGGACTGTGGCAGGCTACAGTCCATTGGGTCACACAGAGGCGAACATGACTGAAGCGACTTAGTCCTCAGGACTCAATCCCTATATGGGCCATGCCTGTCCTAATTTTTAAAGCTTAAAGTAAGCATTTGAAATTTCACGTTTTAGAGTACTTCTGTTTTAAATTTTTCTTTTCTGTTTTGAATCTGTAAATTGTCAGCATAGTGGTTAACTATGCTTCATCACTTAGAAGTTTTAAAACCCGACTTTCACTTTGTAGGGCTTAAATCAGAGTAGAGGATGAAGAAAGCAAACACTGGGATTTTAAAAACATTAAATGATAGAGGAGCCAGTGACAGTTTGGAAAAGCACTCTTACCCTTACCTTAGAGTTCTACTTTGGTAAATGTTAATATTTAACTAGTTAACAACATTAACACCACTCTTTCCTGGAGAAGGAAATGGCAATCCACTCCAGTATTCTTGCCTAGAGAATCCCATGGATGGATCGCAAAGAGTCGGACACGACTGAGCGACTCCACCACCTTTTCAATAGTTAACTTTTGGTGTATAGTAAATGTTGCATGATGAATTTCATAATTGATAAAGAAGACTTGGTTAAAAAAATGTACAAGAAAGTACATCTCTGTTTCAATACCAATGTAACTCTGGGAAAATGAATATAACTTGGAGAGTAATTTCAAATGCTCAACTGTCTGATGCCCATCATGATTTCTGTGTCCCTGCCAATGAGATAAGCAATTTTCTGACAAAGAGAGCAGTTCCTGAAAGGGTATCCCTAGAGGCAACAGAACTCAGCATGGTATTAATATTTTCATTTCTGTAGCATTTTTCAATAGATCCAAACTTTGTTACCTTCAAACTTGAAAGCCTGGACCCATCCATACTTTGAAAATATTGACCAAAGGTGCACTTGTGATTTTAGCATTTTCCTCAGGATTGCGTTTAGGGAAATTTCCAGTTGTGGCTTGAAAGACTCTCAGCAAACCATTGGAAGCTTTAAAAATGGAATTTCTGATGCCATATAGAGTTGAATATAACTGGATTCCTTGTAGGAAAAAACAGGCTAGAACTTGACTCCATTTCAACACTGAAGACAAGAGGAGTCACAATTTCACTGTGGAGTTCCCGAGCCACTAAATGAGAATTATAGCTCAGTGACTTTATTTGGATTGATATTAAATGCTCTTGTCACAACTGCCTTATAGCTTTTCTCGTAAGTGGCAGTCATTGTCAGGCCCAGCTATAAGCAGACAACTTCCATTTGCGCCATATGTAGTGTACTTCTAAGCAGGTAGATTTTCAGGGGAACTGGTAGGCTTGGGCCTTGGGGCTGTCAGTGGGAATGTCTCTTTTTGCTTACAGAGCATTTCTTCCTGTTGAAGTTATTTGAAAGATATTTCTGGATAGTTCCTTCACACAGTTTAATAGTTTCGTTATTTGTGTTTCTGGTTGCCTCTGACATGTCTCTCTTTTTCATCTGTGTCTCCCTTGATGTCAGATATAGATTCCACAACCTTGATTCCTTTTACCCTAGCATTGGGAGAAATAGTTTTGTCTGACAAGTTATAACCAAAACTGAACAGTTGGACATTGAAATGTGTTGCATCCCTTATGGAATTGAAGGTAAATGTATATCGTTCAAAGGCAATCATTGTGCTTGTTTCAGAAGCTTTCTCTTTAGTATAACGGCTGCTGTTCATTACTTCTGCATCAGATGGTAGATTAAAGGTCACATTTTTATCATCACTTTTGTGTGATGGTTCCTCAAGTAGGCAGCTTGAGAAGTCATTCATTGTGCAAGATTCTCAGGAACCGCTTTTCATCATGAACATTAAAGATGTATGGTGTCTCTGTCCTGAAAGCATCAGCATAAGGAGTTACCAGAGACAGGATGGGTGGAACAGGAGGCCAGGTAGGCTTCATCTACACCTCCACCATCTGCCAATATCTCTGGCATATCCACCTACAGTTGGAAATTAGCAAACAGGCTAAAAGACCACTAATCTAGAGATTAGGATATGGCAAGGAGGGAAATACCAGCAAAATACCCTGTTGCTTTGGCCCCAGTACCTTGGCCCTGGGTACCTAGATGGAGACCATGGAAGCACAGACTGCTTTACCCGCCCTGTGAACGCTGTCACATGAGCCCCCTCTTGTGGTGGTGTTTTCCTTATTCATTTATTTTTTACTATTTATTTAAGCTTTCAACTGACTCAATGGACAGAATTTGGGTGAACTCCAGGAGTTGGTGATGGACAGGGAGGCCTGGCGCGCTGTGATTCATGGGGTCACAAAGAATCGGACACGACTGAGCAACCTAACTGAACTGAAGTTTTCAAACTTAGCTAAATGTTCTACTCCAGTGTGACCCAATGTATGAGGTATTTCCTTTAGGGTCATAGCCTAGTAGTTGGCAATACCAGCTGCTAAAAAATTGAAATGCTCTATTTTGCCTTTGTAAATAGTCATTGACAGTGAAGTCATTGTTCCTGCGGGTGTTTTATTATGCTTCTCTTAATTCCCTTAGTTATTCCAGAAGCTAACTCTGATGTAGATTTTTAGTTTGCATAATAGGGATATGTCCACTGTGCAAATCATCAAATACCTGGTGATCAAACCCTGTGTGAGGGAAGAGATGTTCGGTTGTTTGCGATGCTGGGCCTCAGCTGTCACCAGGCGGCGCTCTGGACAGCCAGAATCAATGCACACTGGGCCTAAAAGGCCAGTACTTGACACTTGCGCTTTCATCAGTCATTGGCTTTGGGCTGACCTAGGAAGAGTATAACCTTGAAAAATGTGTCTCTTTACAATAGAAGCATTCCCTGAAGTGGATGACAGATGAAAGCTGGGGCAAAATGTCCTTCGTCGAAGAAGGATCTTGGTGGTTCCTTGCATTTATCACTTAAGAAATACTCCTAAGATTTGACACACTAAAATATAGGCTGACTTGAAGTAGCTCTGATTTGTTTTCAAGGATATTTTGCAAAATATTGTCTTTGGCTTGCAATTAAAAATTAGGTTTCCCATAGTTGCGAGTTAGAGCTGTGTCTCATTATAAAGTACTGCTTTATTTTCTTTTAATATGTTCATTAATTTAGTGATATAAGCTGATATTGACATCCACAGTTTTAAATCTACCACATATATGTCCTCCCAGAATGTACAGTCCTGTTCTTTTTATTTATGGGGACCTGAAAATAATGGCAGATGAAAATAACATGGCTATGATTTACTTAGAATTAATGTTCAATTTAATTCTTCATATTGATTCACTCTTGAGTTATATCCTGCCTTTGTGTGGCTTTTGTAGAATAGGTTTTGTAATACATATTTTCCTTTCTTAAATATGACTGCCTGAATATTGCTTTTGTTATTCATTTTGATGCTTATTAGCAAATACTAGTCTAAGCTAGGTGTTCTATAGACCTATTTATATAAAGCTTTATATAAAGCTTGTTGCCATGGTAACTAAGTGCTTCTCATTTAGAAAATAGACCAAATTTGGGGCAGGGGGTTGGGATGGGGAGAAGAGTAGCCGCCAAAGGAATCCTTGGCCATATTAAGAGCCTGTTTGATAGAGCAGAAAGGGAAAAATAGGGAAATAGTTCTCCCATAACACTGTAATTCCTAGTAGCTATTCCTGAGTCAGGTTATTAAAGAATCAGTCATGAGGCAAGAAAATGAGATTGTCTTAGGGTTCCATGATCCATTATGATATATATGGTCCCATCTGTTTACCAAATAAACTCTTTTCAAAAAAGAAATGGACAAAAGTCATTATTCTTTGTACCAAATACATATATCAGCCCCCAGATATGTAACATTTAAGAAAGATATAGAGAAAGATTTCAGCTTTGTTTAATGCTATTTTGAATGTCAATATTTCATTCATTTGTAATTAACTTAAACTTCTAAGTTGGTTGCATTACAAATGTTGGAAAAAATTTTCACTAACTAAATGTTGCATGTTAAAATGTATTTTGACACTTGAAATGGAATACTTTAATTTGGTAATGCAGTCGTAAAGGATTTTTGAAGGCTGAGATAATTGTTTGATTGAAGTTTTCTCAAGCAGTGAAATCAACTGTGGGGTAAGAAATGGGTTGTTTCCTTTGGTGTACTTGATAGGAACCATCATAATATAGTTAATTCTTTTGTGGCAGCAGTTGAAGCAAGTCAATGATGTTTTTCTATAGCAAATGATTTTTTTGTAGAATGTTTTAGGAGAGGTCATCACATCATTAGTCTGAGAAAAATAATCATCAAGGACCCATTTCAGCATTGCCTAGCAGGTACTAGCTTTATTTCATCATGAATATTTCTCTTACTTCTTCATATGTGAAATGAGTTAGGATTTGAAGTTATTTGTAGTTTGAGTGTTGATACAAAAACATTTTAAAGAGTTCAGTATCTTGATATGTGATCCTTATAAGTAAAAGTGTCAGTTACTCATATGCTACCATAAAATGGCTTTTAATGCTGTCTCTTATACATCTAAATTTATAATATTTCTTAGAGTCCTATCTCTCTTGATTTTAAATAACAAACTTGAGACAACTTGTTATACTAAATTCAAAACTGTTATACTAAATTTAAATATTTTAAGGATGGAGAGGAACTAGGAAAACACATGATTCATGTAGTTACAATATTGTTAGACATAATATATAATATACCCCCAATATTTTTACCATAATTTAGAGTATATCTTGTGAACACTGTAATCAGTGAATATCTGTATGGAAGCATATGATTATGCACACCAGTTTTTGTCACTGCTCAATGTTTTCTGGAAAATGTTCACTTCCTACATAATAGTGAGACACATTTCTCAGTGCTGTTTTGTCAAGTGCATAAGGTACGTAAAACTTACAAACAAATTTTAGTACCTCAAGACAACATTTTTTTCCTCCTTCACATCAAGTCTGTGTGGCTCTTAGCAACAGTAGAAGCAGCTGCTCTCAAAGTGAAGGTTCAAATACAGACTTCAGAATTGATGCATACTTCCACGAGAACCAGAGGAAGGGCAAGCTCGAGAATGATAAACACAAAACTTCACTGAGTTGGGACAGTTGTATGTGCTGTGGTTCTGGAAGGAGGAAAGGTAGTGGTGATGTGGGGAATCACTATTGCCTCCCACATCAGGCACATCTGCTTTCAGTGGAACATACCATTTACAGTAACTTCCCAGAAAATGGAAATTTATGATTATTTTAATCTATGTACTATTTATTGAAGCCTCAACATGACCTTAATAGTCATTTCTTTGACTCTCATTAATTTTTGCTTAAGTGCTAATGAAGAACCAAATGCATATACACTCTTTGAAGTGGATATAAGAAATAGATACAAGAATCTGTTAACATAATTTTTTTTCCTTTCTTTTATTTATTTATTTGTTTTACACAGCATGGCCTACTTTTTTTCTTAGTGAGGAAATATGTATTAAATCACAAATTAGTCAGTCTGGGAAATACAAAAAAGGAAGCTGTGTTTCAACAGCAGTGCCATATTCCATTTTCAACAGCACAAAATGTATTTTATATTACACATAATAATATGGATAGAGGATACTAGGGAAGCACTGTCGTGAATCCAAAGGTGATGCATAATCACTCTCTGTGCTATTGTGCATTTAATCGACTTATAGGCTAACTATTGATAAAACGAAAGCACTAGTTTTAAAATCAGAGACACCTCAGTTGCTACTTAATTTCAATCTTAGATATATTACTAAAACTTTGTATCTCAGAGGCTTCCTTTATAAAATCGCAATACTAAGTTATTTGCACAGTTACTGTGAAAATCAAACAAATGACATATAAAGCTCCTCTTATGAAGGATAAAACATAGTAGACCTTCAATAAATGTGAATCATGACAGCTGGTAATATATAATGATAAATAATATTCTGACTTCTATACAGGTTTGTGGCAGATGACCATGAAATATATAACCTGCTTAGGGAGTTCCTTTTTATTGGGCAAACTTCTTCTACTTGTGTAGCAATACGGTGCTGTTCTAGACCGTTGGAAAATAAGTACATAACTCGTAGATAACATTAGCTCCAAATTTTTGTTTTCTCATCATGAGTCAAGCACTGAACCAGGGCCTTAGCATGTATTGTCTCATTCTGTCCCCAGAAGAATCATTTGAGGCCATTTTATTTTTGGTCTGATTTACCAGTTAAAAAATTGTGATACTACACTGTAGTACCAGTAGACATGTCTCCTTTATTGCTAAAATGCTTAATTGCATTCTTTGCGTGGCAAGTACACTGGAGTCCATACTTAAGCAGGAATTAGATTCTAAGTCAAAGTACAAGGGAAAACTAGGACAGCTGAAATTATACTTAAAAATCCTTAGAGCACCCCATATCATGGCATGATGAGAGGTTCAGAATCATAGAAACACGTTAGATAAGACAGACTGAGAGCTAATATCCCCAAAGAAGCTACAGTTCTTTTTTTCCTGGTTCCTTTGGGAAAAATGGAGGTAGGTAATGGAGTGGCGGGTGTGCTTAAGGGCATGATGCAAGGTGGTCTCCTTCTCACTCCTTTTCTCTCTCCATCTTTGTTCTCTTCCATTCCCTGTGACACCTTCCCTCTCACCCTCTCCTGTTCTCTTCATGTTTCCTGCATGAATTAACTAAGATATGTGGTAACGGTACAGTATGTTAATAATGCATCAAAGAGAAATTACCACTATGCAAATCATCAAACATCTGAAATCTAATACTTTGATACTGTTTTTAACTGTATAGATTTCTGAGTCAACCTTAATAGCAAATTATTTTGAATAGCACAATAAAAAATTGTTACAATGTCATTTGATGTATCACAAAAAAGTAATGGACCTTGGTATCTTTTCTTATTTCTGTGCCCCCAACACTAATATTTTGTTTATTGATGTCATTATTTTAATGAATATAAACCTATCAGAATTACTAAAACTGAAGTGAGTGGATCTACTCCATGTCTGAGAACTAGGGGAGAGATGCAGTTGGGGTAAAAACTGCCCAAGTTTTTGACAAGAAGAAAATGTATTTAGAAGAAATAGTTTTAAATTTTAATAACCATGCTCAACAGGGAGGCCTGGTGTGCTGCGATTCATGGGGTCGCAAAGAGTTGGACACGACTGAGCGACTGAACTGAAACCATGCTCAAAGTAAAGACAGAGAGTTCTTGTACTTCGTCAGTGCATATGATAAAGAAGAATAAAATTATCATTGAAGCACATGTTAAAAGGGTACAAGGACACTTTTTTTTTCTTTATTCAACAAACACACAAAAGATAAAGGTTTATATAATCTTACTTTCAGTATTTATTTCTCCTGTCTGTTTTTCTTAGGAGGACTAAAGTTTTTCTGTGAGTTTGGGTATTTTGTGTTTTTGATTTTAGCACTTATGACAAGGGAAGAAAAGTATCTAAATCAGAAATTAGACTACAGTTCTTTTACAGAAAGTCTAGGGCATATGAATGCTTTGGGCTGGCAGGGTACTCAATTTCTGGTGTTACATTGCCTTTGAAAACACGTAGCAGGTAAAACAAAATAAGACAGTAGCCTTATAAAAATCAAGAATATGTTATGCAAACATTGAAGCTTTATGTTGTATACTTGAAAGCAACGTAATATGTAAATTATATCTCAGTTTATAAAAATCAGTTTTATAAGGGCTTTGGGGTTTTCAATTTCCCTCCTCTTCATAGTAGAAGAATAGTTAAGTAAAAGTTGTTATTTGGAATACTAAAGGAAAACAATAGTAAAATCTCTTTCTTTTTGACTTCTATTGTGAGTAACAGTGAGGTCATAAAACGATTATTGTAAGATGTAGTCAACCATGAGAAATACTGTTTACATATTTAAGTCTCAGATCAGATCCTCAACTATTTTTATCTGTGGTCACCTTCTAGAGAAGTGATTACTTGTTAGTTCAGATATGTTCCTCTCTGCCTATATATTTTACTAAAATCCATCAGTTTCTTGTCAGACTTTTTTCATTTATTTCTATTGTTTTGTATTCCCACCTCCTTTATCTGTGGTTAAGTGAAGCACTGACTTATTATCTCCTGAAATAAACTATAAATACCAATGTGAAGTTTGAGACATTTTGGAAACAAACTGTATGACTCATAAATGCTTGGTTTATTTTTGTTTTATATGTAGAGTTCTCTGTCTTCAAATATGTTAAATATGTAAAAATGCAAAAATAAATGTATTTATATATCTGTACACTTGTTTTCTTTTTGAGCAAATTTAGAAGGTTTATTTCTGTTCTGGAAGTTCAGAACCTTTTAAAGCAGCATGCTATTTAGCAATTCTATTTTATATTGTTGGAATTTTCTCCCTATTATGAACTAATTTTTTGTTAAAACATAGTGTTATTAGTGTATAGTCTGGAAGTAACTTTGAGGTGGAAAAATATTCTCAGAGAATGCTTTAGCATAAAGGACTGGATTTTTGGTGTCACTGCAGATAATGTTGAATTACTTTGATTTTCTTTTTGGGTTGAGTCACTCTTCAAGAAAAACCTTTTGATAGGCAGTGACATCTGCTAAAAGTGGCAAAATGCTCCTTGATTTTGATGTACCAAATGAACAGAAATAACTGTAGTGTTTGTAAGTTGGACACTGAGCAATACTTGTCACAATATCAACTTTTTCTTTACCCATACCACCATCACCTTTATCCTGAAACAAGAAAGGCAACTATTTATTCAGCAAATATTTACATTTCTTTGTTCAACACTATTGGAAACTGAAACCTCAAGCTTATTAAATGAAACCTAGAAAACATGAGTTTTTATTTATTTTTTGTTTTCTCTATTGAAGGTACTGTTTTTATTTATTTACTTTTGGCTGTGTGAGCTCTTCGTTGCTGTGTGGACTTTTCTCTAGCTGCAGCAAGCAGGGGCTACTCTCTACTTGTGGTGTGAGGGCTTCCCATTGCAGCGGCTTCTCTTGCTATGGAGCATGGGCTCTAGGGCACTCAGATTTCAGTAGTTGTGACACATGTGCTCAGTAGTTGCAGCTTCTGCTCTCTAAGGCACAGGCGCAATAGTTGTGGCGCATGGGCTTAGCTGCTCTGCGGCATATGGGATCTTCCTGGATCAGGGATCTCACCTGTGTCTCCTGCATTGGCAGGCGAATTCTTTAACACTGAGCCACCAGGGAAGCCCATGAGTTTTAGTCTTTACTCATATATATTTTGTAACTACTCATAAATGTAAATTTTAAATAGATATTTCATATATTTATACGTATATATTTGTATCTGTATGTGTATGCATTCATATACTCATATATATGTATATATTTATATTTGTATGAGCATACATATATCTGAATCTTGATAAGTTGTAAATGACAGTGCTACAAATAGAAACTGGTGAGTGCTATTTATAAGACAAACTTCAGTTGTCATGCTGTATAGATCAAAATTTCTTCACAGATAATCTTGAGAAAATTCATGGTAGAACTTACTCTGCTGTTAGGTGATGAGGTTTCCTTAAAGGAGGAATTCCTAACATTTTTCCCTAGCTTTACTGAGAAAAAAAATTGACACATAACATTATGTATGTTTAAGGTATATAATGCAATGATTTGATATTTTTGTATTTTGTGATATGATTCCCACAATAAGGTTAGTACATTCATCACCTCAAGTAGTTGCATTGTGTGTTGGGGGGCGGGGAGAGAGGGTGAGAACTCTTAGGATCTACCGTCAGCACTTTCTGAATATATGATGGTGTTGACTATGCCCACTATGCTATACATTACTTTCCAATAACTTATTCATCTGATAACTGGAAATTTGTGTATTTGAAGGGCCTTCATCTGTTTTCTCCACTCACCTACCTACTCACACCCCTAACAACCAACATTCTGCTCTGTTTCTATGAGTTCAGTATTTATAGATTCCATATAAAAGTGAGATCATACAGTATTTTTTTTCCCTCTATCTGGCTTAGTTAACTTAGTAATGTCCTAAGCTTTGTCTCAGAGAAGGCAATGGCAACCCACTCCAGTACTCTTGCCTGGAAAATCCCATGGGTGGAGGAGCCTGGTAGGCTGAGTCCATGGGGTCATGAAGAGTCAGACATGACTGAGCGACTTCCCTTTCACTTTTCACTTTCATGCATTGGAGAAGGAACTGGCAACCCACTCCAGTGTTCTTGCCTGGAGAATCCCAGGGACAGGGGAGCCTGGTGGGCTGCCGTTTATGGGGTCACGCAGAGTTGGACACAACTGAAGTGACTTAGCAGCAGCAGCAGCAACAAGGTTCATCTCAAGTGGTGGGATTTCCTTCTTTTTTAATGCTGGATGATATTTTTATATAACCAAATTTTCTTTATCCATTCATCTGTTGAAGGAGGCTTAGATTGTTTTTATGTCTTGACTGTTGTGAATAATGTTGCAGTGAACAATGGGGGTGCAGAGCCTCTTCAAGATAATGATTTCATGTCCTTTGGATATATACCCGAAGTGGAGTTACTGGCTCATGTAAGAGTTCTATTTTTAGCATTTTGGGGAACCTCTGTACTGCTTTCTATAGTAGCAGCCAACTTACATTCACTGGTTATATTTTACTGATGATTATTAATGTTGAGCACCTTTTCATGTCCCTGTTGGCCATTTCAAGATCTCCTTTGGAATAATGTCTACTAAACTCATTTCCCTCTTTTTAAATTGAATTATTACTATTATTTTTGCTATTGAGTTGTAAAGCTTCTTTATATATATATATACACACACACATATACATGTATATTTGGATATTAACTATTTAATAGACTTGGTTTGTAAATGCTTTCTCTTATTTTGTAGGTTACCTTTTCATTTGGTTGACTTTTTTGTTTCATTTTGTTTTTACTGTTCAGTTCAGTTCAGTCACTCAGTCGTGTCCGACTCTTTGCGACCCCATGAATCGCAGCACGCCAGGCCTCCCTGTTCATTACCATCTCTCGGAGTTCACTCAGACTCACGTCCATCGAGTCAGTGATGCCATCCAGCCATCTCATCCTCGGTCGTCCCCTTCTCCTCCTGCCCCCAATCCCTCCCAGCATCAGAGTCTTTTCTAATGAGTCAACTCTTCGCATGAGGTGGCCAAAGTACTGGAGTTTCAGCTTTAGCATCATTCCTTCCAAAGAAATCCCAGGGTTGATCTCCTTCAGAATGGACCGGTTGGATCTCCTTGCAGTCCA
>SJYT01004638.1:148482-158671 GCA_006410635.1 Cephalophus harveyi | reverse complement strand
CATCCATACATGACCACAGGAAAAACCATAGCCTTGACTAGACGGACCTTAGTCGGCAAGGTAATGTCTCTGCTTTTGCAAATGCTATCTAGGTTGGACATAACTTTTCTTCCAAGGAGTAAGCGTCTTCTAACTTCATGACTGCAGTCACCATGCTTTTTAGTTTAATGTAGATGGTTGGATGGCATCACTGACTCAGTGGACATGGGTTTGGGTGGACTCTGGGAATTGGTGATGGACAGGGAGGCCTGGCGTGCTGTGGTTCACGGAGTCGCAAAGAGCTGGACATGACTGACTGACTGAACTGAACTGAACTGAGTACTGCTTACTAATTTTTTTTTTTTTTTGCTTTTGTTGCTTGTGTTTTTAGTGTCATGTTTAAAAAATAATTATCAACACCACTGGGAAAGGTTTTTCCTGTTTTTTTTTTTTTTTTTTCCTTCTGAGTTTTCTGGTTTCTGGTCTTTTAAGATTTTTTTTTTTATCCATTTTGCATTAACTTTTATAAGTGGTTAAGTTAGAGGTTTAATTTCATTTTTTGCATGTGAGTATATAGTTTCACAGAGCTGTTTATTGAAAAGAGTTTCCTCACCAAGTTTCCTTGGCTCCCTTGTCAGTTATTAGTTAACTGTTTATGCATAGATTTGTTTCTGGGATCTTGATTTTGTCCTATTGTCTGTATTATGGAAGTACCATGCTTTTTGATTTGTATACCTTTGTACTATAGTTTAAAATTGGCAGGTGTGATGCATCCAACTTCATTCTTTCTCAGGATTGCTTTGACTATTTAGGATTCTTCATTGTTTCATGGCTCAACTCTAATTCCATCACCTCCACTAGCTTTGTTCGTAGTGATGCTTCATAAGGCCCACGTGACTTTGCATTCCAGGATGTCTGACTCTAGGTGAGTGATCACACCATCATGGTTATCTGGGTTGTGAAGATCTTTTCTGGATAGTTCTTCTGTATATTCTTGCCACCTCTTCTTAATATCTCCTGCTTCTGTTAGGTCCATACCATTTCTGTCCTTTACTGTGCCCATCTTTGCAAGAAATGTTCCCTTGGTATCTCTAATTTTCTTGAAGAGATCTCTAGTCTTTCCCATTCTATTGTTTTCCTCAATTCTTTGCACTGATCACTGAGGAAGGCTTTCTAATCTCTCCTTGCTATTCTTTGGAACTCTGCATTCAGATGGGTATATCTTTTCTTTTCTCCTTTGCCTTTCACTTCTCTTCTTTCCTCAGCTATTTGTAAGTTCTCCTCAACAACCATTTTGCCTTTTTGCATTTCTTTTTGCAGCAGTGGCCACAGGACTGGAAAAGATCAGTTTTCATTCCAATCCCAAAGAAAGACAATGCCAAAGAATGTTCAAACTACAGTACAATTGCACTCATCTCACATGCTAGCAAAGTAGTGCTTAAATTCTCAAAGCCAGGCTTCAACAGTACATGAACCGTGAACTTACAGATGTTCAAACTGTATTTAGAAAAGGCAGAGGAACCAGAAATCTAATTACAAACATTCACTGGATCATCAAAAAAGCAAGAGAGTTTCAGAAAAACATCTCCTTCTTTATTTATTATGCCAAAGCCTTTGACTGTGTGGATCCCAAAAAACTGGAAAAGTCTTAAGGAGATGAGAATACCAAGACTACCTTACCTGCCTCCTGAGAAATCTGTATGCAGATCAAGAAGCAACAGTTAGAACTGGACATGGATCAACAGACTGGTTCCAAATTGGGAAAGGAGTACATCAAGGCTGTATATTGTCACCCTGCTTATTTAACTTATATGCAGAGTACATCATGAGAAATGCCTCGCTGGAGGAGACACAAGCTGGAATCAAGATTGCCAGGAGAAATATCAATAACCTCAGATATGCAGATGACGCCACCCTTATGGCAGAAAGTGAAGAGGAACTAAAGAGCCTCTTGATGAGAGTGAAAGAGGAGAGTGAAAAAGTTGGCTTAAAGCTCAACATTCAGAAAACTAAGATCACAGCATCCAGGCCCATCGTTTCATGGCAAATTGATGGGGAAAAAAAATGGAAATAATGACAGGTTTTATTTGTGGGGAGGGTTCTAAAGTCACTGTAGATGGTGGCTGCAACCATGACATGAAAAGATGCTTGCTCCTTGGAAGAAAAGCTATGACCAAAATAAACAGCATATTAAAAATCAGAGACATTACTTTGCCAAAAAAGGTCTGTCTAGTCAAAGCTATGGTTTTTCCAGTAGTCATATATGGATGTGAGAGTTGGACTATAAAGAAAGCTGAGTGCCAGAGAATTGATGCTTTTGAACTGTGGTGTTGGGGGAAACTCTTGAGAGTTCCTTGAACTGCAAGGAGATCCAACCAGTCCATCCTAAAGGAAAGTAGTCCTGAATATTTATTCGAAGGTCTGATGCTGAAGCTGAAACTCCATTACTTTGGCCACCTGATGGGAAGAACTGACTCACTGGAAAAGACACTGATGCTGGGCTACCCTAGGGGCTCAGTTGGTAAAGAATCTGCTTGCAATGCAGGAGACCTAGGTTTGATCCCTGAGTCAGGGAGATCTCCTAGAGAAGGGAATGGCAACTGCCACTCCAGTATTCTTGCCTGGAGAATGTCATGGACAAAGAAGCCAGGCTGGCTACAGTCTGTGGGATTGCAAAGAGTCAGACATGACTGTGAGACTTCCACATTTTTTTCTGATGCTGGGAAAGATTGAAGGCGGGAGGAGAAGGGAATGACAGAGGAGGAGATGTTTGGATGGCATCACCGACTTGATAGACATGAGTTTGAGTAAACTCCGGGAGTTGGTGATGCACGGGCACGCCTGGTGTGCTGCAGTTCATGGGGTCCCAAAGAGTCGGACACGACTGAGCAACTGAACTGAACTGATTGTTTCATATGAAATTTAAGATATTTTTTTTTACTATTTCTGTGGAAAGTGCCACTGAAATTTTGATAGAGATTGGAATTTGTTACCTTTTATTAAATGTATGCTAAGTGTGTGACTCAAAGTTTTATACATGTTTTCATTTTAACTTCATAACTGTAGTGTAAGAAGCATAATTGAGGCTTGAGAAATTATGTAACATGTAACTTCTTCATGTGGCAAAGCTATGAAGTGTCTACTGTGTTTTGGATACAATTCAAGTTACTAAAGACACACCAGTACACTATATTGAAATTACAATATATTCTGTGCAGCTTTTGATCCAATTGAGGGTCATTTAAAATGAAATTAATGTTATTTGTCATATATGACATGGTGATAAGTACAGAGAAAATGAACCATAAAAGAGGGATAGTGTGATCTGAAAAATGAGGATGTACATTCTGAATAGTCAGGGAATAGGAGTTATTTAAGATACACAGTGCTAACTACCAAAAGATATAAAGCCTTGAAAAGATAGTGAACTATGCTCTCCTATGTCCCTGCTTCTCCCCTCCTCCTGTCTTTAGAGGATTATAGCTTCTAGAGGGTATTCAGACAAGGACTGATTGAATGACCTTGCCACTCAGAAGAATGTCCAAATAGATGCCCACATAGTTTTGAAAAATATGAAGAGACTAACGATGCATGGGGCCCTTCAATAGCTTCACTTTATCCATATACTAAATAAGACCTCACTGCTTCATTAAGATGCCCTAGGATCAGAATGCCATCTCTTTACCCTTCTCTCTGAACTTATTTACTACTACTTACTAGACAACCTACACATTATAACGTCTTTCTTACCAAACATAACCTATATTTTTCTACACTCACTAGCATGTCTACATTCAGTAAGAAAGCTGGACAAAACAAAGAATAGGAACCAAAAAGGGGTATAAGTTCAGGTATAAGTTCAGGTATAAGGGGTATAATCTGGGTATAAGTTCCCAGATTCAGCCTGATGCCATGATAACATGGATGGGTACAATTTATACTTGAGAATCTCTTCTTGAAGTAAAGAAACTAGACTTCCATTCTTTCACATCATTCACTTACTGGCTTGGGGCCTCCCAGTAAATAGGGCACCTAAAACCTTCTGGCACTTCTAGCTCTCGTCCTCCAGTGCCCAGAACAATCCTAAGAAGATGTTGGAGGGAGCCTTTAGCAGCAGCATGTGTAGGAACCTGGAACCAGCATAGAGCTGGTAAAAGGCCATCTGTATGGGATATCAACACCATCCCCTATCTGAGTGACCTATTCCCTAGATCAGAATTAATTTCAAACTTCCTCACTGTTCCTTTAATGGGCTGTTTGCATTTCTCTGTTTGTATTTGACCACATGGTTGTCTTTCACCTACTAGAAACACTTTGCAAGATCCTAAATTCCTTAAGCATATTTATCTTCAGGTAAATTACAAGAAATAATTGCATCTATATTATGTGCTAGGATTTGTGCTAGGTGGACAAGTTGACCAAAAGCGTTAGGGATATTTGTTGCTCTTGTGACTTTGGTGTATATGTATATAACCATGTACTATTTTAAATGGATAAGATACATGGCATGAAGAGTAAGAATTCAGAGGTTTCACTCTCAGACCTGGTATCAAGTCTTGATTCTAATACTTTCCAAATGTTTGACCATGGACCAAAAACTTAGTGACACATTGGCAAGTAACCTGTTTGAATCTGCATTTCCTTAGCTCTAAAATAAATATTTTAATCCTTTTTAAACAGTGTCTTTATTATAATATCACTCCCATGTGATGCTTAATTGTTATTTAATGTTATTTCTTTTCCTTTAAATTCCTTTAAATGTTGAACACAAGGCCTTGCACAAAATATATTCATGATACCCTTATTAATTGCATGAGAAGCATGAATGGAGAGACACAGTAAGTTCAGAGCTCTGAGTATGTTCAGTAAATGATAATCAATAAAGTTTAAATAAAGAATGAGATATAAATGTCAGTATGAGTATATCCCCATATACAGAGTATTGAAGTAGCTCAAGTTAATATAACATGTAAAGTTCCAGAACAGACTGTTTCTATTTAATTTGATATGTAGAATTTTCAAAGTTCTTTCAGAAAAGCAATTGAAAATCATGATGAAATATGGTAGCTTCTTTGAGAAATTGCAGACGGTTGATCATTTAGGTCCTAGAGATTCTCCAGCATTTTTTTTTCTGCTGGAAAACAATATCATAAGTGGACATGTTATTGGGGGGTCCCCATCTTGATGATACTTTGCTATTGGTCATACTACTACTACTAAGTCACTTCAGTCATGTCCAACTCTGTGCGACCCAGAGACAGCAACCCACCAGGCTCCCCTGTCCCTGGGATTCTCCAGGCAAGAACACTGGAGTGAGTTGCCATTTCCTTCTCCAATGTATGAAGGTGAAAAGTGAAAGTGAAGTCGCTCAGTTGTGTCCGACCCTCAGCGACCCCATGGACTGCAGCCTTCCAGGCTCCTCAGTCCATGGGATTTTCCAGGCAAGAGTACTGGAGTGGGGTGCCATTGCCCTCTCCAGCTATTGGTCATAGGTTAAGCATAACATCTTGTCAGCACTTTTCTGTCTACTCTAGACTCTCCTGTGCATTGAGAACCTGTCTTGCAACCATGTTTGCAAATTAATTAAATGAATAATATATGAGACTCATAAAAGTATAAATAAAAGTTGGTGAACAGTAACAGTGAAAGGAAGTAATAGACAATTAGACCAGAAAGGAAGGCCAGACTGTGGAATTCATGTAGCTACTATGTTTGACTTTTCGTTCTTTCTTGTAAAAATTAAATTATATGTGTATAAAGAGTTGTGCACAGCAAAGGAAACCACTGGCAAAGTTGAAAATTGATCTACTGAATGGAAAAAAATATTTAAAAATTATAAGACCATTGAGAAATTAATATCCAACATATATAAACAGTTTATATAACTCGACATAAAAAGAAAAGCCAAAGAACCCAATTTAAAACTAAGAACTCAGTTCAGTTCAGATCAGTCGCTCGGTCGTGTCCGACTCTTTGTGACCCCATGAACTGCAGCATGCCAGGCCTCCCTGCCCATCACCAACTCCTGGAGTCCACCCAAACCCATGCCCATCGATTCGATGATGCCATCCAACCATCTCATCCTCTGTCATCCCCTTCTCCTCCCACCTTCAATCTTTCCCAGCATCAGGGTCTTTTCCAATTAGTCAGCTCTTCGCATCAGGTGGCCAAAGTATTGGAGTTTCAGCTTCAGCATCAGTCCTTCCAATGAATATTCAGCACTGATTTCTTTTAGGATTGACAAGTTGTATCTCCTTGCAGTCCAAGGGACTCTCAAGAGTCTTCTCCAACACCACAGTTCGAGACAGCAAAAGAGACACAGATGTATAGAACAGTCTTTTGGACTCTGGGAGAGGGAGAGGGTGGGATGATTTGGGAGAATGGCATTGAAACATGTATAATATCATATAAGAAATGAATTGCCAGTCTAGGTTCGATGCAGGATACAGGATACTTGGGGCTGGTGCACTGGGATGACCCAGAGGGATGGTATGGGGAGGGAGGTGGGAGGGGGGTTCAGGATTGGGAACACGTATATACCTGTGGTGGATTCATGTTGATATATGGCAAAACCAATACAATATTGTAAGGTAATTAGCCTCCAATTAAAATAAATAAATTTGTATTGAAAAAAGCATCAATTATTCGGTGCTCAGCCTTCTTTATAGTCCAACTTTCACATCCATACATGAATACTGGAGAAACCATAGCTTTGACTAGACCTTTGTTTTAAAGTAATGTCTCTGCTTTTTAATATGCTGTCTAGGTTGGTCATAGCTTTTCTCCAAGGATTAAATGTTTTTTAACTTCATGGCTGCAGTCACCATCTGCAGTGATTTTGGAGCCCAAGAAAATAAAGTCTGGCACTGTTTCTGTTGTTTCCACATCTATTTGCCATGAAGTGATGGGACTGGATCCCATGATCTTAGTTTTTTGAATGTTGAGTTTTAAGCCAAGTTTTTTACTCTCCTCTTTCACTTTAATCATAAGGGTGGTGTCATCTGCATATCTGAGGTTATTGATATTTCTCCCGGCAATCTTGATTCCAGTTTGTGCTTCATCCAGTCTAGTATTTCTCATGATATACTCTGCATATAAGTTAAATAAGCAGGGTGACAATATACAGCCTTGACATACTTCTTTCTCAATTTGGAACCAGTCTGTTCTTTCATGTCAGTTCTAACTATTGCTTCTTGACCTGCATACAGGATTCTCAGGAGGCAGGTCAGGTGCTCTGGTATTCCCGTCTCTTTCAGAATTTTCCACAGTTTATTGTGATCCACACAGTCAAAGGCTGTGGCGTAGTCAATAAAGCAGAAATAGATGTTTTACTGGAACTCTCTTGCTTTTTCGATGATCCAGTGGATGTTGGCAACTTGATCTCTGGTTCCTATGCCTTTTCTAAATTACTTGAACATCTGGAAGTTCACGATTCAAGTACTGTTGAAGCCCAGCTTGGAGAATTTTGAGCATTACTTTCCTAGCGTGTGAGATGAGTACAGTTGTGTGCTAGTTTGAACATTCTTTGACATTGCCTTTCTTTGGGGTTGGAATGAAAACTGACCTTTTCCAGTCCTGTGGCCACTGCTGAGTTTTCCAAGTTTGCTGGCATATTGAGTGCCTCACTTTCATAGCATCATCTTTTAGGATTTGAAATAGCTCAACTGTAATTCCGTCACCTCCACTAGCTTTGTTCATAGTGATGCCTCCTAAGGCCCACTTAACTTCGCATCCCTGGATGTCTGGCTCTAGGTGAGTGATCACACCATCGTGATTATCTGGGTCATGAAGATCTTTTTTGGATAGTTCTGTGTATTCTTGCCACCTCTTCTTAATATCTTCTTTTTCTTTTAGGTTCATGCCACCATACCATTTCTGTCCTTTTCTGTGTTCATCTTTGCATGAAATGTTCCCTTGGTATCTCTGACTTTCTTGAAAATATCTCTAGTCTTTCCCATTCTATTGTTTTCCTCTATTTTTTGCATTGATCACTGAGAAAGGCTTTCTCATCTCTCCTTGCTATTCTTTGGAACTCTGCATTCAAATGGGTATATCTTTCCTGTTCTCCTTTGCCTTTATCTTGTCTTCCTTTCTCAGCTATTTGTAAGGCCTCCTCAACAACCATTTTGCCTTTTTGCATTTCTTTTTCTTGGGGATGGTCTCAATCACTGCCTCCTGTATAATCACGGACCTCTGTCCATAGTTCTTCAGGCACTCTGTCTATCAGGTCTAATCCCTTGAATCTATTGTCAGTTCCACTGTATAATCGTAAGGGATTTGATCTAGGTCATAACTGAATGGTCCAGTGTTTTTCCCTGCTTTCTTCAATTTAAGTCTGAATTTGGCAATAAGGAGTTCATGATCTCAGCCACAGTCAGCTCCCAGTCTTGTTTTTGCTGACTGTATAGAATGTCTCCATCTTTGGCTGCAAAGAATATAATCAGTCTGATTTCGGTTTTGACCATCTGGTGATGTCCACGTGTGGAGTCTTCTCTTGTGTTGTTGGAAGAGGATGTTTGCTATGACCAGTGCATTCTTTTCAAAACTCTGTTAGCCTTTGACCTACTTCATTCTGTACTCCAAAGCCAAATTTGCCTGTTACTCCAGGTAGCTCTTGACTTCCTACTTTTGCATTCCAGTCCCCTATAATGAAGAGGACATTTTTTTGGGTGTTAGTTCTAGAAGGTTTTGTAGGTCTTCATAAAACCATTCAATTTCAGCTTCTTCAGCATTACTGGTCAGGGCATAGACTTGGATTACTGTGATATTGAATGATTTGCCTTGGAAACCAACAGAGATCATTCTGTTATTTTTGAGATTGCATCCAAGTACTGCATTTTGGACTCTTTTGTTGACTATAATGGCTACTCCATTTCTTTCAAGGGATTCTTGCCCACAGTAGTAGATATAATGGTCATCTGAGTTAAATTCACCCAGTCCAGTCTGTTTTATTTCACTGATTCCTAAAATGTCAGTGTTCACTGTTGCCATCTCCCATTTGACCACTTCCAATTTGCCTCTCGGAGAAGGCGATGGCACCCCACTCCAGTACTCTTGCCTGGAAAGTCCCATGGATGGAGGAGCCTGGTGGGCTGCAGTCCATGGGGTCGCGAAGAGTCGGACATGACTGAGTGACTTCCCTTTCACTTTTCACTTTCCTGCATTGGAGAAGGAAATGGTAAACCACTCCAGTGTTCTTGCCTGGAGAAGTCCAGGGACGGGGGAGCCTGGTGGGCTACCGTCTATGGGGTCGCACAGAGTCGGACATGACTGAAGCGATTTAGCAGCAGCAGAATTTGNGTCGCGAAGAGTCGGACATGACTGAGTGACTTCCCTTTCACTTTTCACTTTCCTGCATTGGAGAAGGAAATGGTAAACCACTCCAGTGTTCTTGCCTGGAGAAGTCCAGGGACGGGGGAGCCTGGTGGGCTACCGTCTATGGGGTCGCACAGAGTCGGACATGACTGAAGCGATTTAGCAGCAGCAGCAATTTGCTTCTATTCACAGACCTAACATTCCAGGTTCCTATACAGTATTGCTCTTTACAGCATTGGAGTTTACTTCCATCACCCATCACATCCACAACTGGGTGTTGTTTTTGCTTTGGCTCCATCTCTTCATTCTTTCTGGAGTTGTTTCTCCACTGATCTCCAGCAGCATATTGGGCACCTATCAACCTGGGGAGTTCATCTTTCCGTGTCATGCCTTTTTGCCTTTTCATACTGTTCATGGGATTCTCAAGGCAAGAATACTGAAGTGGTTAGCCATTCCCTTTCCAGTGGACTGTGTTTTGTCAGAACTCTCCACCATGACCCTTCAGTCTTGAGTGGCCCTGCACAGCATGTCTCATAGTTTCATTGAGTTAGACAAGGCTGTGGTCCATGTGATCAGTTTGGTTAGTTTTCTGTGATTGTGGTTTTCATTCTGTCTGCCTTCTGATAGATAAGGATAAGAGGCTCATGGAAGCTTCCTGATGGGAGAGACTGACTGGGAGGGAAACTGGGTCTTGTTCTGATGGGTGGGGCCGTGCTCAGTCAGTTCAGTTCAGTCGCTCAGTCGTGTCCGACTCTTTGCGACCCCATGAATCACAGCACGCCAGGCCTCCCTGTTCATCACCATCTCTCGGAGTTCACTCAGACTCACATCCATCGAGTCAGTGATGCCATCCAGCCATCTCATCCTCAGTCGTCCCCTTCTCCTCCTGCCCCCA
>SJYT01004638.1:122478-144915 GCA_006410635.1 Cephalophus harveyi | reverse complement strand
CTCCATCCCTTCATTCTTTCTGGACTTATTGCTTCACTGATCTCCAGTAGCATATTGGGCACCTAATGACCTGGGGAGTTCCTCTTTTGATATCCTATCATTTTGCCTGTTCATACTGTTCATGGGGTTCTCAAGGCAAGAATACTGAAGTGGCTTGCCATTCCCTTCTCCAGTGGACCACGTTCTGTCAGCCCTCTCCACCATGACCCGCCTGTCTTGGGTTGCCCTGCAGGCATGGCTTGGTTTCATTGAGTTAGACAAGGCTGTGGTCCTAGTGTGCTCAATAGATCTTTAATCCAGTTTTCTGTTGATGGATGGGTCTGTGTTCCCTCCCTGTTGCTTGACCTGAGGTCAAACTATGGTGGAGGTAACTAAGATAATGGTGACCTCTTTCAAAAGTTCCCATGCACACACTTCTGTACTCAGTGCCTCTGACCCTGACGCAGGCCACTGACGATCCACGTCTCCACTGGAAATTCCAGGACACACATGGGCATGTCTGGGTCAGTTTCTTGTGGGGTCACTGCTCCTTTCTCCTGGATCCTGGTACACACAAGGTGTTGTTTGTGCCCTCCAAGAGTTTCCCCAGTCCTGTGTAAGTTCAGGTGGTTCTATGGTGGGGTTAATGGCAACCTCCTCCAAAAGGGCTTATGCCATACCCAGGTCTGCTGCATCCAGAGCCCCTGTGGCAGGTCACTGCTCACCCATACCTCCACAGTTTATCATCAGGAAAATACAAATCCAAACTGAAATGAAATAACCCCTCACAGCTATCAGAATGGCTATCATCAAATAGCCTACAGGTAACAAATGTTGTCATGGATGGGGAGAAGGGGAACCCTTGTACCCTGTTGGTGGGAATGTAAATTGGTGCAGCCACTGTGGAAAACAATATTGAGGTCTCTCAAAAAACTAAGAACTACTATATGACCCAGAAATTCTCCTCCTAGACATAAATAGCTGAAAAAAACAGAAACACTAATTCAAAAAAATGCAGGCACCCCAGTGTTCATAGCAGCATTATTTACAGTTACTAAGACATGGAAACAACCATCTGAGCCACAAGGGAAACCCAAGAATACCGGAGTGGGTAGCCTATCTCTTCTCCAGCGGATCTTCCCAACCCACGAATGGAACTGGGTCTCCTGCATTGGAGGCAGATTCTTTACCAACTGAGCTATGAGAGAAGCCCATATGTATATATATAAAATGTGTGTGTGTATATACACACCCACATGCATACACACACATAGTGGAATACTAGGGTCTTCCATGGTGGCTCAGATGGTAAAGAATCTGCCTGCAATGCAAAAGACCCGAGTTTGATTCCTGGGTCAGGAAGATCCCCTGGAGAAGGAAATGGCAACCCACTCCAGTATTCTTGCCCAGGAAATTCCACGGACAGAGGAGCCTGGTCAGATACAGTCCATGATGTTGCAAAGAGTCGGACACAACTGAGCAACTAACACTCACATACATGCATACACACACATATGCACATACACACAATGGAATACTACTCATCCATAAAGAAGAATGAAATTTTGTCATTTGCAGCAACACAAATAGACTTGGAGGGCATTATGCTAAGTGAGAGAGAGAGAGACAAATATGATATCACTTATATGTTGACTCTAAAAAACACAGCAAACTAATGAATATAACAGATTCACAGATCTGGTGAACAAACAAGTGGTTACCAGTAGAGTGGGAGGGGAACTATAGGAGAGGATTGAGAGGTACAAATTATTGGGTAGAAGGTAGACTCAAGGATATCTTTTACATGGGGAATGTAGCCAAAAGAAATGAGTAAATAAGTTACATGTATGAGGAGAAACTTCTATGCCATTGAATTTGTTGACCTGTCTTCTGGATGTACCATGAATATGCCTTACCAAAGTGATCAAGAAAATCCATCCTAGCATTTGAACAGTCTTCTGCCAGACAGATGTAATGTAACACTAGCCTTCCTGTTCCTGTGAGTTTCTTGTCCAATGGTGCTTCCAGTATTCTGAGTGTAAAGTTTTTTTCACTTTCACTTTTCACAACACTAGTGACCACTATCCACTGGAGTTGTAATTTAATCCTAATGGTGAGCTCCAGTGAGGATGATTGTATTTTTTTAGGTGGTAGAGACGTTAACTCTTTTTGAGCTTTATTGAAGTTTAATTGACAAGAATTACGTATATCAAAGGTATTCAACTTGATGTTTTGATACATATGTGTACATTGTGAAATGATTACCATGCACAAGCTAATTAACATATGCATCACCTCACATAGTCACAGGGTTTCTGCGTGATGAGAATACTTAAGATCAACTGTTAGCAAATTTCAGTTATATAGTAACAGTATTATTAACTATACTTGCCATGATATACACTGAGCCTCCAGAACTTATATCATTATTATATTTTGTGTCTTATAACTATGGAGCAAAACCATCCTATGAGCTTTAGCCTCTTGGCATATGTCCTCAGCTCTAAACATGCTATGTGATCAGACATTCCTGCTTACAATATTCACTACAGTTTTTATTAAAGTCACCATTTGTTTATCTTGGATGCCTCACGGTTTAAATATAGACCTCTATACCAGTCCAATTTTTATTCTCTTTAATGGACATGTAAAACACTTGGCCTCAATTCTCAACATGATGTGATGACTTTTAGAATTGTCTGTAGTCAATGACATGTTTTTTCTTTTAGTTTAAAAAAATTTCCTAGTGAGCTAGACTTAAAAGTTGGAGAATTTCTTTCTCATATATATTTATAGTCATTTTTCATGGATATATATATGTGTGTAGAGAGATATACAGCAACACAAATGCATATGTATGTGCGTATGTTTTAAATGTTTTGTTTCAGGGTTAATCTTTTTAAATTCGGTTCCTTCAAAGTTCTGCTTCCAGCAAAATGATTTTCTGAAATATACTTTAAATATAATCTCAAGTAGAAATGCAGACCATCAAATCAAGAGAGGCTTTCCCCAATGGATTTATTTTTAGTGGTTAGCTTTCTAGAATCTTCTTGCTTTCAAGTCTCTGTTGTGACTAATTATGCTTTCAGCCCGAAATAGCAAGTCAAAATATTCAGGTTTTTAGGCACTTCTCAATTTTACATCGTAGATTGTGGCACCCATTCATTATGTACAAGTCATGTTGATTTGGGGTTTTCAGTTTTTGTTAATGTAGATGCCCATCACTGGTAAAACAAGTGTCTTAAAATATTGCAGACATGGCTTGTCTAAAAATCTGCACAGTAATTGTTTATCACTGATAATGAGATCATTACATTCAGCTATACTTTTGTTGCTTGAAAGTGTTGGCAATTTAAATTAAAGCTTGTACTAAGTAGCCTGATATTGTATTAGAAATGAATCAGAATGTGGCTTGAATTTAGAACATGAAATTCCATCTTTAGGTACTAAGACAATGTGTATTTGAGTGTACACATCCCATATTGGAATTTTTTAAAAATCATTTCACATTGTTCCAAATGTTTTCACTGAATAAGTAAATCCCTGACTTAGTCTAAGGTAGAATTATTTTATTTTACACTTCACAAGTACTTGTATTTTAGTTTACCTAGAGACGCTATGAGTTGGACATGACTGAGCGACTTCACTTTGACTTTTCACTTTCCTGCATTGAAGAAGGAAATGGCAACCCACTCCAGTGTTCTTGCCTGGAGAATCCCAGGGACGGAGGAGCCTGGTGGGCTGGCGTCTATGGGGTCGCACAGAGTCGGACACGACTGAAGTGACTTAGCAGCAGCAGCAGAGACACACAAGTGCTGAAATGGCTCAGAATTTGTAACGTAACTAGGTGAGCCTTTGTTTCTAAGATCGTGATCTTCCAACTTGAATCCAGCCCACTGTAGTTGTGGGGCATATTATCTTTCAGAGTCTCTGCGTCCCAGTGCAGGACTAGAGATGGTGCATTTATAACTAGTTTCCAGGTGCTGATGATGCTGCTGGTTCATGGACCACAATGAGAACCATTCTTCTTAAGCTGTCTTGCTCATCATCTCATCCTCTTCCAATCCTCCACCAATTCTCAGTTGAGCAATTGCAGGGACCTCCTAAGTTGTCTTATTGCTTCTAGCTGTTTAATTTTTATTGGCAACAGTTGCCTTACAGTGTTGATAGTGTTGTGTTAGTTTCTACTGTACAGCAAAGTGGATCAGCTATATGTATGTTATATATATATATATCTCCTCTGTTTTGGGTTTCCTTCCCATTTAGGTCACCACAGAGCATTGAATAGAGTTCCCTGTGTTAAATAGTAGGTTCTTATTAGCTATCTATTTTATACATAGTATCAATAGTGTATATACATCAATCTCCTGATTCATCCCACTCCCCTCCCCTTTTCCCCACCTTGGTGTCCATACATTTGTTCTCTATGTCTGGGTCTCTATTTTTGCATTTCAACTAAGATCATCTATACTACTTTTCTAGATTACACACATACAGCTTTGACTTTAATCCCTCTTCAGCCTGTTACCCAGGTAGTAACCAGAGATTCCTTTAAAACAGACATCAGAATATATATGTCTAATGGCTTCTTGTCAGTCTTAAAGCAAAATGCAAATTCTTAACTTTGAACTGTGAAGCTTACCTTATCTGGCCTTTGACTTCCTCTTCTACCTCATCTCCCACCATCTCTTTATTACCTTGACTCACTTTCCTCCAAGTTCATTGGATTTCTTGATGTTTCTTGACTGACTATATGAAGCATATGCCTACCTCAGGGATTTTGCATTGATTGTTTTTTTTTTCCTTGTCTAGGATGATCACCTTTCTCTGTCCACAGATTTGTGTATGAATTCCTTTCTCATTTTGTTCAGATCACTTCCCACACTGGCCTTCCCTGACCCTTCTAACATCTCCATGACTCTCACATTTTTATTTGTAATATGGCTCTCTGCCACCAAATACAAGCTTCTCGAAGGTGTGAAATTTTTGTTCACTGCTATAACCACAGTGCTAAAACACTCTCTGGCACTTAAAATATAATCAATAAATAATATTGAATAAGTAAATGAGTGACTAGATGGAAGGATGTCCTTTTAGCTACCTCTTCTTCCTCACAATCCAGACAGTTCTTTTATTCATAAGTTGTCATAATTTCTTTTGTCACCACATTCTCCAGTATTCCTGTGTACGCAGGTCTGCTCTCTGTTTCCCATATGTACCTTATCTCCAATGTGATTCCTTTGAAAATTATGTTAAATCTTCCATGATTAAAAAAGTTTACACATACAACTGAGGATCCTTGGTTTTCATTTTAGGATCACTAATTCTCAAATTATGTATCTCTGTCTTATTTGTGACTTGCACATTTTAAGTACTGATGTTCTGTTCATTAGACTGTTAGCTGTGAACTACTGGTATACATAGAACTTTGACAGATTGAGATTTGATTTTGTGTGTGTGACCATAGTTCAGTTCTCAATTTAGAAAGATGACAGTAAGTGTTACCTTGGAACTGTTCAGTCAGGACATGGCCTCTTTTGCATGATTTCCTTCTGATCACTGCTTTTATCAAAGAGTGTTTTCTAAACAGCCAGACTGGATTGTGGCATGTCCATCAGAAACTGCTTAGAATGCTGTATTTTTTGCCACCAAAACACATGAGGCAAATTCAGGCACATTTGATAATAAGAATTACATAAGATAAAAAATATGGAATTGATATTCAAAGCAATTCCCAGGAACTTTTGCTCTCAACCCAGTTTTGAGACATATCTTTTCAGCCAAATGTGTTCTGTGAATTCTTCTTTCTTCACTTTCCAGTCTTAGACAGTGATATAACTCACTTTTCTCTATAAATTAGTTGAAATCTCTGACATCTTTCTCACCTCTATCCTCATATTTCCTAGTGGTTTTTTCTCATATATTTCCCAAGCAGTTCATGAAACTCTAAAACTGGATTTATCATCTTTCACTGAAAAAAACACTTATACCCATCCCTCTCTTTCTGATAAGGGTACAATTATTCTTTCACCATTAGAGAAATAGAGAGGCATGTAAGGGCAGATGTAAGGACACATTAAATAATATTTGGGCAGCATATGTAATTATGACATTATATAATGTATGTGTTTCTTCTAACATCATCATACTCATATAATTTTCATAATATTTTGGTATAACTCACATGATGACAATTCAGTTCGACCATCTTCATCTAACATTTTTAATTCACATTACTGGGAATATTAATGTCATAATCTCTTTTTATATTTCCAGTATCTATATTTCTAGACATTTTTGGTTGTGAACACTTCTGTAGCCATTTTAACTACTTAAAAATTGTGTCATATCAATATGCCTTTTATTTTTTGTTCCCTGGAAATTTGTCAGTGTCTACCTATCTACAACAGCATAAAATGCACTGTGTGTGTGTGAGGGAAGAGAGATGGGAGGTATCTCTCTCCTCCCTCATTTCTTTCTCATGGGCCTTCATCTACTTCAGAATTTCTGGGAGATATGAGAGGGTTAATCATTATTGTAATCAGAATGAGTAACGCTTTGTACCCAGTGATGGATCAGGATTAAAGATGGTGGTCCATGGGCTCCGTCATATCCTAATTTCCTTACATCTCTGCTCACAGCCCCCGATTCAATTGCCAAAGTCCAGAGACTCCACCTTAATATTGCCCTATCTTCTTTCCTTACATAACCAATGTCATCAACCTGTATTATGTCTTCAATATCTTTCAAACCCTCTTACATAGTCAAGTAGATACTTTTCTGAGTAATCCTCCATTCGTGTTGACTATATTCACTGGCATTAAAGTTGCTTTTCCAAAGGGTATATCTGTTAGTATCAACCTTCTGCTCAGTAAACTTCAATAGCTCCCAATTGCCTGTAGTATTAAAGAAAATTGTCTTGTCTTGGGATTTAGTATCTTGACATCAAAATGAGCTTCCATCTTTATGCCTCTAGACTCTTTCTGAAACTTTCCTTCTGTTCTATTTGAAATGAATTATATCTACACCTCTGAAGTGTACTGTAGTAGGTTAATACTTCAGTTGTTTGTATGTATATTTGTGTTCTTCTCTCAGAGTATATTTTCAGAGTTTTATCTTACTAGCTTTTTAAAATGTTCATTTCTTATTCAAGTCCATGATAAATGCAACCTCTTACATAAAATCTATCTTTCTCTCACCTTGCCCAGACTGATGATATGGATTTTTTCTTTCCTTTAAACCACCATGACTGTTTGTCTGATGGTCTGTATTAGCTATTACCTTTTACTTTGCATATATTAGATATGTATAAATATATGTGCTGTTTTCACATTTTTGTCCTATACTAACCTGAACCCTTAAGTGAAGCAGTAATATCTGTTTATCTTTATTTTCTGAAATTTGATGTTGTTTAAGCTTTGGAATTAGGTCAAGGTTCAAATAGTCTATAATACCATTTGGTGGACATAGAATATATCACCATGCCAGGTTCTGTAATACCATGATTGAAAATTAGTGTTGCATATACAAAGTCCTGAGTTCTTTCCATTGTTAAAAAAAGAAAGCTTTGTAGTCACTTAATCATGTATTCTCTAGATATGTTGGTCTTGATTATTTAAATCAGAAAGTTAGTCATGTGATACCAGTGTCCATTTGGAAATACTGGATTTTCATAAATTGACTGAAGTACTAACTAGTCAAAATCAGAATGACGCAGAGCAGATGGAAGGGCCAAAAGCACTGAGCATGTGACACCTGTGAATTACATCCAGATCAGTTATCAATCAGATTCTGGGCTCCATTCAAGGTGTTGACTTTGATCTTTCTCCAATTGTAAATGTTTCATCCAAAATAACTACAATCTTGGCACAACTTTTTCAGGAGTTGCCCAGAATGAAAATAACAGTATTCCCCTGAGCTTGCTGCGATTCATGGGGTCGCAAAGAGTCGGACACGACTGACCGACTGAACTGAAAAGTAAAGTCACTATAGCCCTGTTTCTCTGTACATGGTCACAGAAACCCTCAAATTAGAGACATAACCTAATATAAATATGAAAAAAGTAATTATAACTTTTACTTGCAAAGTTATGGATATAATGTCAAGTTGGGTGTTCTTTTTCTGAAATAGATTAATAGTGATCATTGACTCAAAATGCACAATTCTTTGGACAGGAGCCATCTTGATGGCTCATAAATGATGCTACTATAGAATCTAAAAAATAAGGGCTTATCTCTGTGAAGAATCCTTGTGTGGGACGTATTTATTCTTGATTGTTCTTGTTGTGTTGGCAGGAGAACTTTTTATACCTATCACAGAGCACTATGATAAGAAGTATTCCTCTTTGAGTACTAGCCAAAAGACTTGTGCTTAAAATAATGTTATATCATTTAGCTATGTTGTTACATGACTTTGTGATGATGCTACATCTATTTGTGATGTCATTCGAGTGCATATGAATATATCAGGGGCTTCTCAGCTGGCTCAGTGGTAAAGAATCCATCTACCAATGCAGGAGATGCAGCTTCTATCCCAGGGTCAGGAAGATCCCCTGGAGGAGGAAATAGAAGCCCACTCCAGTATTCTTGCCTGGAGAAGTCCATGGATGCAGGAGCAGGCTATAGTCCTTGGTGGGCTATAGTCCATGGGGTCACAAAGAGTCAAATATGACTGAGTGATTGAGCATGTACACATGCAACTATATCTTAGGGCAGAGATGACTTGTGGGCTCTTATTTTCCTGCTTTTTCTCATAATCGCAGTGCCTAAATTTTGAATGCTCATGTTTGAAAGAAAACAGCACAGTTATGGAGATACTCTGAATACAACATGTACCACCCCAGTGATTGCTGAGGCCAGTTTGGCTGACATGGCAGGCCTGGCAGGCCTGTTCCCCTCCCTTTCATTTCCATGTGGGATTCCTTCTTGAGCCAGCATGAATGTAGCTTCCAACTCTGATTCAGTTGTTTGGAATTTATGGCAGTTCCTGGGTCATCTCACAAAAGGCTCTGTAGCCATAATGTAGTTGTTCTCTATTGCAGATAGTACTCATTTGTTATCTGCTCCCCAGATGCTCTGGGTGGTATGGGGACTAGGGATGGAGGAGGCAGTGGAGGGATAATTTAGGAGTTAACAAACCCATTGGTGGAGTGGGCTTAACTTCAAAATACACTCACAATACCAGTCGGATTTTCACTAATTTTTTTTTTTAATTTAAGTATAGTTGCTTTACAATGTTATGTTAGTTTCTTCTGTACAGCAAAGTGAATCAGCTATATATATGTGTGTGTGTGTGTGTGTGTATATACTGGGTTTTGGAAGGAGCACTGAATTGAGAGCCAGGATATCTTGCTTCTGGCCTCAAATTTGCTTATTTAGTGTCATTGTCATGAAAGTGAAAGTGAAGTTGCTCAGCTGTGTCCCACTCTTTGTGACCCCATGGACTGTATCCCACCAGGCTCCTCCGTCCATGGGATTTTCCAGGCAAGAATACTGGAGTGGGGTGCCATTTCCTTCTCCAGGGGATCTTCCCAACCCAGGGACTGAACCTGGGACTCCCACATTGTAGGCAGATGCTTTACCGTTGAGGCATCATGAATAGGTCTTTTTTATTATTATTATTTTTTTATTTAAATAAACATAAATGAAAAGTCTTTAAACTTCTCTATTTCTTGTTTTTAAATGTGAAGTAAAGGATTTTAAGCAGTAAACACAATGAACAAACAAAAATAAATACCAAGTTTTTCAAACATAGACACGGAGAACAGAGCAGTGCTTACCAGAGGGGGAAAGGAGGGACAGAGAAATGGGTAAAGGAGATCACATGTA
Source organism: Cephalophus harveyi (assembly GCA_006410635.1). Taxonomy (NCBI): domain Eukaryota; kingdom Metazoa; phylum Chordata; class Mammalia; order Artiodactyla; family Bovidae; genus Cephalophus; species Cephalophus harveyi. The sequence continues at coordinate 135,109 of SJYT01004638.1, read as the reverse complement.
TGGTGACACAATGTTTGGAGGTACATATCCAATAGTATGGGACTTCCCTGTACCTCATATGGTAAAGAATCTGCCTGCAATGCAGGAGACCTGGGTTCAATCCCTGGGTCAGGAAGATCCCCTGGAGAAGGAAATGGCAACCCACTCCAGTATCCTTGCCTGGAGAATCCCCATGGACAGAGGAGCCTGGTGGGCTACAGTCCATGGGGTCACAAAGAGTCAGACACGACTCAGTGACTAAAACAACAATAACACAATGCAATAGTACATACAGAATTAGGAATATAATATTGTACACATGAAACTTATAACATCAAGTTTTTGCTATTGCATGCCAGGTGCTGTCAGGTTTATGAATCACAACCTTATGAAGTATGAATTATTAAATATTTTGAAGAATTAAAATTTCTAAACATTGACTTGAGGAAGGTATTGCTCTTATTTTAACAGGCTTTAGGGGGGAAAGCATGTCAATAATTTTTTATTGAAGTGTAGTTGATTTACAATATTAGTTTCAGGTGTACAACATACTGATTCAATATTTTTGTAGATTCCATTTTAAGTTATTACAGAACAGTGGCTATGTTTCCTTGTGCTCTTTAATGTATCCTTGTTTCTTACTTATCCATAGTAGTTTGTATCTATTAATCCTATCCGTCTTGCCCCTCGCTCATTCCCTCTCCCCACTGGTAACATCTAGTTTGTTCTCTATGAGCCTGTTTCTGTTTTGTTAAATCTGTTCTTTTGTTTTATGTTTTAGATTTCACAAAGTGATTACAGAGTGTTTGTCTTTCTCAGCATGATAACCTCTGGGTCCATCTGTATAGTGGGAAACGGCTGCATATCATTCTTTTTTTTTTTTTTTTTTTCTTTTGGCTGAGTAATGTTTCATTGTATTACTCTATGTATATACATGTACACACCATATCTTTTATCCATTTATATGTTGATGGACACTTAGGTTGCTTAAAGTGTTAGTAGCAAGAAATTTTCAAGTTGATAAATATTAAGTTACTCCTGTGAGATTTAGAAAATAGGAGAACAAACCTGTTACTTCAAAGACAAATGAATGAATCAGTGAGCATAAGAAAAGATAGCACAGATTAACCACCAAAGTTACTTGCAGATATAAACGTTGTGAATGTAACAGTTAACATAATGGAACTTTCAACTTTCATCGGCCTGCTATTTAAAATAATGAAAACCTTAATTTATGAATAGTTTGTGATGCAGTATGTCAGCTTGTTAACAAGATTCTTGGCATCTGTGTCTGTGCTTTAGTGACCATGCCATTTCAGTTCCCTAACATATGAGATTATTTTCTAAATTGGAAAACCAGCTCATTCTACGACCAAGATATAAGTCTTGTAATAGGTTTTTCACACAGCCCCAGCTTAGCTGTAAAGATAGTATTCAGTGGCTTCATACATTAATTTAGGACACTGGAAACTGTCTTCAGCTTAAGTGTATATTCAAAGATGCATAGCAAAGCTGATTGTGACGATTATTGTCAATTAAATGCTTCCTGACTAGCACAGTGTACATGTACACCCCCACCCCACTCACAAACACAGATGTTCCTCTGTGACCCACCAACATTTAAGTCGTATACACTGATCTGATTTGGCCTTCCATCTGAAAGGTGGAATTTCTGGTGCTGTGGGGTCCCTGAGTCCTCTGCTTTTTGTGGCATCTGTGAACTCTGTGTAAGTTCTGGCTGCTGCACAGCATTTGAGAACAGATCCCATGTGGAAGTGATCACTGTTTTAATACTGGAGCTATTTTAAAAGATATATGCAATTTAAGAAATGTTTAATTAAGGAAACATGGGTACTTTCTTGGCAGCAGTGCAATGCTTATTATGATTAGTATATTCTCTTTAGCTACATATTTATTATAAAAGACTGTGATAAAATATCTCATTTTCTAAATTCTTTCTACAAACATGTTTATCTCATAATAGCTGTGAAAAAGCTGTTCTCCAGAGATACAGTCTTCCTTAATATTATGCATGTTTCACAATAGGACATTTCATGTACGTAGTAAGACACTAAGACTTGCCTTAAAATTGATATTTAGAGATGAGTGTCACCTATATGCATATCTCTTAAATTTGTAATAAAAATATTTATCATTTTTGTCTTATATATATGAGACGAGAGTTAATTGTATAGAGTGCTTGTAAACCTTGAGTAAACTTGCAGACCTAACAAAACTTATAAACCTTGAGTAAAATAATCATTTTTGTTGGTAACTTTCCTTAATTTTATTAGTAGACAGTTCCATATTTAAGGAATACATATAAAATAGTAAATAATATTCAAAGATGTGTATAAGAGACAGGTTCCTGGGTCATCTCACAAAAGGCTCTGTAGCCATAATGTAGTTGTTCTCTATTGCAGATAGTACTCATTTGTTATCTGCTCCCCAGATGCTCTGGGTGGTATGGGGACTAGGGATGGAGGAGGCAGTGGAGGGATAATTTAGGAGTTAACAAACCCATTGGTGGAGTGGGCTTAACTTCAAAATACACTCACAATACCAGTCGGATTTTCACTAATTTTTTTTTTTAATTTAAGTATAGTTGCTTTACAATGTTATGTTAGTTTCTTCTGTACAGCAAAGTGAATCAGCTATATATATGTGTTAGAAGTTCTGAAAGGCTATAATATGACCATGATTTCTCTCCTGTATAAGCAATTGAGGCAAGAACAACAGTTGGCCATAGAGAGAACTCCATGACATATCACTGGAAACCTTGCTCTGTGTTTGTTTTTTACTCATGTGTTTATTCACTTTTCCATTTATTTCATTAATATTTATGGAATCATCTTATGTGACAAACACCAAAAAATTTTTAGTTAATACAGTTTATTCTTTCAACACATTCATTTCAAAGAAACCTGATTGTCTGTTCTGTACCTGGTACTAAATTAAAAGCTATATTTATTTTCACAACAACCATATGAAGTATTATTTTTCCCATTTTGCACTTTAAGCAATTGACAGAGTCGGAAATAACTGACCAAGATAATATAGCTACAAAATGCTGGAGCCAGTTTTAACTTCTGTATCCATGCTTTTTTTTTTTTTTTTTTTTCCAGTACCACAGTTTTTCTAAACATTCAAGTATCTCCAACATCTGAGAGGATGGGAAAAGATGAAGGAAAATATGGAAAAGCAGGTCATGAATGCAGGGTTATGTTTCCTCCTGAAACACCTGCAGATTTACAGCTTTTACTATTAATTACTTGATTCAACCATTTCCTGATGAGTTATGTAAAAATTTTGAAATGAACTACCAAAACAATTGCCCATCACTCTCCAGAATCTGGGCCTAGGATGGGCAGAAAGGAACCAGGTTAATACCATAGTGCTTCACAAAATCAAAACAAGGACTGATTTCTAGCCTGTATTAAGTTCAGTACTATGATGGCATCTTTTTCTGTGATAGTAAAGTTAATATAAATACACACCTTGGAAACACACAGGCCTTCTTTGTTTCTTCGTATTTTTCAAATCTTCTGAATATCCTTCACATTTTCTTAAATTGCATTTCTTGGATATATTTTAACAAACTGCCTCTTCTCCTAAAGTAATTTACATCATCAAAATCACATGTACCATAGGCTATAGCTAGTTTCTCACAATATATAGACTGTACAGCTCTTAATTCTCCTACTATATCCTGTTTGTATATACAGTTCCCCCCCAAATGTAAATATACTCGACATTTGTAAGCCTGAGATAAGTATGTCAATGGTAGAGAACCAAGGTTTTTGAGTTTGTTTTGGCGATCTGCTTTAGTCCTCGAAAACATCTATTTAAGCAGGTAGTTATTATCCTTATTAGTCTTTCTTTACAAATAAGATCACATCTGAGATATTCGCATACTCAAATAACCCATCTGTACCTGGGGAATGATTTAGGACAGTGGTTGTAGTTTGTGTTTTGTTTGTTTGGTCTAAGGAAATAATCATGTGTTTATAGGTTCTAGTATAATGTTATACATTTGAAGCATACATTATTCTAATTCAAATTTACAAAGCAATAACTTTCATATGAGATAAGGGCCATTTGTGAGGATGAAGGCAGAATGATCCTGCCATTATATCCTCTGAATGGGGGATATGGGTATGGCAAATGAAAGAGACTCTAAACTGCAACTTTGGTTTCATGTATTTCCACTTGGACATCCATGGTATGTCATTCCACTGCTCTAAAATCTACCATTCTTTATCTTTCACTTCATATTCAGGCTTATCATAAATTGTTGTGAATTACTTTGATCATACTATTTTAGTCACTTCACGGCAGATGCTCCTGAGCAGAGGTGAATAGGAGTTTTGATAGGGTCAAGCAAGAAGGAAGAGAATCATAAAGAGGTATAGCTTAGGCAATTGCTAGAGCCCAGGGAGGGCTGGAACAGTCGTGTTTCTTCAAGTTGCTGTCTGTAAAGAGCGGAGCTTCCTAAAGCACCAAAACACTTAGGCTAAAGAAATGTTTCTATCGTGTAACAATCACTATTTCAAGGTCCTTTCCTTTCACCTGACAGAAAATTTAGTTTAGTCACTTTCAGGTAAATTGCAGTAATTCATTTTTTTGTCCGGTCTTCTGTTTTCCCCGGGTGTTAGCCATGGGTTATAGGGGAAGGGTGGTCAATAGTGAGATGGGGATCTTACTGTAATGCCACTTTGTTGATGGGGAAAATGAATCCTCTCTTTGACATTTCTGGACCACCTCCTTGGAAGGCACAGAAAATTTGGGAAAGTTCTGTACGGCCATAGATGCTCTTTGCTCTCCGGCTCTCTTTTGTTTATGTGCCCTACATCATTATATGGTCCACGAATATCATTCTGAGCAAGAATGAAAAAAAAAATTACTGTGAAACATGCTTCTTTCTTAGTGTTAACCCTGAGAGTGAATCACAATTCTCTGCCCTCAGGTACCCCCAAATCTTCAATGAAATGACACCAGGCCCCCTCTCAGGAACTCTTCCTTCAGGTGTCACAAACTTTACCTAACCTGTGAAGACAGAGTTGTTTGAATCTTCTTTATCTTTTTCACATCAAGTCTTTCAGTTCAGTTCAGTTGCTCAGCCATGTCCAACTCTTTGTGACCCCATGAATCGCAGCACGCCAGGCCTCCCTGTCCATCACCAACTCCCGGAGTTCACTCAGACTCACGTCCATCGAGTCCGTGATGCCATCCAGCCATCTCATCCTCTGTCGTCCCCTTCTCCTCCGGCCCCCAATCCCTCCCAGCATCAGAGTCTTTTCCAATGAGTCAACTCTTCGCATGAGGTGGCCAAAGTACTGGAGTTTCAGCTTTAGCATCATTCCTTCCAAAGAACACCCAGGGCTGATCTCCTTTAGAATGGACTGGTTGGATCTCCTTGCAGTCCAAGGGACTCTCAAGAGTCTTCTCCAACACCACAGTTCAAACGCATCAGTTCTTCTCTTCACAGTCCAACTCTCATATCCATACATGACCACAGGAAAAACCATAGCCTTGACTAGACGGACCTTAGTTGGCAAAGTAATGTCTCTGCTTTTGAAAATACTATCTAGGTTGGTCATAACTTTCCTTCCAAGGAGTAAGTGTCTTTTAATTTCATGGCTGCAATCACCATCTGCAGTCCAGGCTTAGCTTATTGTGTTGCAAAATACCTGACTCTTGAAAATAAAATGACTTCGTTCTCAAGATTTTCTGTACTGTGGATTTCAGAAGACTTTTGGGAACTCAGAGGCCAACTTTGATTTGATAACTGATAGTAGTTCAATGAGCTTCTCTGGTGGCTCAGTGGTAAAGAATCCATTTGCCAATGCAGGAGACGAGAGCTCGATCCCTGGGTTGGAAAAATCCCCTAGAGAAGGAAATGCCAGCCCACTCCAGTATTCTTGCCTGGAAAATCCCATAGACAGATGAGCCTGGTAGACTATAGTCCATGCAGTCACAAAGAGTAAGACATGACTTAGTGACTAAACAACAACACAACTAGTTCCATGAGTAAAGGAACTTCTGTGGAACAAAACTAGAGAAAAAACCAACTGTACTATTTGCAAAATGTATCTTATTTCATATACATGCATACACACTTTTAGAATTAATATAAACATTTGTCTTCCTACAAACAAAGATCCCACAACTACAAACATAAACGGATTTCATAAAAACAGTGTTCCCTTAAAGGCCTCTAAAATAATTTTATTCTCTCAAAAGTCAAAATGGTGATTATTTATTCAGCTTTATTCATGTTATTTATTAGTTTTAATACTTTGGCAAAATAGATTTTGTCTGAAAAAGGCCATTTTCTTTTATTTCAGTATCTGTGTATTTTAATTTTATAACAGAATAACAAAAGACAAATCAATAGCATGTGATTAAAAGAAATTTGTATGTGAATATACACAAAAACCCTTTAAGGAGGTACTATCTAATGTTATTTCCAGCTCAATGTCTTCTGAGGGCAAGCTGTATCTAGCCCTTGAATATTCATTTCAAATTCTAGTAGAGCAGGGTGAAAGAGGTACTCCTAGATTTCTTGGTGTTACCTAGATATCTGGAGAGGTTGTCTGTCACAGCTTGATCTTGTACCTTCTCCTTGTCTTCTCGTGGAGGCTTAAAGAAATCAGATTATTCAGAAGGCACCTGCATGCATTAGATTTGCCACACTAAAAATTTCCTATTACTTTCAATCAAGTGATACTTCAAGTTACAGCAAATTTAAGGAAATCAGTCTTTCTGAAAACCTTTTATTTACTTTGTTTCCCTATCTATCACTGCCTTGAAGTTAACTTAAAAGTCCATTATTAGGTAGCAGAGTATCTTCTCATTTGAAGCTAAGAATGAAGGTTTCTTCTCTAGGACTATAGCCATGAGCTGTTGACCTAGCCCATCGTTCCCTGGCAGACAACTGAATGCCAAAAATTCTATCAGATACTCCTACTAAAACATAAATTTCTCTCTTCTGTGTGGCACTTTCCTCAGAATTTTATATATACATGGAGGAGACTAAAAGTAATTTTTTAGTTGTAACAATAAACATTAAAATCTTAATTTTTATGAAGAAAATTTCATATGAGATTGACCTCTTTATGTTAATAAATTGCAGTCTTGCTAAAGTACCATGAGCATAACATTGCTTGGCTGAAATTTTCCATGATTCCCTGCCAATAAAAGAGCACATAGCTATTCTTAAAATCTCCTAATTATAGAGGTAAATAAATTTGGATGCTGAAGTCACTATCAGCAGTCAGAAATTTATCTACTTAATTTTTCTTTATAAGTCATGTGAATATCATGTAATATTCTTTAGTGTGTCTCTTGCAGATTTTTATATACCTTCTATTAATAGTGTAGGAAGATATATAATCTCTGTACTGTGATTTTAAGTTCTCCTTGGCATACCATACAGGACAAACATATTGAAGTCCAAAGTCACTAGCCTGGCATTTATACCATTAAAGATAGTTTCTCAGTTACTTTTACAATTTCATCTTTCCTTAAGACCTACTTCAATATTTTATATGTCCCTAGACACACATGGGATACGGGAATGGCAAACCAATTCAGTATTCTTGCCTTGAGAACCCCATGAACAGTATGAAAAGGCAAAAATATACGAAACTGAAAGATGAACACCCCAGGTTCACATCCACAACACATCCAGTTGTGGATGTGACTGGTGATGGAAATGAAGTCCGATGCTGTAAAGAACAAAATTGCATAGGATCCTGGAATATTAGGTTCATGAATCAAGGTAAATTGGAAGTGGTCAAACAGGACATGGCAGGAGTCAACATCAACATTTTAGGACTTAGTGAACTAAAATTGACTGGAATGGGCGAATTTAATTCAGATGACCATTATCTCTACTACTGTGGGCAAGAATCCCTTAGAAGAAATGGAGTAGCACTAATAGTCAACAAGAGAGTCCAAAATTCAGTTCTTGGGTACAATCTCAAAAATGACAGAATGATCTCTGTTCGTTTCCAAGGCAAACCATTCAATATCACAGTAATACAAGTCTATGCCCCAACCGCAATGCTGAAGAAGTTAAAGTTGAATGGTTCTATGAAGACCTACAAAACTGAGAACTAATGCCCCCCAAAAATGTCCTTTTCGTTATGGGGGACTGGAATGCAAAAGTAGAAAGTCAAGAGATACCTGGAGTAGCAAATTTGGCCTTGAAATACAAAATGAAGCAGAGCATAGGATAATAGAGTTTTGCCAAAAGAACACGCTGGTCATAGCAAACACCTTCATCCAACAACACAACAGAAGACTCTACACATAGACATCGCCAGATGGTCAATACCAAAATCAGATTGATTATATTCCTTTTAGCCAAGATCGAGAAGCTCTATATAGTCTGCAAAAATAAAAGATTTGGAGCTGAGTCTAGCTCAGATCCTGAGTTCCTTATTGCCAAATTCAGGCTTTAGTTGAAGAAAGTAGAGAAGACCACTAGACCATTCAGGTATGACCTAAATGAAATCCCTTACAATTATACAGTGGAAGTGACAAATAGATTCAAGAGATTTGATCTGATAGAGTGCCTGAAGAAATATGGGCAGAGGTTCATGATATTGTACAGGAGGCAGTGATCAAGACCATCCCCATGAAAAAGAGATGCAAAAAGGTAAAGTAGTCTGGGGAGGCCTTACAAATAGCTGAGAAAAGAAGAGAAGCTAAAGGCAAAGGAGAAAAGGAAAGATATATCCATCTGAATGTAGAGTTCCAAAGAACAGCAAGGAGAGATAAGAAAGCCTTCCTCAGCTATCACTGCAAAGCAACAGAGGAAAACAATAGAATGGGAAAGACTAGAGGTCTCTTCAAGAAAAGTAGAGATACCAAAGGAACATTTCCTGCAAAGATGGGCACAATAAAGGAAGGGACCTAACAGAAACAGGTATATTAAGAAGAGATGGCAAGAATACACAGAATTATCCAAAATAGATCTTCATGACCTAGATCACCATGATGGTGTGATCACTCACCTAGAGCAAGACATTCTGGAATGGAAAGCCAAGTGGGCCTTAGGAAGCATCACTTCAAAAAAAGCTAGTGGAGGTAATGGGATTCCAGCTGAGCTATTTCAAATCCTATAAGATGATGCTGTGCAAATGCTGCACTCAATATGCCAGCAAATTTAGAAAACTCAGCAGTAGCCACAGGACTGGAAAAGGTTGGTTTTCCTTCCAATCCCAAAGTAAGGAAATGCCAAAGAATGTTCAAACTACCACACAATTGCACTCATCTGACACACTAGGAAAGTAATGCTCACAGTTCTCTAAGCCAGGCTTCAATATTACATGAACCATGAATTTCCATATGTTCAAGCCAGATTTAGAAATGGCAGAGGAGCCAGAGATCAAATTGTCAACATCTGCTTGATCATTGGAAAAGTAAGAGAGTTCCAGACATTTATCTACTTCTGCTTTATTGACTATGCCAAAGCTTTGACTGTGTGGATCATAACAAACTGTGGAAAATTCTTCAAGAGATGGGAATGCCAGACAACCTGACCTGCCTGTTGAGAAACCTATATGCAGGTCAAGAAGCAACAGAACTGGACATGGAACAACAGACTGGTTCCAAATAGGGAAAGGAGTATGCCAAGGCTGTATATTGTCACCCTGCTTATTTAAATTACATGCAGAGTATATCATGCGAAATGCTTTGCTGGATGAAGCACAAGCTGGAATCAAGATTGCCAGGAGAAATATCAATAACCTCAGATATGCAGATGACACCACCCTTATGGCAGAAAGCAAAGAACTAAAGTGCCTCTTGATGAAAGTGAAAGAGGAAAGTGAAAAAGTTGGCCTAAAGCTCAAAATTCAGAAAACGAAGATCATGGCATCCAGTCCCATCACTTCATGGCAGATAGAGAAACAATGGAAATAGTGACAGTCTGTTTTGGGGGGCTCCAATATCACTGCAGATGGTGACTGCAACCATGAAATTAGAAGATGCTTGCTCCTTGGAAGAAGAGCTATGACCAACCTATATAGCATATTCAAAAGCAGAGACATTACTTTGCCTAAAAAGTTCCATCTAGTCAAAGCTATGGTTTTTCCAGTAGTCATGTATGGATGTGAGAGTGGACTACAAAGAAAGCTGAGCACCGAAGAACTGATGATTTTGAACTGTGGTGTTGGAGAGGACTCTTTAGAGTCCCTTGTACTGTAAGGAAATCCAGCCAGTCAATCCTAAAGGAAATCAGTCCTGAATATTCATTGGAAGAACTGATGCTGAAGCTGAAACTCCAATACTTTGGCCATCTGATGCAAAGAACTGACTCATTGGAAAACACCCTGATGCTGGGAAAGATTGACAACAGGAGGAGAAGGGAATGACATAGGATGAGATGGTTGGATGGCATCACCAACTCAATAGACATGAGTTCGAGCAAGCTCTGGGAGCTGGTGATTGACAGAAGCCTGACATGCTGCAGTCCATGGGGTCACAAAGCACTGGACACGACTAACTGAAGTACAGTACAGTACTTCAGTTCTGTACTGAACTGTACTGAGAAATGCATGCTTGGCTATTGTTGCTGCTTCTGTCTTAACCATTTTGGTGTGTTTAGTAGACCACTTCCTATTCACTACTTTGATACAGCATAGTTACTGATTTCTTGCATAGTCTTTTTATATGTATCACATAATCTTCTTCAGTTTTTTCCTGAGGCTTCCATCTGCTACATGTAATCATAGCTTCTATAGTTTGTTTCTTATAATATTTACCACACTTGATTTTGAGGTCTGTTGTTGTGTCTATTTTCCATAGATGATAAGCTCCCAAAATTTGGAATCTTGGTTTTCTAGTATTGAATCCATAGTACTTAGGGCTTGCTACATTTGAAAGAAGTTTTTTTTAATGGATGAATAAATGATAAGTAAAAGGGTACTTACAATAACTCTTGAAGTGGGTTTGTATCATTTAATAGAAATAAGAAACAGAACTTGAAAACCCTACGTGCTTAATCCACAGTAACATTCTTGTAAGAGCTCAGCTGAGCTCATATCTGTCTGACATGTTCCAAAATATCTTGCTACCTAGAGACATATGGTAAATGCTGTATCTGTCTCCTCTTTCTCATCCAACATTCCCCCAAAAAACATTTAAACCTTTGGATGAAAAAATCATATCCAGCAGGGATAAAAGGCACTTTCAGCAACTTAAGGTTAACAAATTTGTTGTGGAAACTCTGAGGATTAGCTTTCATCTCATGACTTGTTTCACCCTGAACTTGTCTAGCTTTGTCCTGATAGTTTCCTGAAATATTCCTGGTGTCTCTTCTTTAAAGTGAATTGAATTATCATTGGGGTCTTAATATTAATGGCTTTGTTACTAATTTGGATATTTAGAGTAGATTTTCCCTTGATTCTTAATGAGGATGATCCTTGCTCAACATTCCTTGCTGTTTTCCCATAAGATTAAAGAATTAAAACTAGATTTTGCAACTGTTTTGTGGTGCCTTCAGTGCAGTCGCTCAGTCGTGTCTGACTCTTTGCAACCCCATGGACTGCAGGGTGCCAGGCCTCCCTGTCCATCGCCAACTCCCGAAGTTTATTCAAACTCATGTCCATTGAGTCGGTGATGCCATCCAAATGTCTCATGCTCTGTGTCTCCTTCTTCTCCTGCCTTCAATCTTTCCCAGCATCAGGGTCTTTTCCAGTGAGTCAGCTCTTCGTATCAGATGGCCAAAGTATTGGAGTTTCAGCTTCAGCATCAGCCCTTCCAATGAACATTCAGGACTGATTTCCTTTAGGATGGACTGGTTGGATCTCCTTGCAGTCTAAGGGACTCTCAAGAGTCTTCTCCAACACCACAGTTCAAAAGCATCAATTCTTTGGCACTCAGCTTTCTTTATAGTCCAGCTCTCACATCCATACATGACTACTGGAAAAACCATAGCCTTAGCTAGACAGACCTTTGTTGGCAAAGTAATGTCTCTGCTTTTTAATATGCTGTCTGCTGCTGCTGCTAAGTCGCTTTAGTCGTATCTAACTCTGTACGATCCCATAGATAGCAGCCCACCAGGCTCCTCTGTCCCTGGGATTCTCCAGGCAAGAATACTGGAGTGGGCTGCCATTTCCTTCTCCAATGCATGCATGCATGCTAAGTCACTTCAGTCATGTCTGATTCTGTGCAACCCTATGGCCAGCAGCCCACCAGGCTCCTTTGTCCACAGGATTCTCTAGGCAAGAGTACTGGAGTGGGTTGCCATTTCCTTCTCTGAATATGCTATCTAGGTTGGTCATAACTTTTCTTCCAAGGGATAATCATGTTTTTATTACATGGCTGCAGTCACCATCTGCAGTGATCTTGGAAAATCAGACAAAAAATAAAGTCTGACACTGTTTCCACTGTTTATCCATCTATTGCCATGAAGTGATGGAACCAGAAGCCATGATCTTTGTTTTCTGAATGTTGAGCTTTAAGCCAACTTTTTTGCTCTCCTCTTTCACTTTCGTCAAGAGGCTTTTTAGCTCCTCTTCACTTTCTACCATGAGGGTGGTGTCATCTGTGTATCTGAGGTTATCGATATTTCTCCCGGCAATCTTGATTCCAGCTTGTGTTTCTTCCAGTCCAGCATTCCTCATGATGTACTCTGCAT
>SJYT01004638.1:70751-104570 GCA_006410635.1 Cephalophus harveyi | reverse complement strand
AGCGACCCCATGGACTGCAGCCCACCAGGCTCCTCTGTCCATGGGATTTTCCAGGCAAGAGTACTGGAGTGGGGTGCCATTTGCACACTAGTGTAAATTCTAAAGGACACTCTGCAAACTGAAGAAAAATTATTCTGGATAGAATTAAACAGACCTGAAATAATGAATAAACTCCAATAATGGTAAAAAAAAAATTGGGTAAATATAAAAGATAATTATAGCAATAAAGTAGAAATAAAATAGCAATAAAAACAATGAATGGTGTAATATCAACTATGTGTGGACATTCAGTAATTAACAGTAGCAAAAAAAAGTAGAATATAGAAATAAATAAGAAACAGGACAAAGAAAAATACCAGACTGATAGACTGCATATTAAACATTGATTAAAAGAAAAAAAATTGTCATACTGAGGAAAAATAGCCAGAACAGCCAGTTCAGAAGAAAATCACTTTAATTATAGTGGCACAGATAGGTTGCAAGATACATACTAAATGTGAACTAAAAGAATATTGATAAGGTGATATTAGTATCAGACAAGGGAGACTTCCAAGCATGAAGTATTATGAGAGATAAGGCACACTTTACAATGATAAAATGAGTCAAATAAGCATGAATGTATAGACATATAGAACTTGGAGGTAACTTAAAAATGAATGAAGCAAAACAGACAACTATGGAGAATCTGAGATATAAACAATCATCAGTTCAGTTCAGTCGCTCAGTCGTGTCCGAGTCTTTGCGACCCCATGAATTGCAGCACGCCAGGCCTCCCTATCCATCACCATTTCCCGGAGGTCACTCAGATTCACATTCATCGACTCCGTGATGCCATCCAGCCATCTCATCCTCTGTCATCCCCTTCTCCTCCTGCCCCCAATCCCTCCCAGCATCAGAGTCTTTTCCAATGAGTCAACTCTTCTCATGAGGTGGCCAAAGTACTGGAGTTTCAGCTTCAGCATCATTCCTTCCAAAGAAATCCCAGGGCTGATCTCCTTCAGAATGGACTGGTTGGATCTCCTTGCAGTCCAAGGGACTGTCAAGAGTCTTCTCCAACACCACAGTTCAAAAGCATCAATTCTTCGGCGCTTTATACTGGATATTTAAATTTCTGTCTTTAAGTAACTGTTACAACATGTCAATAAAGAGGTAGACATACTGTAGCCTATGAGTATGGGAGTAGGGGAATACGGGGGAAGTGTGGGTAATAAACTGGATAAGTAAAAATTCAATCTGATCTTCCCTACCAGTCAATCAGCGCTCCTGGTCATCAATGCTACTTAAAGTTTTGAAAATTGTATAGAATATTATGTATATTTAACTAGATTTGTATATTGTCAGGAAAAATAAGCTGTAAAATTAAAAAAACAAAACCTATATCTTGCCTGCAAAGGCTTCTTTAGTTGTCTTCTCACAGTGGTCACTCACTCTTCAATCTGTTCAACTTTGTCTTCTCCCTTTACTGCTCCTCTGAAATTGTTCACATTCAGCTCACCATGCTAGCTGTGTTCCTAAACCCAGAGTTTAGTCTTCTTCTCATTGCACCTCTTAAGCCTATTTGATCCAGTTGACAATTTCTTCTTTCATTCAGCTCCCTATTTCTTTCACTTTAAGAATGCCACACTCCATGTGTTTTTATTTGCATTTTCCTCTTTTCCTCTGGACATCCCTTCTCAGTCTCTTGGTTAGTCTTTCTTTCTCATCCAATCATTAATTGGTAGAGTACCTCAGAGTGCCATCTTAGGCGCTTGTCTCTTTTCTTGGCTTGCTCCATATCCAGGTTTTGTTCAAATGGATGGCTTCATTAACTATCAAATGATGGCATATCTAAAATGTTTGTTTTCTGAAATTTAGGCTCTAATATCTGTGTCCTCCTTTGTTTTTGCTAGAATGTCTTCCAAGTTTATAAAACTGAATAAAAACACAAATTAAATCATTGTCATTTTCCAACCTGGCTTTTCTGGGAAATACGGCCACCATTCTCTTAATTGCTCAAGTTGAAACTGTGGAAGTAAATGTTTACTCCTTCATATTCCTGAACCTTCAGTTTCCAATCAATCATTATCTTCTATCAATTCTCCCTTTTACATATCCTTAGGCATCACCGACTCGATGGACATGAGTTTGGGTGACATGAGTTTGGGAGTTGGTGATGGACAGGGAGGCCTGGCATGCTGCAATTCACGGGGTCGCAAAGAGTCGGACACAACTGAGCAACTGAACTGAACTGAACTAACTGAGAAGCTTATTGCTTCTTCCTCTCTTTTTTCAAGCAGATGTAGTCATCTTCCCTGATACACTGAAATTTCCTCTTAACAAGCCTTCATACTTCTAGAGTTACCCTCACCCCATTTTAATCCCAGACATTCTGATTTATGTATTTGAAATACAGTTTTACCATGTAACTCAATTAATACCTTTCAGTGATTCCCCCATGTTCCTGACATAAACTCCAGGACTTTTAACATGGCTGATAATGAGGCCCGCATGATCTAAACCCTGCCTGTCTTGACACCCTCATCCTGTTCATTGTGTTTTACTCTCCCAATCATTCACTCCAATTATCATGTGGTATTTTTTTTCCAGTTTTTGAATGGATTCCTGCCTTATTCCCTTTTGCCTATTAGTACTTTTATCTTTATTCTAATTACCACATATCCTTTAGTTACATGTTTAGTATTTTTTAAGAACAGTCCTTCAATCATATGCTTCTAAAAATATTCTGTTTATGCTTATACTCATCACATTCCTTTTTGAATCACACATTTGATTGTGTTCAATATCTGTTCTCCACAAAACCACAAGCTTTGTGAAGGCAATACTATTCCAAACACCCAGACAGTGTTAGGCATAAAGTAAGTGCTTAAGAAAAGTTTGAATGAGGTCAGTTCCCCCTCAGCCTTGAGCTGTCTGGAGGGTGCTTTAGTAGCCCTGCTTCTTGTGTGTGTGTGCTGTCAATACCTGATCTTCCAATTTAATGTGTTCTGAAGGTGGACAGCAGATTGTGTGTTTATCGAACATTTCCACTGCTGCACAGAGAGCACACGCATCTTCGGTGGACTTGGAATTCCTGGAGAATTGCCATTGTGAAAAGTTGGCATAATCCCTTTAAATTCCATCTCTTACGTTTTGTTGTGTCTCAAAAAGACATCAAGAGACCATGAACAGCTTTAGTAATGAAGAGTTTGACTGCCATTTCTTGGCTGAAGGCTTTACTGCCAAGGACATTCTGGACCAAAAAATTAATGAAGTTTCTTCTGTTGATGATAAGGATGCCTTCTATGTTGCGGACCTGGGAGACATTCTGAAGAAACATCTGAGATGGTTGAAAGCTCTTCCTCGGGTCACCCCCTTTTATGCAGTCAAATGCAATGATAGCAGAACCATAGTGAAGACACTCGCTGCCATTGGGACAGGATTTGACTGTGCCAGCAAGACTGAAATACAATTGGTGCAGAGTCTCGGGGTGCCCCCAGAGAGGATTATCTATGCAAATCCATGTAAACAAGTGTCTCAGATTAAGTATGCTGCCAATAACGGAGTCCAGATGATGACTTTTGATAGTGAAGTTGAGCTGATGAAAGTTGCCAGGGCACATCCAAAGGCCAAGTTGGTTTTGCGGATCGCCACTGATGATTCCAAAGCAGTCTGTCGCCTCAGTGTCAAATTTGGTGCCACACTCAAAACCAGCAGGCTTCTTTTGGAACGGGCGAAAGAGCTAGATATTGATGTCATTGGTGTCAGCTTCCACGTGGGAAGTGGCTGTACTGATCCTGAGACCTTTGTACAGGCCATCTCTGATGCCCGCTGTGTCTTTGACATGGGCGCTGAGGTTGGTTTCAACATGTATCTGCTTGATATTGGTGGTGGCTTTCCTGGATCTGAGGATGTAAAGCTTAAATTTGAAGAGATCACCAGTGTAATCAACCCAGCACTGGACAAGTATTTTCCATCAGACTCTGGAGTGAGAATCATAGCTGAGCCAGGCAGATACTATGTTGCATCAGCTTTCACGCTCGCAGTTAATATTATTGCCAAAAAACTTGTATTAAAGGAACAGACAGGCTCTGATGATGAAGAGGAGTCTAG
Source organism: Cephalophus harveyi (assembly GCA_006410635.1). Taxonomy (NCBI): domain Eukaryota; kingdom Metazoa; phylum Chordata; class Mammalia; order Artiodactyla; family Bovidae; genus Cephalophus; species Cephalophus harveyi. Next base: position 100,481 of record SJYT01004638.1, on the reverse strand, counting down.
TGAACGGACATTTATGTATTACGTGAACGATGGAGTATATGGCTCATTCAACTGCATCCTTTACGATCACGCACACGTGAAGCCTCTTCTGCAGAAGAGACCTAAACCAGATGAGAAGTATTATTCATCCAGTATCTGGGGACCGACCTGTGACGGCCTGGACCGCATTGTTGAGCGCTGTAACCTGCCCGAGATGCATGTGGGCGATTGGATGCTCTTTGAGAACATGGGTGCTTACACTGTTGCTGCTGCTTCTACCTTCAATGGATTCCAGAGACCCACCATCTACTATGTGATGTCAGGGCCAACGTGGCAACTGATGCAGCAGATCCGGACCCAGGACTTCCCGCCCGGAGTGGAGGAGCCGGACGTCGGTCCCCTGCCCGTGTCCTGTGCCCGGGAGAGCGGCATGAAGCGGCACTCGGCAGCCTGCGCTTCCACGCGTATTAACGTGTAGATACCACTCTTGTAGCTGTTACCTGCGAGTTTAGCTTGATTTAAGGGTTTGGGGGGGGACCATTTAACTTAATTACTGCTAGTTCTGAGATGTCTATGTGAGTAGGGTTGGCACAGGTGCACCAATGTGGAAGACTGGGAGATGGGGTCACACTTATCTGTGTTCCTATGGAAACTATTTGAATATTTGTTTTATATGGATTTTTATTCACTTTTCAAACATGCTACTAAAGGCTTCAACTGCTGAGCAAGCGTTTGTGGCTTGTGTATCAGCAGGGTGGGCCAGAAGCTTAGTGTTGTGACCGGTTTTAACAAAAAGGAATAAAGGATCTTGACATAACTTGGAAAAAAAAAAAAGTTTGAATGAATGATTGAAATCAATAATTTGATGTCAGGTGGTAATATAAGTGTTATTTAAAAAAAAAGTAAAACAGAGTTAAGGAAATAAGAAGGATTGAGGTAAGGGAAGTATTACTTCAGACAGAAAAGTCCAGAAAGGGCTTTCTGTGGAGGTGACACTTGGACAGAGATCTGGATGAAGAGGAGTGAGCCTTGTAATATCTATGAAAGGATACTCCTGGTAGGAAGAGTTAGCTAATGACAACGTCCCAGATGGGAATGATCTCGGAATGCTTGCAGGGAAGTAAAACCACTGTGATTATAGCAAATTAATTCAAGGTATATGAAGTACCATGAGAGAAGAGAAGAGAAAGTCAGTTTTGTTTATGTTATAATAAGAGTGTTTGTTCTAAGGGTGACAAGAAGCAATGGGAGAGATGAGACTGTGATACAATTTGCAGCTGGGGTGTGTGTGTGTGGGTATGTGTGTATGTTTTCAACATCCTGATATATGTTGGCTTATCTAGACTGGAGAGGAGAAAAGTGTTAGATTCAAATTCTGAAGATAAGGTTTCTGCTTTTCCTTGATCCACTGTAACTTCACTGAGGTAATAATTTTGAAAAGTTCAGTGATCTGGCTAACTTTTTTACCATGTCAGTACTTTTAATAGAAAATGTTCTGGGGATTTGATGGTTTTAAGTCTATTGTCACATGGATTCAATTGGCTTCTCTTCAGCCATCTTCCCCTCAAAACTCTCATTGAGTTTGACATGATATCCTTTGCTATGAAATGAAGATAACTTAAAAAATCAGGTAAAGAATCTGCCTGCAATCCAGGAGACCTGGGTTTGATCCCTGGGTTGGGAAGATCCTCTGGAAAAGGGAATGGCTGCCCACTCCAGTATTCTTACCTGGAGAATTCCATGGACAGAGGAGCCTGGCAGGCTACAGTCCATAGGGTCACAAAGGGTCCAACACTACTGAATGACTAACACTTCACTTATAAAATCAAGTTCTTTAATCTTTAATCATTATTTCAGAGAGGAAACATCTCCCAAGGTTCTCTGTAACACAAAATTACGTGGCAACAAGCTAATATTGATTAGTACATTAGATTTTATGCAACTGTTAATTGTGTACCAGCCTAATTATTTGTTTTACTGGTTTATATGCTCACAATAAATTTAAAAATTTGTGCATGTTGAATAAAGCAGAATTATCCTCTGTTACTCAGATTATTCAATCATAGCATGAAGAGCTATAAACAGCAGATGGTGGGGGAAAAGTTACCTTCGTGGGATTATCAGGATTATTACATGTAGTTGATATAATTATTTAGAACATGCATTCTTTATTATGATGTTTTGTAGGTTAAAGTTTAAGGAAGTGATAACATGTTACTTCATATTTTTAATTAAATTGGAATGATCTTAAGTCTGAGAGAAAAAGAGGTTTTTAATAGTTATTGTGGTATATGAATATTAAATGTGCATATTTAAAATGTACAACTTAATATGTTGTTTTTATCAGTCTGTCTATATATCTATCTCCATGAAACCATCACCACAGTCAGATAATGGTCATGTACATCACCTCACAAACTTATTCATGACTTTTTACAGCACTTCTTCCCTGTCCCTCACCTTTAGCCTCCCTGTGCAACCACTAAAATGTTTATTGTCACTACAGATTGATTTGCACTTTCTAGAGTTTTGTGTCAGTGAAATCACACAGCACATACTCTTTTTGTTTGATTTCTTTCAATTAGTATGCTTCTTTTGTGCTTCATTCGTGGTGGTGCATATATCAACAGACCAATCCTTCCATGGCAAAGTTGTATTCTGTTGTATAGACATACCATAGTTTGTTTATCCGTTCACAGAATGATGAATATGGAGGTTGTTTCCAGTTGGGGCTATTACAAATATAGCTGCTATGAATATTCATGTATAGTTTTTTTTTTAAGTGGTCATATGCTTTTCATTTTCTCTGAGTGGTAAAGGTGGCTCTTAAAATATGTATATATTTACCTTTTTTAGCAAATTGCCAAATTGGTTTTCAAAATGGTTTTTTACCATTTTACATTTCCATTGCTAGTGTATGAGAGGCCCAGCTCTGTGCTAAGAAACTTTGTAAATCCTTTGTATATATTTCACAGTTTATTTGTCATAATAGCTTTATATCTGGTGTTTCCACTAAGAATACATACCAGTCATTAAAAGTTTTAAAATGTGAGGCCTTCTACTAAGTGTTTCGCAGTCATTCTCTGATTTAATCTTCCCAGCAAGGATAAAAAAGACCAATTATTATTCCTATTTCATGGAAGAGTAAATTGAAAATAACTTGCCCTACAACACATCAACACTAAATCATGCATATGTGATTTGAACCCAGGTTTCAGATATTGGAGATAATGATATAAACCAGTATGCTGTATTCTCCTATCCTCTAGGCCAGGGGTTCTAGCATGGACCCCTTTGACACCTGGGAAAGCTTGAAGCCCTAACATCCTTTATGTATATACATTTAGAATCTTATTTTTATTGAAATATAGTTTTTGTAAAATGTGCTAATTTCTGCTGTGCAACAGAGTGGTTCAGTTACATACACACAAATGTGTATATATTCTGTTTCATATTCTTTTTCATTATGGTTTCCTGTGCTATACAAGGGACCTTGTTGATCCATCCTATATATAGTAGTTTGCTTCTGCTAATCCCAAATTCCCAATCCATCTCTCCCCCACACCCCTCCCCCTTGGCCACTACAAGTCTGTTCTCTATGTCTTGCAGTCTGTTTCTGTTTCATAGATAGGTTAATTTGTGTCACAGTTTAGATTCCACATATAAGTGATATCATACGGTATTTGTCATTCTCTTTGATTACTTCACTTAGTATGATAATCCCCAGGTTCATCCATGTTGCTGGAAATGGCATTATCTCACTCTTTTTTATGATTGAGTAGTATTCCATTGTGTAGATATGTGTGTATGTATATGTGTGTGTGTAACACCACACCACACATCTTCTTTACCCATTCACCTGTCTATGGACATTTAGGTTATTTCCATGCCTTTGCTATTGTGAATAGTGCTTCTATGAACATAGGGGCACATGTATATTTTCAAATTACATTTTTGTCTGGATATATGCCCAGGAGTGGAATGCTGGATCATATTAAAGCCTTAACATCTTAATCCCTTGACGGTTAGTTTAGTATATTTAAATTATATTTAAATACACAAACTATTTAGGACTGTAACAGAAATCAGTTGTACTGATATAAAGTTTTTAAATATTTTAGAAGTTGTGGTATAATAATATACATACTTCCTATTAACACATTAGGTAACACAATAGAGTGGTGGAATTAATGATTACCATAATTTCAAAGTAATGAAGGTAAAAGAATACTGGGGGATATATGCAGCATCTATAGCAGTGATGTGGAAATTCTGTGACTTTTATTCCAGAAAAAAGCACATATGCTGCTTATGCTACTGTGGTTTGTAGCATACACACACAAATGAGAACAATGCTAGAGGCTGATGAAAATATAGATATAATACATCTCTCATCCAAGTTAATAGATGTCTGAATTCTATCTGTGGCTCCTCAGACCTCTTGCCCGTACCCATGAACGCTATGAAAATAAGATTCATGTCTGTTTTCACTATCACCATGTGACCTGTGCATACTCCAGTGCATTGTGCAAAGCAAGTTCTGCTGGATGAGTGAAAAATGGCATCATATTTTCCAGATACTGCATTAGCATTAGTATTTAGCAATGGACAAAACCAACATAATCTCCAGTCTCAAGAACGAATATTCTATCAGGAAATGCAAAGTTAAAGTTGTGTGACCTAGGCCAAGTTATTTAACTTTTCAGCGCCTCAGTTTTCTCATGGATAAAATGCATGTAATAATAATCACCTTCATAGGTTCCATATGAGGAATGAAGAAGTATTAATATGGTAGTAAGAGATACAAGGGTTAAAGCGTCTGCCTCCAATGCGGGAGACCCGGGTTCGATCCCTGGGTCAGGAAGATCCCCTGGAGAAGGAAATGGCAATCCACTCCAGTATTCTTGCCTGGAGAATCCCATGGACGGAGAAGCCTAATAGGTTACAGTCCATGGGGTCGCAAAGAGTCGGACACGACTGAGCGACTTCACCCACCCAAGAGATAGATATCGGAGAAGGCTAATGGCACCCCACTCTAGTACTCTTGCCTGGAAAATCCCATGGGCGGAGGAGCCTGGTAGGCTGCAGTCAATGGGGTCGCTAAGAGTCGGGCACAACTGAGCGACTTCACTTTTGCTTTTCACTTTCATCCATTGGAGATGGAAATGGCAACCTACTCCAGTGTTCTTGCCTGGAGAATCCCAGGGACAAAGGAGCCTAGTGGGCTGCCATCTATGGGGTCACACAGTCAGACACGACTGAAGCGACTTAGCAGCAACAGCAGCAGCAGCAAGAGATAGATATACACAGATATATATATGTTGCATGTGTGAGAACAGTACCCACCCCCTTCTGCTATATAAGTATTTGCCATTATTATGATGAAGACAAAGGAAGTACAAGGTACTATGAAACTGTATAGCAGGGGAATATAATTTTATCTAGGGGAAGAAAAATGCCAACAGCAAATTATGTTTCAAGCTGATACTTGAATATTGGATGGAAGGTAGGGCATCAAAAGTGAGAGCTGACTTATGGAAAGGTGAAATAGAAAATGCAATTATCTCAGAGACAGTAAGGGGCACAGTCTTATAAAGGGTCAGAAAGAAGTTCATTGTGGCTGGAACAGAGTGTGAAGGCAAGAAGGAGAGCCAAGAGTAGAAGCTGGAGACATACACACACCTAAGATAGCTGAGCACAAAGTCTGGTTTGTTTTTTTTTTGTAAATTTAGAGTAATTTGATAAACTACCATTTTCAAAACTGCTACATGGGATGATATTAGAGGAACTTTGTTGGGTTCCAATGGACTCAGTTTCTCTGAGATTTTTTTCCCCCTGGCATTTATAAATTGAGCATAATAAACTCTAAATTACTTATTTATATATGTCTTAATACGTGAGGGTTATTTGTGTTTGTCACATTAAAATTAAAATGGAAGTAGTATAGCTAAATGTATACACACACACACACACTTAGGGAAACAGTATTTCAGAACAGTGACATTGGCATAGCTCACACATGATGAATGAGTTATTGCTTATAGTTTCATAATAGAAACCCAAGAAGCTATTTACATTTTGTAGGGGTGGGGGATACACCCTCACTAAACTGAATTTTGAGTAGTGGTTGAAAGGAAACGTAAGATTCTATCACTTCTCCCTTTTAAAGAATTTTTCTTATGAAAACATTTCAATTTCTCTGTTTCATCATTTCAGATTATAAATATTAACCCTACAAGAGAGAGATGTACTTAGAAATTTTGGATGAAATTAATACTGTAGAGATGATGGCAGTGGTAATTTTTTAAAAAATATATTGATTCATGAATAGTATTTTGAAAATAGAAAATGCATTTTTCTAAAATGATATTTATGTGGTAAATACGTTGCTTAAGGGCGTCAGCTAATCTCTTACTTGTAAAGAAAGCACTTCTCTTAAGTCAAAATTTCAAGTATAAAGTCCACTTTTAGGGGAAATACACAGAATACCAGACTTTAAATTTCTCCAACATGCAAAATAAATATTTTCTTGAAAAAAAAAAATCCCTCTTCTTGGAAAAATTTCCATAGAATTACAAGGGACAAATTCCATTTGAGCGAGTGCATGCTCTGTGTTATATTAAAGCAGAGATGTGGAACTGAGCACACAACATCACTATTTCAAAAGTACAAGCAGGAGAGTTTTTATCCTTTAAAGGCTGCGAAGAGAAGTGAAAATTAGCCAAAATTTCTGTGTGAATAATATGATGTGTGACAAAGGAACTCTACTCTTGGTATAGTTAGGAAAATAATTTAATCCAGAGGCTTTGCATCCATAGTGAGGAACGAGTAGATACTGAAAGAGATTTGCAGATCCCCTGCTTTTTAGGCAGGAAGAACGCTCGTTAAATGCAGAACGCTGCTCTGGCTCGTGTGTTTGCTCCGAGGTGTAGGTTTTGTTCGACTGACGTATCAGATAGTCAGAGTGGTTACCACACCGACGTTGTAGCAGCTGCATAATAAATGACTGAGAGAATCATGTTAGGCATGCCCACCTAACCTAACTTGAATCATGCGAAAGGGGAGCTGTTGGAATTCAAATAGACTTTCTGGTTCCCAGCAGTCGGCAGTAATAGAATGCTTTCAGGAAGATGACAGAATCAGGAGAAAGATGCTGTTTTGCACTATCTTGATTTGTTACAGCAGCCAACTTATTGGCATGATGGAGTGACAGGAAAAACAGCTGGCATGGAAGGTAGGATTATTAAAGCTATTACATCATTATGAATACAATTAGAAGCTGACCATGACAAAGCATATGTTTGAACAAGCAGCTGTTGGTAGCTGGGGTTTGTTGCCGAGCTCTTCAAACTCTGCAAACAGTGTTGCTTTTACCGAATGGATTTTAAAATTTCCTTGTGCTGCGTTAGATTTTGGGGGGGATGTGCTTGACTCCAACCTCGGGGAAACACTTCTGGGATAGAAATCAGTGTTAGAAGATGTTAGAATAAAGTATTTTTCAAGAGTCTAGGTTTCTCCAGGTAGATGATGACGAGGTGGTGGGGTCGGGGGGATCTTTGGGGAAATCTACCCCAGCTCAGTTACATGCTATTTAGTTACAAGGACTGATTGATTTATTGGCATGTTCAGACATTGAGAAAAATGAGAATGGATAAAATGTTTGGATAGATTGAAAATTGTTACACTTGGTTTCTGTTTTATATGGAGTTTGGCTGTCAGTCTTTTCTCCCCATTCATTTCTAGCTTTTGATATTTATTCAGTCATTCTGCATTATATGAAGAAAATACATCAATATCTCCTGCAGGGTTTTTCAACAACTCTAGCATCTGTTTCAGCTATTGAACTGTATTCACGTTTTGCCAAGTTGATGTCGACCCAGCTGGTCTATCATTTCTCGCTTGATTACTGCTCTTAATTTCTCTGTATCAGCTTGTTTCGGATAGGGCTTTGAAAGCTGCTAATGAAAAATGACAGAAAATGATAAATTCTTGAATATTGGAGCACTTATTTATTTAATAACTTTGGAACCTTAATGAGTTTTGTCTTACATTCTTTCTTGCCTGCGTACAATTTTTAGAAGCCTTTTGCTGTTTTGCAATATTTCTTTCCCCTACAGTCAGTGGATTATACTTACAAGTACTTTTAAACCAATGGAGCGTGAGCCTGGGCTGTATTAGGCTCCAAATATAAAGTTTTGAGGAAAAGAGGGACAATTTTAGCTTTTTGTAGAAACTCTCCATCGTTTCCATATTCTGTCTTCATACGCTGTCTTGGGGATCTGTCAGTGACTATATATTGGACCAAACATATTGAAATAATTTTTATCACCACTAGGGTAACAAGAAAATAAAACATTCAAAGCTGTTTATAAAAAGTAATTGCTTAAAACAGATGTCAAATAATACAGAAATTTATTTCCCTAAGTATGAAAAGCATGATTGTTAACTATCTGTATGATAGAGAATCTTTGATCTCTCTGCCCAGTTTCCCCTGTAACCTGACTAGCTAAATGATTGATCCAAGTTAATAGACTATCATGTATGAACACCTAATATGACTTTTCAGTGTACACAGTATTGCTCATATATTTGCTGTACCTTTTCTGTAGTAATTATAATATCTCAGTCAATCTGGTCAAGGAACGCTACTGGCTGTTATGTAACTTTTCCCCCTGAACGTTAGTCCATGCTTTTCAATTACGTATTCCTGTTAGAAAGAGTGACTTAAAAACAACATGTATTTAAATATCAGCGAATAATTAGGAACTGATGAGCTAATTATACTACTTGGATTCATCCAAATTAATTAGTAACTTATGTTTTGAAAAATAGAGATTTGGAAAAGTACTTTTTAACCTTGAAGCATACATGACTGTGGTTGAATATGTAATTCATAATTCATATGTACAGCAGGAAAGAAAATAGTTTCCTAGATGTATAGTTTTAGCTGGAAATATTTTTAAAATTAATGTGGTTCAGACAGCCTCATTATTTCCTGTTAATACTTTTGAGTACTCTACGTGTTTGGCACAGTCTGTTACAGTACTTGTTTGATCTTTGAGAACTCAGACTAACAAAATTTGGCATCACAGTGATAGAGGGTTATCTGTTGGTTGGTTGACAAAAATCAGCTGTATCTAAACTCTTGTTTAGAACTCAGTTCTCTTCTGTCAATCGTATTACTCAACTTTTTATAGCCATGTTTAGTGACAGTTCAAGTCTGGAAAAACTCTTTTACATTACATCTTTAGAAGGACTCTCCTTTTGTGAATTGTCTTTTGTGAGAAGAATGTGAGCTTCCTGTTAGCTTCACCCTCCTGTTACCATAGTTACTTTTAAAAGAAGGTTTTCTTTCAATGAAGATAGTGTAATTTAAATCAGCCACAGGACTCCTCAGACCTTGTTTGTTTGTCATTCAGGCAGCTTCGTTTGTGATTAGGAGTGCTCTGTATGTGATTCCACTGATGAATGAAGAGGACAGACACTAGGTGGCACCAGCTGTTGATTATTAATGAAATCTTAGAGGCTTTGGGCTGCACACCTGAAGAGCAGGCATCCCTTTATTTTTGAATGTATTTATGAGAGTTGGAAATTATTGCTGATCTTGCTGACTCTGGAACAAGATTGGCATGCACATTGATAACATATGAAGTCTCCAAATCTCAGTTGCTTAATTCTGTATTTCCTGAAGTGATTTAGGGGGAATAAAAGAAAAATAAATGCATAAAAATCAAACTAGTAAGTGAAAGAGACGTGAGACAAATGAAATGCACTATAAATATTTAAATATTTTTAAAGTATGAAATTTATGTATAAATCTCTGTGGGTGTTCCCCAACCTTCTACAAACCTAGATTTTTTTAAAGGCATTTCTATTACAAAAGCAAAGATAGCAACTATTTGTTTCTTTTAGGTAAAAAATCTTATTGGGCAGCATTGTTTTTTTAATCAAAATTGTTCCTTTGTTATCCTTTAATATTGTCTAGTGAAAATACCTACTTATGATGGAGTGGCCTGCCTTCAGATGTACTGCTCCTCATCCAGAAAGATGAGCAGTGGGAGACACTATCAGTTAAGAGATGTGCTTTGAAGTAGTTTTCCTCTTTTATTCTCCAATTCTCATGTCTTCTATATTTTAATAACAACAACAAAAAAGACACAAATAAGCCATGTAAAATCCCATGGATGGAGGAGCCTGGTGGGCTGCAGTCCATGGGGTCGCTAAGAGTCAGACACGACTGAGCGACTTCACTTTCACTTTTCACTTTCATGCATTGGAGAAGGAAATGGCAACCCACTCCAGTGTTCTTGCCTGGAGAATCCCAGGGACGGGGGAGCCTGGTGGGCTGCCGTCTATGGGGTCGCACAGAGTCGGACACGACTGAAGCGACTTAGCAGTAGCAGCAGCAAGCCATGTAAATGAGTGTGTACTCACAGACACATACATGCTTCTGAAAAAAATCAAACTGTTTAAAAAGAGAGCCATGACAGTATTTTAACTTTGTCCTGGAATTTAACAAACTAAAATGGGAAAGGACAAAAGTTGGGGGAATTAACTAACTGTCCCTATTGGAATTTTTTGTTTGTTTTTAGAAAAAATAAGCAATATTTTTCTCTCACTGGGAAAAGCTGAGAATTCTTGAGGAAGATGGTTTAGAATGAAGGGTAAGGTGATGCAGACTGTAATTCTCCAAAGTTCTAAGAAACAGTATGGGGTGTGGCTAGTTATTTTGATTGTAGAGTTTTTTGAAGATTTTTATGATATAGTCAAAATGAAGATATATTTGCCATTTGACATGTCTGGTAGATTAGTTACCTTGATAAACTTTTCTGTCTTGTTCTATCAATTACTGAATCATTGTAAACCAAGAAGGGAGGCTCTCACAGGGCTATTATATAGTTCTATCCAACTGGATCTATCGGACTTGGAACTAATCTCTCATAGTGTGACCTGTAATTCTGACTTTGATCTTTTGCCCTGTGAAATATTAATATCAAAAACAAGAAGGAAGATCAAAATAGTTTGCCCAACTAAGAAAAGAAATGAATTATTATGTACCAAAGGATTAGGATCACCTAGAAAATTTGATGATACAATAAAGATAATATTTTAGGAGAACTAACATCTTGCACTAAAGTTCAAATATCATTCTAACAAGTACAATATGTTAAAGAGTTAAAGCTTAGCAGTTATTCACTGAAAAAGACAATAATTTTGTTGGCCATATTTCAGTATCGGTCACAGTCTCATATGACATCAAAACAAAATAAAACAAAGTAACGTTGTTAGAAATGTACCCTTCCTGGAAGGAACGAAAAAGAGAGAGAATGAATTTTAGAAGGAACTTTTTTAGAGGCATACCGTGGTCTAAGAGAAAGTTTAACAACTGAGAAAGTGTTCAGTGGAAAAAAAAAATATGTCTGGATGATTGGTGAAGGGTGTTAGAAGCTACAACAGTTGAGGGCTCTTGAAGATTCTAGAAAAAGGAAAAAATGAATGCTTGAAGGAAAAAACAATTTTAAAAAGTTAGAGCAATTTCAAATGTCAGATGAGCTGCAGCGTGGAAGAGGGATTAGACTCATTTCTACCTCTCTTGTAGTGAGGAAAAAAAATTCTTTAAATAGTTGTTTAAGCAGAGAATTGACTACTTTGTGAGATGCTGTGCTCTTTGTTTCTGAAGTGTTCATTGCTGGGAGTGGAGTTCCTGCATTAAAGAGAATGTGAAGAAGACATCTGAGATCATTTCTAATTTTAAGAATCTTTGAGTCTAGTCACTACATGAATAATATTCCCCTTTTCAGATATTTCTTTGAGTGTCTCCATGCCAGAGTCAGCTAATTACGATCCACATGCCATTGTTCTTTCTGTTTAGCCAACTAACAGTGGTTTCTATATTTCTTATTTTTTAAAAAAAGATGAATAATATTTTGTAACATAAAAATTATAAAACTTTTATATAAGTGTCTATTAATAAAGTTTAATTGGCAGGCAGCACCTCTGTTTATAGATTGTTCTGTCTTCACGCTAACCCAACAGTTAAGTAATGATGGAGAGACCATTTGGGCCACAAAGCCAAAAAGATTAATTATCGGGCCCTTCCTAGTAGTAAAATGTTTGCTGAATTCATCTATAGTCTGTAAGAGGACTTTGCTTTTTTGCTCATTGAGTCACATGTCTAGAAAGCTAACCAACCATTAAATATCAGCCAAAGACCATAAACAAAAGTTTTGATCACCCATTATATGTAAGCATTACAAACTTTGCAAAGTGGTTCAGATACACAGCTTAGGAGTTAATGAGGGGGCCATGTTGGCAGTTAATCTGTTAAGAGATGTTACTTGCTGAGGAGTGTTTGTTTATGATGTCTATAAGAAAATTTGAGATCTCTGAAATCAGTGACTTACCTATAATATCTGCTTACCCTAAGCCTATTGATCGGGCTGATTTTACCTAATTGCTTAGATTAAGTTACTTTTAGTGTTACTGTTCAAATATTGTGTAATTTCAGTAGACTTATAGAAAGCACACAAGTCAGTGGAAAACCAGTTAAGTCACTTCCTGCCGCCACCTCATTTGTTTTCATGGGTCTATAAACTTTCTAAGGGGCTTTTGCATTTACAGTGATCCAGAGAGGTGCACACCTTTTTAAATAGGTGAGTGTATTCTTGATCAAAATATGGTTTAGAGAATGAAAGAAAATAAAAATCAAAATATATACACTACATTATGAAACAACAATTGAAACTGTTAGTAAATGGTTGATATGACACTGTTAGAGTTAAAAGTTAGCAGTGAATTATTTGTGAGCTATTTCTCGGAACATATTGATACAAGGCAATTTTTTTTTTTCCAAATCGTGAGAAACTGTAATTAGATCCTAAGCATAAATTTAAGAGATTCTGGGTTTACCATCATAAGTGACAATCTCTATAATTCCATGCTTGTAAAACTAAAATCCCTGCCTTTTTTCTAGGGAAGGATGCCATTGGTGCTCACTGGTAGCACTGGCAATTCCTATAAAACCCATAGGATTCTTATTTTATTTCCGTGAGGATGTTACTGAGCAGCTATCTTATGATGCCTGTCTCTATGGTAACAGATGCAAGGCTTAAGGGTTTGAAGGAAATTCTTCCTATTGGTTTACGAATAGGGAGCGATGAGGGAGACTCACTGAGGAAGAGGATAAAGCTGAGGGAAGGTCAAGATGCAATTCTGAGAAATCATCATGAGAGAACTGTTTGGTGTGTGAAAACAATTTCATGTCCTCTTAATGTGTCTCAGAATGAAATAAAAACCAACATGTAAGGTTTATTTTTTAATCTTAAAAAAGTATTTTTTTTCAAGCATCCAGTCAATTTTATGCTATTGCAGTCACACAGACCTTTCCCTTAGTTGGCTTACTTTTCACTATGCAGAAAAAGATTGCTTCTTGCCTGAAGTTGATAAGAGGAGGACTCTACCTTTGGCAAATTTAGTTTTTGTTATTGCTATCAAAGATCTTGATCTTTTAAAGGATTTTTTTTTCCCACAATTCCAAGTGTAAGAGTATTGCGCTCTACTTGGCATTCCTCATAATCACTGAGCTTCTCACAGAATAAAGAAAGTACACTTTCTTTCCAAGACATTCCCTTTAAATCTATTAAAGATCAGTAATAAGTATAACAAGCATACTGCTTTTCTGAAAATTGAGCATTACTTAGAATGTGATGGGTAAAATTTTGTGTTTTTACGTGTTTTCCTTTGTCTCTTATTAAAATAATAAGATCAAACAGATGTTCAGGGCTGGTGCACTGTGATGACCCAGAGGGATGTTATGGGGAGAGAGGTGGGAGGGGGGTTCAGGATGGGGTACACGTGTAAACCTGTCGTGTCATGTTGATGTATGGCAAAACCAATACAATATTGTAAAGTAATTAGCCTCCAATTAAAATAAATACATTTATATTAAAAAAAAAAAGAAAACCTCAAATGTCTAAAAATACTTGATTTTTCTATTTGGCTCACTTATCATTTACTAGATGTGTATAAGAGACAGATTTCTGTGTGAATAATATGATGTGTGACAAAGGAACTCTACTCTTGGTATAGTTAGGAAAATAATTTAATCCAGAGGCTTTGCATCCATAGTGAGGAACGAGTAGATACTGAAAGAGATTTGCAGATCCCCTGCTTTTTAGGCAGGAAGAACGCTCGTTAAATGCAGAACGCTGCTCTGGCTCGTGTGTTTGCTCCGAGGTGTAGGTTTTGTTCGACTGACGTATCAGATAGTCAGAGTGGTTACCACACCGACGTTGTAGCAGCTGCATAATAAATGACTGAGAGAATCATGTTAGGCATGCCCACCTAACCTAACTTGAATCATGCGAAAGGGGAGCTGTTGGAATTCAAATAGACTTTCTGGTTCCCAGCAGTCGGCAGTAATAGAATGCTTTCAGGAAGATGACAGAATCAGGAGAAAGATGCTGTTTTGCACTATCTTGATTTGTTACTCACAGGTGTTGATCTTTCATTTATCCTGATGTCTTCATATATTATTATGTTGGGATTAAATAAAAAAAAACCCACAGTAAAATAATGGCAAGTGGGCAAAAATTTATAACTTGATGAAGCAAAATTAAGATTTTGGGAGGTTGAAGATATATTACAAATGATATAAGATCCAATTAAATATTTGTTTATTATTCACTGGTCATAATGCTTAAAGCTTTAAATGATTTAAGTCTTTTTATGCTTTGTTTTCTGACCTCGAAAAATTTATGAATTCTCTGTGCAGATTTAACTTTCCAGAAATTTAATCCACTCTGTGTAGATATTAATAAAAGATAAGACAGTGTCTTCAGATCTTGTTCACACCATCTTTAAATTAAATGAAAAAAATAGAATTAGTTATAATGTTGCAGCACCTTCTTTGATAATTTTGGAAAATAATCTTTTGGGAGAAAACTGTAATCCATTCTGAACTATAAACAGCACTTGCAATATAAAGTAAGGTTTCTGACTATAGCAAGGGTACTTTAAATATTAAACATATACACTGCTTTTGAAAACCTGACTTCAATTTCAAGGTATGACATTCCCTTTGTATGTCTAACATGACTGGCCTTTCTAAAACTTATTTTGTTTGGCTTTGGGCTTACACAGTCCAAAGCGTGATGCAGGGCATAAGCAAATGGGTGAGAAGATGGTGTAGACCAAAGTATTAGGGGAAGTAAAAGATAAGAGAGAAGCTTCTGGACAAAGATTTACACAGGAAGTGGGGGGATAGCTGAACTGGAAGATTAGGTAGGGCACAGAAATTCATCACTCTTCACATATACGTGAGGATAAATGGTGTTAATCATGATTTCCAAAGAAATACTGTCATTACCTGGCAATCCAAAGGCAAATAAAAAGAATGTAGAGGAACAAGTAGGGAAAATACATTTATCAGCATCAATCTGCTCTGCTATACCATTATTAGAACTGCTTTCAGTGCTCTCAGGATAAAGCATGACAAGGACCATCATATTCTTATTTTGCTAGCACAGATCTCCGTTTTACATATTATCAGTGGAATTATGCATTACAGGAACATTAAACTGGATTATGGAAACTGACGCTAATGTTAACCTAAAATTTTATGGGTTTTAGACAAGTTGTGGGACTTACCTGTGTTCTATGATAAGTGTGAAAAGGAGGAGATTGAGTAAAAGCCTGCCTGTTATGGAAATGTTAAGAATCCTGATGTAGTGAGTAGGAATCATAGGTTCATCTCTCTTTGGCTGCTGACCTCTTCACAGGTGGGCTCTGGTGGCCACTGTGGTTCTAAGAGACAGAGCCCATTTCTCCATTAGGTCATCCAGATGAGGATGAAAGCCCACCAACTGAAGTGCTCTTTTTCACTCATCCAACAAATATTTGTAGATAAATTCCAACTGTCAGGCTCTGTGCTAGATGACTAATATATGATCCCTGAGGAATTGAGAGCCAAATTTCCTTTGGGAGAATGAGGACCGGAAGATACCTACAGTGACAGCTTACCAAAGGACGGCAGCAGCTGTGACTCCAGATAGAAAAACCAGCTAGGGAATGAGCTAAAAGCTTCCAGGGTTCCTAGTTTGAGAGATCTGGAAGAACTGGCAAGTTTATTAAAGAGCAAAATGATAGCTGAGGGGGAAGAGTACAAATGCACTGCAGAAATGGTTAGTAATTCAAAGTAAAAGGGAAAATAACTTACTTGAAGTTTAGGTTGCAAAAAGGAGGAGTCTACCCACAAGGTATTGCTCATTTTCACTGAAATCAAACTTAGAAGGAAGACGTTTAGACTGTAGTCAGTTGCAGACAAGAGATTGAACATTTTAATCCTACATGAGTGTGACCATGAAAACTATGTTTCAGGAGGATTTAGGGAGACAACAATTCTCTCTCTTGGTAGTCTATGAACATTTATCTCTGAAAACTCTTTCCTATGCTATCTTTAGAGAAACTGTGATATTGTTTTATCTCAGTGTGTATGTCTTTAATTAGAAGCTATCTGAAAATGTTTCACCTACATTTAAATTAATCACAGAATTAGATTACACAAGAGATTACACAAGAGGGCTAAAAGGATGACATTTTATGTATGATAAGCCTATCGCCACATCAGTTCAGTTCAGTTCAGTCACTCAGTCATGTCTGACTCTTTGCGACCCCATGAATCGCAGCACGCCAGGCCTCCCTGTTCATTACCATCTCTCGGAGTTCACTCAGACTCACGTCCGTTGAGTCCGTGATGCCATCCAGCCATCTCATCCTCGGTCATCCCCTTCTCCTGCCCCCAATCCCTCCCAGCATCAGAGTCTTTTCCAATGAGTCAACTCTTCGCATGAGGTGGCCAAAGTACTGGAGTTTCAGCTTTAGCATCATTCCTTCCAAAGAAATCCCAGGGTTGATCTCCTTCAGAATGGACTGGTTGGATCTCCTCGCAGTCCAAGGGACTCTCAAGAGTCTTCTCCAACACCACACTTCAAAAGCATCAATTCTTCGGCGATCAGCCTTCTTCACAGTCCAACTCTCACATCCATACATGACCACAGGAAAAACCATAGCCTTGACTAGACGGACCTTAGTCGGCAAAGTAATGTCTCTGCTTTTGAAAATGCTATCTAGGTTGGACATAACTTTTCTTCCAAGGAGTAAGCGTCTTCTAATTTCATGGCTGCAGTCACCATCAGCAGTGATTTTGGAGCCCAAAAAAATAAAGTCTGGCACTGTTTCCACTGTTTCCCCATCTATTTCCCATGAAGTGATGGGACCAGATGCCATGATCTTCGTTTTCTGAATGTTGAGCTTTAAGCCAACTTTTTCACTCTCCTCTTTCACTTTCATCAAGAGGCCTTTTAGCTCCTCTTCACTTTCTGCCATAAGGGTGGTGTCATCTGCATATCTGAGGTTATTGATATTTCTCCCGGCAATCTTGATTCCAGCTTGTGTTTCTTCCAGTCCAGCATTTCTCATGATGTACTCTGCATAGAAGTTAAATAAGCAGGGTGACAATATACAGCCTTGACGGACTCCTTTTCCTATTTGGAACCAGTCTGTTGTTCCATGTCCAGTTCTAACTGTTGCTTCCTGACCTGCATACAATTTCTCAAGAGGCAGATTAGGTGGTCTGGTATTCCCATCTCTTTCAGAATTTTCCACAGTTTATTGTGATCCACACAATCAAAGGCTTTGGCATAGTCAATAAAGCAGAAATATATATTTTTCTGGAACTCTCTTGCTTTTTCCATGATCCAGCGGATGTTGGCAATTTGATCTCTGGTTCCTCTGCCTTTTCTAAAACCAGCTCGAACATCAGGGAGTTCACGATTCACGTATTGCTGAAGCCTGGCTTGGAGGATTTTGAGCATTACTTTACTAGCATGTGAGATGAGTGCAATTGTGCGGTAGTTGGAGCATTCTTTGGCATTGCCTTTCTTTGGAATTGGAATGAAAACGGACCTTTTCCAGTCCTGCGGCCACTGCTGAGTTTTCCAAAGTTGCTGGCATATTGAGTGCAGCACTTTCACAGCATCATCTTTCAGGATTTGAAAGAGCTCAACTGGAATTCCATCACCTCCACTAGCTTTGTTCGTAGTGATGCTTTCTAAGGCCCACTTGACTTCACATTCCAAGATGTCTGGCTCTAGATTAGTGATCACCACATAGACCCGTAATATGTGCAAATTGTGTTAGATCAGTATGAAGGTTTCATCCAACTTCAAAAGCATCCAGCATTAATTGGTCTTCAGCTTCACTCCTGACTCCTAGGAACTTAAAATACATAGGTTTACTTTTAATGTGAAAAAAAAGATGAGTAGGATATTTTTTGAATACTTGAAGTTATCTAGAAAGTCTCTTTCTTCCTCTCTCCCCCTACTACTCCCACCCCTTCCTCCCCTTTCTTTCCCACCTCCTTCTTTCCCCTCCCACCACTCTCTTCTCTCACCCTTCAGCTCTCACCTCTCCCTTTTCTTGTTTCCCTTCCTCCCCTTCATACATATATTGAGGTGTATGTTTGTATACAGGCATGTCTATATATCTCTATTCTGTCTCTACCTCTGACCCTCTGAAGTAATTTATATATATAGACTAAAGGAAGGAAAGTTATGACCAACCTAGACAGCGTATTAAAAAGCAGAGATATTACTTTGCCAACAAAGGTCCATCTAGTCAAGGCTATGGTTTTTCCAGGGGTCATGTATGGATGTGAGAGTTGGACTATGAAGAAAGCTGAGCGCCGAAGAATTGATGCTTTTGAACTGTGGTGATGGAGAAGACTCTTGAGAGTCCCTTGGACTGCAAGGAGATCCAACCAGTCCATCCTAAAGGAGATCAGTCCTGAGTGTTCACTGGAAGGACTGATGCTGAAGCTGAAACTCCAGTACTTGGCCACCTGATGGGAAGAGCTGATTCATTGGAAAAGACCCTGATGCTGGGAAAGATTGAGGGCAGGAGGAGAAGGGGACGACAGAGGATGAGATGGTTGGATGACATCACCGATTTGATGGACATGGGTTTGGGTGGACTCTGGCAGTTGGTGATGGACAGGGAGGCCTGGCGTGCTGTGGTTCATGGGGTTGCAAAGAGTCGGGCACGACTGAGCAACTGAACTGAACTGAAAGGCACATTCACTATTGGGGTAATTTTCCTTTCTAGATAAAAGCAGTTCTGTCTGGCTTGGTTTTCAAAAGTTCTTTATTGAAATGTAACAAACATAGTTTGAAGTGCACAAGTCAGTAAGTGTACAACTTAATGAATTTTCAGAGTTAAACCTCCAAGTTATTATTGAAAAGAAGAAAAGAGTAATGCACTATCCTGGAGCCCCAATTTTACCCCCTTCTGAATCAGTACTCCCTCAAAGATATGTACCATACTGACCTCTAATGCACCATAGATTGGGAGAGGCCATTTCTGCAATGTATTTAGTTGGGATTATATACTAGGTATTTCTTTGTGTCTGACTTCTTTTTCTCAACATTATTTTTATGTGTCTGTACCACATTGTGCATGCGTGCAAGATTGCTTCAGCATGTCCAACTCTGCGTGACCCCATGGACTGCAGCCCACCAGGCTCCTCTGTCCATGTCCAGGCAAGACTACTGGAGTAGGTTGCCATTGCCTTCTCCAGGGGGTCTTCCCGACCCAGGGATCGAACCCATGGCATCTCCTGTGTCTTCTGCATGGCAGGTGGATTCTTTACCGCTGAGCCACCTGGGAAGCCCAATCACATATTTTTATGTGATCCATCAATTGTATTGCTTTCAGTTGGAGTTTAATCATTTTCAGTATTATATAGTATGCCATTGTATGAATATCTCACAATTAACTTACCTCATCTGCTTTAAATAAATATGTGGATTGATTCTGTTTGGTGGCTCTAAAAACAATGTTACTCTGAATATTCTTGTATATTTTATACATGTATATGCTTCTCTGTTAAGTGAATACCAAAAAGTTGGATTTCTGGGTCACAGAATAACCAAGTACTACCATTAGCTGAGAAAATCAAGTTTTGTTTTTTTTTTTTAAGGTAGGTAAACAACCTTCAGTTCAGGTCAGTCAGTCAACCATGTCCAACTCTTTGTGACCCCATGGACTGCAGCACGCCAGGCCTCCCTGTCCATCACCAACTCCTGGAGTTTACTCAAACTCATGTCCATTGAGTCAGTGATCCCATCCAACCATCTCATTCTCTGTCGTCCCCTTCTCCTCCTGCCTTCAATCATTCCCAGCATTGGGGTCTTTTCAATGCATCAGTTCTTTGCATCAGATGGCCAAAATATTGGGAGTTTCAGCTTCAGCATCAGTCCTTACCAATGAATATTCAGGACTGTAAAGAACAACCTTACTTAATCACTATCAGTATATGAAATTTCTGGATATTGTTGCCAGTGCTTAATATTATCAGTGTTTACTTTTAGCCATCTGGCTATTGTTATGTAGTACCTTACTGTGGTTTTTATTTCCATTTTTTCTAATGAGTTGGAATACCTTTTTATATGGTTTTTGGTTATGTGGATGTTAGCTTTTGTAAGGAGCCTGTTCTAATCTCATACTTATTTCCCCATTGAAAGACCATCTTTTCTTTTTTATTGATTTGTAGTTCTTTATTTTGTTTCTGGAAATGACCATTTTTACATGTTCATTATATGTATTAACATTTCAGGATATATATTTTATACAAGCCTAGAATTTGAAGGCCAGAGACCCTTAAAGAATATATAGTCCAGTCTCTTATTAATAGCTTAATGTGAAACTGAGACCTATAGAGATAGTCATTTGTTCAAACCCTCTTCTAGTTAGTAGGAAGATCAGAAATGAAACCAGAAATAGTCTCTGAATCCTGACAGTATTGACCTTCCCTATTAGAACATGGAGAGTCTTTAGTCCTTTCTAATATGGTTACTGAAGACTCTTTGTCTGGGAAGGCCAATCAATGGAATGCATGACATAGTTATTATTAACAGCAAATACAGTGTGATATATGATTAATCTCATTGATTCTCTCTCTGAACAAAAATATCCTCAACTAATCAACTGTTTTATAGCATGGTGATACAAAATTTCAACATGTATTTTTCTTTTGGTCTTACTTTTATTTTTTTTCTCTTCCATAGGTTTATTGTTGCATTCAACTTTTCATATTTATTCCATTACTCCTCTCTTCTCATTCAACATTTGGTTCAAATTCAAGATAATCCATTTTTTTCTATAGCAGATTAGTATGAATGTTAACTTGTTACTATTGTTATGAAATAGGAGCAAATTTAGGTTGCCAGACACCTTGATAATAGAATAACAATGTCTACTATATATTGAATTTTTTTATATATTCTAGATGCAATATTAGGTAAATTTCCTGCATTATTTTAGCTCATTATTTTGAACAACCTCCCAAATGTTTTATTATCTCTGTTTTACTGATCTAGAACCTGAGCCTCAGTGAATTTAAGCTACTTGTAAGACAGCTAGAAATTGAACCAGATTTATCAGATTTCATACATCACACTTTTTCATGATCCCACACTACCCGCTGGGAAGAAAGCAGATTTAACAATAGAGATTTAGGTCACTACCCAATTTTAATGCTTCTGCCATAGGTCCTAGGGATGTTTCTCTGTCCTAATCTCATTAAACCATTTCACTCCCATGTCCTTTTTCACAGTGGTAATCAGAGAAGTGCTTTTTTGGCATTGACTTTGTCACTTTATTTACTAAACTGAACTCTTGATGATGAAGCTCTTACCTGCATACTGACTAGTGACTTTGTATCCAGGGGATAAGATTGTAATAGAATGGTCTTTTAATAAGGGACCAGATGTATCATGAGTCTTTCATTTCATTTCTGTCCAGTGATTTAGTCTAGGATCTGATTGCTTCTCCCCTAGATTTTAATTTCAAATATTTCTCCTTCATGTTCATAAAAGAACTTTTGCACAGATGCCTGAAAATCAGTGTGCTTCCAGCCTTGCTTCTTGTCCTCGGCCAGAAGGAGTACCCCTATCACACCGCCCTAGCTTCATGCACAGCAAGTACACACTAGTTCCTCCATTTAGAAATTTAAAACTATGTCTATTATCTACTGTTATTTTTTTTTCTTAAGGAGTTAGAGAAACACATTTAATTTTCTTTTAAATTTATAGTCATTTCAGTCTATCTGAATATTCGAGAATGGCTTTATACCAAAGATCTCTAAATCATAGGCATTTGATAAAAAGTGATTCCTTGAAGGTAGTGAATCCCCATGGACAGAGGGCCCTGGCCGTCTACAGTCCATGGGGTCGCAAAGAGGTGGACATGACTAGTAAGCACAGCACAGAAAATATTAGGTTAACAGAACACTTTCATGTTTATTTTATTCACATAACAATCACGTGAAGTATCCTAGGTTAGAAGTATTATTTCTCCTTTATTCAGATTCATGTCTATGTGTACCTTAAATTTCTCTCAGCTCTGCTGTCCGCTTTCCATATCCCCCGCCTCAGTTCAGATCCCCGCAGCTCACCTTGAATGCCACAAGAGCTTCCCCACTTACTTGCGGGCTTGTTTTTGTCCACTTTACCCCTCACATAGCTGCTAGACCCACATCTCTCCCGAGCCAAATTTAATGTCACTCCCCTGTTTACTTCCACAGGTGGCTAGCTATTGTTTTAGGATAGAATTCAAATAAGTTTTATGGAGTAAAAGACCCCCTGCACCATTTTCCATGCTTTGTTCTCAGCTCTCAGCTCTCACTCGCTGTGGGAATGCCTTACCCCAGCCATGAAAACAGTTCTCTTAATATAACACCCTTCCCTGCCATGAGCCCAAGTCATGTTAATCTCACGCCACATTCTGAAACAATTCTTACTCCCACCTACTTATTTGTTGCATGTCTTATAACCCTCCAAGATAGTGTAGAAGATAGTGTAGATGAGGGTTTATTCATCTTTGAATAAATCATGTACCCCTGTTTAGATTCCTGTGCTATCTTTGGGGCTATCCGTTTACTTATAGATGCTTGGTACCTGAGGACTATGATTTCTTCTTTTGTACTATAACCCTTGCATGGCACCTGGAGAAAGAATGACTCGAATTTTCTGTTAGATTGTAATGAGTTACATAGCTGGAGGTAGAAAGGTGGTCCTTGTATCCTATGGTAGCATAATTTGCATTGCATCCTTCTTTCTGCCCATGACCATTTTAGTATCCTTAGTCTCTCAGTCACGTCTAACTCCTCTGTGAGATTCTCTAGGCAAGAATACTGGAATGGGTAGCCATTCTCTTCTCCAGGAGATCTTCCCTACCAAAGGATTGAACCTCGGGTCTCCTGCATTACAGGCAGATTCCTTACCATCTGAGCCACCAGGGAAGTCTGTAACTAGCCATAGTACATGAATAATAGGTTTTCAGTATTCCTGTGTATTTAGTTTATAGAAATAACTTGAGTCAAGTTAAAGAGTGTGGGGGTAATTCGTGCTAGCAGAAATTGGGGGATTTTTTAATAGTTCATGTGTCGTGTGCTTGCTCAGTCATGTCCAACTCTTTGTACCCCTAGGACTGTAGCTGGCCAGACTCCTCTGTCCATGGAATTTTCCAGGCACAAATGCTGGAGTGGTTTGGCATTTCCTTCTCCAGGGGATATTCCAGACTCAGGGATCAAACTCACACCTCCTGCATTGGCAGGCAGATTGTTTATCACTGAGCCACCAAATTATGGGTTTCCCAGATGGTGCTAGCAGTAAAGAACCCAAGAACCTGCCTGCCTGTGCAGGAGACGTGAGTTTGATCCCTGGGTCAGGAAGATCCCCTGGAGGAGGGCATGGCAACCCACTCCAGGATTCTTGCCTGGAGAATCCCATGGGTAGAGGATCCTGGAGGGCTGTGGTCCATGGGTCACAAAGAGTCGGACAGGACTGAAGCAACTTAGCATGCACAGGTCTAATACACTACGTATGGGAAATATATAGAACACAGTATTTAAAGGATTATTTCCTTTGTGATTTACATTGCCTCCCCCTGAGGTCTTAATTCATTCAAATTATCCACCGAGATACTAATTAAAATGATTTAATGGATGATCAAGTAAAATCATCGAGGAGTAAAATGGCTGTTAAGTTTATGAGGTAAACAAATTCAGGCACACTCAGTTCAGTTCAGTCGCTCAGTCGTGTCCGACTCTTTGCGACCCCATGAATCGCAGCACGCCAGGCCTCCCTGTTCATCACCAACTCCCAGAGTTCACTCAGACTCACGTCCATCGAGTCAGTGATGCCATCCAGCCATCTCATCCTCAGTCGTCCCCTTCTCCTCCTGCCGTCACTCTTTCCCAGCATCAGGGTCTTTTCAAACGAGTCAGCTCTTCACATCAGGTGGCCAAAGTATTGGAGTTTCAGCTTTAGCATCAGTCCTTCCAATGAATATTCAGGACTGATCTCCCTTAGGATGGACTGGCTGGATCTCCTTGCAGTCCAAGGGACTCTCAAGAGTCTTCTCCAACACCACAGTTCAAAAGCATCAATTCTTCAGCGCTCAGCCTTCTTCACAGTCCAACTCTCACATCCATACATGACCACAGGAAAAACCTTAGCCTTGACTAGACGGACCTTAGTCAGCAAAGTAATGTCTCTGCTTTTGAAAATACTATCTAGGTTGGACATAACTTTTCTTCCAAGGAGTAAGCATCTTCTAATTTCATGGCTGCAGTAAGGTAAAGAACGGTGAACATGTGCCCATTTTTCTCTCCTTGCATCACTAATAGAAAGTGGTGAATGCACCATTCAGCCAGTGTGCTGTGCGTCATGGTTGCTGTCTAGCATTTGTTGTTGTTCAGTTACTAAGTCATGTCCGACTCTTTGCGACCCCATGGACTGCAGCATGCCAGGTTCCTCTGTCCTTCACTATCTCCTGGAGTTTGGTCAAATTCATGTCCATTGAATTAATCCATCTCATCTTCTGTGGCCTTCTTCTCCTTTTGCCTTCAATCTTCCCCAGCATTCGTGTCTTACTTATTTTATAAAGTCTTAAATCATCTTAGTGGAGAGAAAATTTCACAGATGCATAAAGTGTATAGCAAATTGTTTTCAAATGTTATCCTTTGCTTAAAATCACAATTCTCTATGACAGGAAGCCACATGCCAGGAGCTGTGCCTATTTACTTATTTTGATGTTTGTCTTAGCGTTTATACTCATTCTTTATTGATATTATATACAGTGCTTTTCTTCCATAGTGGAATTGAGCACACTGTGTTTACAAAACACATAGAGGCTGACCGAATTCACTTGTGCACATTGCGGTATTAATTTTCAGGGAATGAAACAGTCATTTGTAGCATTATAGTAGCCAAAGCAGATGATACCTTTTATCACATGATTTATTTAAGAAAACCAAATATTGTGACTACATTTACAAAATATTGTAGACATGGCAATACCTGTTACATTGTTTATAAGTAAGTATATCAAGGGTACTACAATGAATTGGGTCCAAGTTCAAGGACAGTATAACCATAATCTCTAGTGGGAATGCATTCAAAACCCATGTTTGCATATTAAAGGGACATATTATAGGTGATTGATTGTTTTCCTTTTTGAGAAAATAATGCCTTCTTTATATTCATCTATGCCCAGATGAATAAAGGGGAAATCTTTACAATCTTTAATGTATCAAAGATAGAGAATAAATGCTTCTCTCAAGTACATGGGAAAGGTGAAATTACTGGTCATAAGACTAATGACCTCCATCACTGTGTCAGCCAGTGTGATGATGTTACCCAATACAGGACATATCAGTAGTAAATCCAGGTCGAAATCTTTTACATGCAGATGGATTTCCTGATACTTATAAATTGATTGAAGCAGGATTTCATTTTTATCAGAACCACACTTTACATGTAAAATGGAACCTGCACTGAATGTTGAGAAAGTTTATATTCATTAAGGTTCATTCAAATATAACTACAATGTTGGACTTAATAATAATTAGCTAACATTATAAGAATAATTTGTCTATGCAAATTTGCAGAGAAGGCAATGGCACCCCACTCCATTACTCCTGTCTGGAAAATCCATGGATGGAGGAGCCTGGTGGGCTGCAGTCCATCGGGTCGCTAAGAGTCGGACACGACTGAGTGACTTCACTTTCACTTTTCACTTTCATGCATTTGGAGAAGGAAATGGCAACCCACTCCAGTATTCTTGCCTGGAGAATCCCAGGGACAGAGGAGCCTAGTGGGCTGCCGTCTATGGGGTCGCACAGAGTTGGACACGACTGTAGCGACTAAGCAGCAGCAGCAGCAGCATGCAAATCTGATTCTGAGTACACTATCATTTCAAGCAAATTGAAAGTTTATTTCAATCAATTGAAAGAAATTACAGTGACATGCTTATAAGAACACATGAACAATTACTACAACCGGATAATCGATGGCCTTGGTGCCTTCCCCTCTGTTCTGGGAAATCACCATTCCTGTATATGCCTACAATTTATGATGGCTTCCCTGGCAGCTCCGGTGGTAAAGAATATGTCTGCAAAGCAGGAGACCTGGGTTTGATCCCTGGGTCAGCAAGATGCCCTGGAGAAGAAAATGGCAACCCATTCCAGTATTCTTGCATGGAGAATTCCGTGAACATAGGAGCCTGGGGGGCTACAGTCCGTGGGGTTGCAAAGAGTCAGACATGACTGAGCACACACACACACACACACACACACACACACACACACACACACACTACAGTTTGAGTGTGTGCACACACACACAGTCTACAGTTTGAGCACGCACACGCTCACACACACACACACACACACACACACAACAGTTTGAGTCTTTACCTCCTGGTTTCCATTTGCTTTTGGCCTCGTTGAAGTGTCCCAGACATATCTCAAAGGGGAGACAACTTAGTCTCCTAGAGGTCCCAAGTGGTAGCAAGCCTCTGTTGATCACAGTGACAATGTGCTTATCAGCTCACATTGTACTGGCTTCATTCTCTTCTCAGCCTCACTCAGTTTTTTACTGTGCTTCCTGCAATCACCTCTGAGATACATAATTTGCGCTCAAACCCCTTTGTCAGAGTCCACTTCTGGGGAAGCCCAACCCAAGAGAGTATATTTTATTTTCAGCAATTTTGCCTCTAATTTAATTGTCATCTTTTTAATCAAAGAAGTATATTTCGGGAAATTATAAGGACAATCATCAAAAGGTACGTTGGTTTGGGAGTTTATGGCAAGAATTTAAAAACACACACACACTATCACACCATGTATAGTCAGTTGCATAATAGTAGTTTCCAAGGGTACTGTGACAAACTTTGAGACTGGGTTTGTTGAGACCTAGTGGGGAAAGGTGCCATTGTTTAATGCCATATACACCTAAAATATATGCAGTGGGAATGGAAGCCAATGTGCCATGGTTTTTACAATCTCCAAAATAGACCATATCAGATTTCATGTATATGTTTTAAATATACAGAATATGTTCTTTAAAAGAGATTTTATGTGAAAGATCAACAGATAAGAAATGAATTGAAAATATAGGCATTCTTGATAAAAAATGAAAGAGGAAATTGACTCAACTCTCATACTCCTACTTCCACCCTGTTTCCCTATAGACATAACTGTCAGTGCCCTTAGAATTTGAAATAAAAGTCATCATATTAGAAAATATCTATGGTTACTTCCAACTGTAAGCCATCAATCTAGAAATGAGTTTCTTTACCTACTTTACCATGAACAATATCTGACAGGTAACTTGAAATTAGTAAAGCTTTTCTATACGAATCAAGGCTAAGTGTAGAAATTTTCCTAGCCAGCATTAAATGTAGCACAATTAACTTACTAGGAAACTTTATTTGCTACCCTGATGGCTGCCAGTTGTTGTGGGCTTATGGTGGAAGCCAGCATCTAAGAGTAAATACCTTAGTTTTAGGAAGGAGAAGCATATAGCCAGACATATACTTTGGCTAAATGACTTTATGCTTCATTTAGCATAACACTTGGTGGTAAAAGGGATAAAACATTTAAGTGTTGCTTTAGTAAAAATAATGCTGATAAAGATAGAATACCTGAGACCATTGTTGGGAGAAAAAACTTACATGGGATATTTGAAGCCTGAATTTTCTTAGAGATGATAGTCTAACCACCAACTTCATTTTGTCATTTAAAGATTTCTTAGAAATTCAATCATCATATTGCATCAGGACAGATAATATTGATATTATAATTCACAATAGTATAGTGATACTGATTTACTTTAGATCAATTTACACATGAAAGCTATTTTTATCCTTCCTCTGTTGAATGAAGCATGGAGATATCTTCATTGACTTTTTTCACATTTCATTGCACTCATCTACTTTAGGTATCAGTCATTTCATGTTTTTGTTGGGCACATACTATATAGAAGGTCTTATGCTGAACCCTGAGAGCAATAGAAAAGTTAATCAGAAATAGCATCCGCCTTCATGAAAATTAGAGTGGTTCTGGGAGAAAAGTCACACTGAGAGAATATTGACTATCATGAGATATCTCCAATTCAACCCTTCCCCCAAACCCTCTTGCTTCTCCTCTTGCGGCCGTTGACCCTAAAATCATAGTAAAACAACACATCAGTATAGGAAAAGGTATGGAATTTATAAAGAAAGCCATTTTGTGTTATCACTGGCACTTAATATCTCTTTTGCCATCACAATCAGGCCATGTCCCTCTTTGTTCAAGTCTGACTTAGAGAAAAGCTTTCACTGAGATTTTATAAATGAGTAATAGGGCTCATTATCATCCTGCATGACAGTTTATATGTTTCTGTACAATATCATGACAGCTGCTAGGGAGGATCCTGATCCTACCATGTACAATACTGGATAGTTTTCAGTTCCATACAGGCTTTGAAATGATCTCTCACCCATTCATCAAAAATTATAGCTCTCTATGTTGCATATGGAAAACTGAAATATGTGTTTTCTTACCTTTCTGATTCTAGATTATTGCTCATGGAGGGCCTGTAACTGACTCCAAGCAATGCTATATCCTCACCTTAATGGAAGTATTATGATGTTATTAGCTGAGGAAATTGAAAGGATGAAAGAAACCATTCTGAACATACCTACCCATTTAAGTCAACTTGTCCAGTTTTGATAGAGGGAAAAGGTTAAAAGCTTTTCTTATCTGAGCACAGGTCCCATTTTCTTACAATATTTTTCTTCCCTAATGATTCACATCTGTTCTATGATGATGATAGTAGAGATGATAATGATAAAGATGATAATGATGATAATTCCTCATAATAGGTAACTATAATAGCAGGTAGAATGCAGTAAGTGCCAAAAAAGAAGGGCAGATAAATCTCATGAGAGTTCAGAACAAGGTAAGAATGACCCTGGATTTTTTTTTTCTTTTTTGCTGCCGCTCTAGGCCTTTTCAGACACATCCTCTGTGTGTGTGTGTGTGTGTGTGTGTATGTGTGTGTGTGTGTGTGTGTGTGTTGAGGGGGATTCAACTCAAAGCAGTTAGCGGAATTTTGTGTCATATTCCTACATAAATTACGCTAATGACTCTGCTCATTATCACTTCCCTCCTTTTTTCTGATTATGGGTATGTTGATATTGATTCTCTTTGCTATGCCTCACCATGAAATAACCATCATTGTGAATAACATATTGTAAGTCAAATGGGGATAACACATTATAATATTTGTGGATAACACGAGAGTGTCATGGGGAGACTCATTAGATTTTTGCAAGAGAGAGAGAGTAACGTCAGTTCTTTAATTCTTG
>SJYT01004638.1:37162-47395 GCA_006410635.1 Cephalophus harveyi | reverse complement strand
CAGATACTACCAAAGCATGTTAGTTATCTTCATGAGCCATTGGTAAATCTTCTTGTTCCATATTCAGATTCCACAGACGATGGTGCTAAGCTATGTGTCCTATTTGAAAGTTGGCCTTATTTTATCAAGTTGATCTTGCAAGTTGTTGAAACCTCAATTCTTAGTTGAAATTCACTGTTGTCTTTCATTTATTTTTGGCTTATTTACCATACAATTTAATATACAATACAATCATTATATATATAAATTTTTAAAAGCAAGGAGAATAAATAGCTCACCAAACATTATATATGTGCCTAATGAATATGAACATATGTTCAAACAATTAATAGAAGAACTAAAGCAAGTAGATTTTTTTTCTTGCCTATCAAATTGGAAATGGTCAATAAAGCATAGGAGTCGGTGAGGTGGACATGCCCTTTCTTGTTGGTGGGATTATAAATCAGTCTAATGGTTTTTGAAAGCAGTTTGGCAATATGCATAAAGAGCATATTTAATCCTTTGACCCAGCAGTTTGTCTTCTGAGGCTCTTTCCTAAGGACATGATTAAATAATATGGACAAGGTTGTTCTTTGCTGTGTTATTTTTGATAGGAAAAAAGAGAAGCAATCAGCAACTCAGTTGTTGGCACACAAGGGATCAGTTAAACAAATTTTGATATATCATTGCAGTATAACATTGTGCAATTATTAAAATGTTTTCAAGAAATTTAATAAGGTGAATAACTATGGAACATATAATACCAATCTGAAAATATAAGCACTATAGCCAGTATGTTTAATATTTTAAATCTACATAGAGGAATTATTATTAAAAGAAAATTTTGTAAAATGTTAATACAATCTTTGTGGTGAGATTATGATTATGATTTAGTATTAAGTTAGGAAAGTTTTCTTGTAATAAGAAAATCTTAATGCTAAATTTTGTAAAATCTAAGTGGTATAATGTATGTGCTGCACTTAGAAAGAAAAAGATTTCACAAAATCATTGTGTCATTATGCTTGGTATATCTTCCTTGTGCTAAGTGTGCACTTAGTCACTTCAGTCATGTCCGACTCTGCGACCCCATGGACTGTAGCCCACCAGGCTCCTGTGCCCATGGGATTCTCCAGGCAGGAATACTGGAGTGGGTTGTCATGCCCTCCTCCAGAGGATCTTCCTGACCCAGGGATCAAACTCACCTCTCTTATGTCCCCTGCTTTGACAAGCAGGTTCTTTTACCACATGTCACCTGGGAAGCCCATATCTTCCTTAGAAGAAAAATTATGCCAAGAGATATACCCATAAAGTGCTATTTAGAGGAGCACCTAATCCTACCTGATGAAAATTGGCAGGGTCCACACGTATTAATTCCAGTAGGTTCCTCCAAAACTGAGATAAAACAGTAAATGAGTACCATCCATAAGACCTTAGCTGGAAAGTGAGCGGCCACCTGGTTTCCACAGGTAATGCTACTGGTAGGGGAACCTCATGCTTTTCTCTAAACCAGATGTGCCTGGACTTGAGTGATACTGGGTTTGTGATGAAAACAGTTGTTTTACCTTCCTGCTTTTCTACTTGTAGCAAATTCTGCCCTGGCTTTCACACGGATTCCCTAGGAGAAGGAGCATAGAGACACTATTTTATTGCACCTTGTTTGTTGGTCTCTTTGCTGCAAGAAAGACATTGTCTTTGAAACTATAATGGTAACGCAACCAGTCCTACATCTTAGAAATCTTTGATTTTTGTACATGGTGTCTGCAATGCAGTTATTATATTCAGCCTCCATTGATTAGATTTTACAGGTTTGCACTGTAAGTAATAGACAGGAATTACTGCCAGATCCTCCCGGACCTCGGACATCTCAGGCAGTTTTAAATATTCTGTGTTCACATTTTGCCTGTTTTGAATTTCTCTGATTAGCAAACCAGGAAGGTTTTAGACACAGATAAATCAGAACTTTTTACTGGGTCATTTTGGCATAGATGCTTGATAATTTCATGCCTTTAGTCAAATTATATTTACCTCATTAAAAACAAAGAACTCCAACTTTTGCAAAAGATGGTTTCAGACTAGCAAAAGTATTCTAGGTATGGATGCTGTCTTTGATCAAAGCTTCTCTGTGCCAATTTGCATGTGCTTTATAATAAATATAAAATATTTGATTTCAGATAGTTTATGTACTAGGAAAAGCAGATTGCAAAGCTTCTATTCATCTGTAATGTACAGTCATTATGAAATGGCTGTTTCCACTAGAAATATCTAGGTAGTATGCAAAACAGATATCTCTTCTGGCAAAGAAGTTTCTTGTTAAGACATGACCACAACCAAGGCATTCTTCCTCTTTTGATTAGTATTCACTGTCTGTTTAGCTGTCTGCAATTGGTGCAGTTTGAGAACTGAGTATGAGTAAAAGAAGACTCTCATACTGTAGGATTTGTAAAATTCTACTTCAGTGTAACCGCTATTACAGTTAAACAGCTATCAGAAATATCAAAGTTTAGGAGAAACTGGAGAAAGCCAACATCCAGAAAGAGAAGTTTGAGATCTTTAAAATATATTTATAAGTGTAAAAAATGGCATGGAGGAAAAGTTAAGTAGAGAATATCAACTGTATGTGAAAAATGACACTGTCAGTTAATCCAGTCTGTCAAAATGACTATGAAAATATGATCCAGTTATTTATCTAAACTTTCTCACCTTCACCTCTTCCTGTTCTTACCTGTCTACCACCAACTGTATCTTTCTTAAATCTTTCATTTTGCTGCTTTTGGCCTTAACTTGGAGAATTATTGCAACTGCGTGCTTCCTCTTATCTTACTAGGTCTTCCCTTTATTCTAAGAGTCAAATTCATGGTCTATTTGAAAAGCTACATCTCCATATTAATGTTTTTGGAGAAAAAGCTTAAGGGAAAAGGGATAAGAGGTAACTTTTGGTAGAGTAGCTCTTGTAGGCTGTTCATATACATAAGCATTAGTTCGTTTGTTCAGTGCAACAACCTCATTGGTGTTCCCTCATATTCCTGAGGGAACTTAGGGCTAATCAGATCCAGATTCTTCTGCAAAGTCCTACAGATACCAACAGAAAAGGCCAGGGTTTTTACTTAGGACTCTCTGATGTTGTCGCTCATTTTTCTTTTCTCTGAAACGATCTTCCTGACGTAGGAATCAGATCTAGGTCTCCTGCATTGCAGGGAGATTCTTTTATTGTCTGAGTCACATAGTAGTTTGTCAGTAAATATTAGTTCATCCTTCATGGGTGTTGCTTGTCATGTGATTTATAGAATTCTCTGTCCATTTGTGGAATTTGAGCCTCATGATTGTAGTGACTGTTTTTTACTCATTGCTCTATCTAGCACAGAAAGTGAGAGGAGGTAGGTATTCAGTAACTCAATAAATGTTTGTCCAATAAACTGATCTCACAGTAGCCCTGTGTCAACAGCCATATATGTGGGTCTGTTTATTGCATGTCACTAATATTCTCCCTGGTTGCTCTCTATGATTGTTTTTAAATTTACTTAAAGCAAGACTTTTTTGTACTTTGCTTATTATCATTGTTACTTTTATGATGGTAAGAACAGATAACATAAAAGGGTAGATTCTCTCAACATAATATTCAAGTATTCAGCCCAGTATTGTTAATGATATGTGCAGTGTTGTATAGCAGATGTCTAGAAATTCATCTTGCTTAATGGAAAATGTGTAACTTTTGAACAGCATCTCCTCATTTATCTCCCCTACCCACGGCAACTACTCTTCTACATTTTGGGTCTGTAAGTTTGACTAGTTTAAATATTTCATAAGAAAACTATAGCTTGAACTGTTGAAGAGTCTGAGGCTGACAGAGGACAGGAGCCAGGAAATCAAGGGATTTAAAGCAAATGTCTGCAAGTATTTGTCATGTGGAATTCCTAATACAACATTCCAAATTAAAAAAAAAAAGAAAAGTAACTATTTCATAGACATGAAATCATGCAGTATATGTCCTTCTGCAACTGGCTTATTTCATTTAACACAATTTTATCCATGTTCATTCATGTTGTGATGCCTGTCAGGATTTCCTTCTTGTTATAGCTGAATAAGATTCCATTGAATATATATACCACATTTTCTTTATTCTTAAAATGCTAGCACATTTTCAGTTCATCCATTAGCTTGCTGGTTCAGTTAACTGAATTTATATATCTGTATTAATATTTGTATTTATCTCTCCCTATATATCTATACTACCTGTACTTCTATTTGTGTAGTATGCTGATAAATTTTTAATAATGAGCTCACTATAAATAAAAGGCATACTCTGATTTTAATGGTTGCTTATTTCTATAGTGCAAATACTACAACCAAATCCATATTCCCACTACCAGCATGATATTTCTGAATTTGGAGTCAGAAAGAGATTGTGGAGACATCCCATTATATAATCTTTTCACCAGATCTATTTGCAGTTTTTTAAGGAATCTCCACACTGTTCTCCAT
Organism: Cephalophus harveyi; assembly: GCA_006410635.1. Taxonomy (NCBI): domain Eukaryota; kingdom Metazoa; phylum Chordata; class Mammalia; order Artiodactyla; family Bovidae; genus Cephalophus; species Cephalophus harveyi. The sequence continues at coordinate 42,937 of SJYT01004638.1, read as the reverse complement.
AGTGGCTGTACTAGTTTGCATTCCCACCAGCAGTGTAAGAGGGTTCCCTTTTCTCCACACCCTCTCCAGCATTTATTGCTTGTAGACTTTTGGATCGCAGCCATTCTGACTGGTGTGAAATGGTACCTCATTGTGGTCTTGATTTGCATTTCCCTGATAATGAGTGATGTTGAGCATCTTTTCATGTGTTTGTTAGCCATCCGTATGTCTTCTTTGGAAAAATGTCTGTTTAGTTCTTTGGCCCATTTTTTGATTGGGTCATTTATTTTTCTGGAGTTGAGCTGCATAAGTTGCTTGTATATTTTTGAGATTAGTTGTTTGTCAGTTGCTTCATTTGCTATTGTTTTCTCCCATTCAGAAGGCTGTCTTTTTACTTTGCTTATAGTTTCCTTTGTTGTGCAGAAGCTTTTAATTTTAATTAGATCCCATTTGTTTATTTTTGCTTTTATTTCTGCAGCACTGTTTATAATAGCCAGAACATGGAAACAACCTAGATGTCCATCAGCCGATGAATGGATAAGAAAGCTGTGGTACATATACACAATGGAGTATTACTCAGCCATTAAAAAGAATTCATTTGAATCAGTTCTAATGAGATGGATGAAATTGGAACCTATTATACAGAGTGAAGTAAGCCAGAAAGAAAAACACCAATACAGTATACTGACACACATATATGGAATTTAGAAAGATGGCAGTGATGACCCTGTATGTGAGACAGCAAAAGAGACACAAATGTATAGAAAGGACTTTTGGACTCTATGGGAGAGGAAGAGGGTGGGATGATTTGGGAGAATGGCATTGAAACATGTAAACTAACATGTAAGAACGAAGCACAAGCCTATGTTCGATACAGGATACAGGATGCTTGGAACTGGTGCACAGGGATGAGCCAGAGAGATGATGTGGGGTGGGAGGTGGGAGGGGGATTCGGGATTGGGAGCTAATATACACCCATGGTGGATTCATGTCAATGTATGGCAAAACCAATACGGTATTGTAAAGTAAAATAAAGTAAAAATAAAATTTAAAAAAAAATCGTTTCGCCATACAGATGCTAAGGTATGAATGACCTCACAAGCATAAATAATAGTAAAATGCAGCAAGATCATTAACAAATGTTCAGTTTTTTAAATTTATTAAAGTTTCTTTAGTATAATTTATTTAATGGTAAGTGTATAGCATTTAAGTTTACCAAGGATTATGTTTAACATGAGGCTTGTAGAATTCCTTAAAATTTAACACTCAGCTCCCACGAGGTAGTAAAAACCAGCTCTAGCACAGCACTTTAATTTTGAAGTCCCTATTGCTTTCTCATTTTCAAAATTGAAAATTAAACATGGGTTTAATTTTTTTGGTGTTCTCTTATGTCCTTTTCATTCATGATGTTTGATGAATTGCTGTAGTAAATATTCATAAGGAGAAACTCACCAAATAATTCAAGAATTTGCCTTTTGTTTGTACACTTGCAATAGTATACCTTGCCTGAATGATTTCTATAATATATTCCCTAGGGTCATAAGAGCTAATCTTTGAATCACTAATGTACTTTATTATTCTTTCTGTTTTTTCTTTTCACAAGGTTTAAATGTTTCTTTTCACAAAAGATAAACAATATGTTAAGTGAAAGACTATCAGTTGTGAAATAAAAATGTTGAAACATTTTCTGCAGATTTTTTTTAGTCACGAGCATTTCAGTGCTCACTCGTGCTCATGCATGCTCAGTCATATCTGACTCTTTGTGACCCCATGGACTGTCCTCTGTCCATGGAATTTTCCAGGCAAGAATACTGGAGTGGGTTTCCATTTCCTTTTCTAGAGGATCTTCCTAACCCAGGGATCGAACCCAGGTTGCTTATGTCTCCTGTATTGGCAGGCTGATTCTTTTACCACTGTGAACATTTCAATATTCAGTATTCAATACATACTATTTCAAAACATATAAGAAACAGGGCCTATAAATGCAAAACATACATGCCAATTGTTTACCTGTAAATGGTACTTTCAAAACTCAAATTTTTTAAGTTTAAGTTAGTCCACAAAAAATTCTCTTCCCACACAAATATATGTCCTAGCCCTACTTCCTCCTCTCTGCCCCTCCTGGTAGCCTCTGTTATTGCAGTCATGAAGGCTGGGGTGAACAGCCTCATACTTATAAGTATGTAGCAAGGGAAAACATGGTAAAATATAAAGATGGATGTTTTAGACCAAAGAACTTCTGGAATCATGTTGTGTCATGTGAAGAACCCTATGAACATTCTTGCCAGTGAAAAAACCATAATTGTTGAAAATTGTAATGAAACAAAGTACCTGGAAATTGTCTAAACAGCAAACAGCAAGTGGAAAAACATTTCTTAAAGTTCAGTTCAGCCACTCAGTCATGTCCGACTTTTTGGAACCCCATGAACTGCAGCAACCCAGGCCTCCCTGTCCATCACCAACTCCCGGAGTGCCNAAAAAACCATAATTGTTGAAAATTGTAATGAAACAAAGTACCTGGAAATTGTCTAAACAGCAAACAGCAAGTGGAAAAACATTTCTTAAAGTTCAGTTCAGCCACTCAGTCATGTCCGACTTTTTGGAACCCCATGAACTGCAGCAACCCAGGCCTCCCTGTCCATCACCAACTCCCGGAGTGCCCCCAAACCCATGTCCATTGAGTCAGTGATGCCATCCAACCATCTCATCCTCTGTCATCCACTTCTCCTCCTGCCCTCAATTTTTCCCAGCATCAGGGTCTTTTCAAATGAGTCAGCTCTTCGCATCAGCTGGCCAAAGTATTGGAGTTTCAGCTCAGCATCAGTCTTTCCAATGAGCACTCAGGACTAATCTCCTTTAGGATAGACTGGTTGGATCTCCTTGCAGTCCAAGGGACTCTCAAGAGTCTTCTCCAGCACCACAGTTCAAAAGCATCAATTCTTCAGTGTTCAGCCTTCTTCATGATCCAACTTTCACATCCATACATGACCACTGGAAAAACCATAACCTTGACTAGATGGACCTTTGTTGACAAAGTAACATCTCTGCTTTCGAATATGCTATCTAGGTTGGTCATAACTTTCCTTCCAAGGAGTAAGCATCTTTTAATTTCACGGCTTCAGTCACCATCTGCAGTGATTTTGGAGCCCAGAAAAATAGTCAGCCACTGTTTCCACTGTTTCCTCATCTATTTGCCATGAAGTGATGAGACCGGATGCCATGATCTTTGTTTTCTGAATGTTGAGCTTTAAGCCAACTTTTTCGCTCTCCTCTTTCACTTTCATCAAGAGGCTCTTTAGTTCTTCTTCGCTTTCTGCCATAAGGGTGGTGTCATCTGCATATCTGAGGTTATTGATATTTCTCCCGGCAATCTTGATTCCAGCTTGTGCTTCCTGCAGCCCAGAGTTTCTCATGATGTACTCTGCATATAAGTTAAATAAGCAGGGTGACAATATACAGCCTTGGCATACTCCTTTCCCTATCTGGAACCAGTCTGTTTTTCCATGTCCAGTTCTCACTGTTGCTTCCTGACCTGCATATAGGTTTCTCAAGAGGCAGGTCACCTGATCTGTTTATTCCCATCTTTTTTAGAATTTTCTACAGTTTGTTGTGATCCACACAGTCAAAGGCTTTGGCATAAAGAAAATCTACTAAATCTCAGAGTGAGTGTCTGATGTTTGAGCCACAGCCCACTCCCTGCTTCCCCTAGCTCAGTGTGACAGAACCATTACTCTAGATGGATATGGACATATGACCACCTGGCCAAAGCTGTAGAGATGTAGCTGCTTCTGAATCACCTGAGCCAGCACTCTAGTGCAGATCCTTCCTTTTACAAGTAGAGGGAGAGATGTCAAGAATATGAAAATGGGAAAGAATCATCTTTTCAAAAAATGATAATAGACAGCTGGAAATTCATATGCATAAGAATGATTGCACTCATCTCACATGCTAGTAAAGTAATGCTCAAAATCCTCCAAGCCAGGCTTCAGCAATACGTGAACCGTGTTGTGGTGTTGGAGAAGACTCTTGAGAGTCCCTTGGACTGCAAGGAGATCCAACCAGTCCATTGTGATGGAGATCAACCCTGGGATTTCTTTGGAAGGAATGATGCTAAAGCTGAAACTCCAGTACTTTGGCCACCTCATGCGAAGAGTTGACTCATTGGAAAAGACTCTGATGCTGGGAAGGATTGGGGGCAGGAGGAGAAGGGGACGACCGAGGATGAGATGGCTGGATGGCATCACTGACTCGATGGATGTGAGTCTGAGTGAACTCCGAGAGATGGTGATGAACAGGGAGGCCTGGCGTGCTGCGATTCATGGGGTCGCAAAGAGTCGGACACGACTGAGCGACTGAACTGAACTGAACTGAACTGAACTGAACTGAAGAATGAAGTCAGACTTTTATCTCATACCATATACAAAACTTAACTCGAAATGGATCAAGAAAACCCCAGGGATAAATCTGAGTGATGTTTTCCCCAAATCTTCATGCTATGCACTGTTCAAATAATTTCATTTCACATCCTACAGTGTGTTAACTGTTTACCAATTGTATACTAAGATACAGTTGTCTTCATGCTAGGATATGGATGACCGATGCAAACATTACTATGAAAATTTTTGGCTGATAACTATCTTTAGGACACATACTTGATGTGAGCAATGCTCTGTATTATTGGTTTGGTTGGAGGAGGGAAAATATCTTCATATTATACATTTAGCCCAGAGGCGGAAATCAGGAGACGGCTTTAATGAATCTTACAGAGACTGGGCATCTGGCACGTTTTCACAGTGAAAAAAGTATTACAGAATGTTATTTATCCATTCAAATATGAGTAAATTAAGCAGAGATTTCCAATTTCATTCTACCCGTGTTGGAAGAATATGTAAATTCTTATAAATTTGCTAGAAATTATATGGAATATATGCATTAAATTTTCATATGGGCTTACATCTTAAATTTGCATAAATGTGTACATGAGTTATATCCTAAATGTTCCCTAATGAGAGTATACTTAAATTATGTCAGTATTATAGAATAGCAAATTTCAGAGTTCCAAAGAATATCAAGGAGAGGTGACAAAAGCCTTCCTCAGCAATCAATGCAAAGAAATAGAGGAAAACAATAGAATGGGAAAGACCAGAGATCTCTTCAAGAAAATTAGAAATACCAAGGGAACATTTCATGCAAAGATGGGCTCAATAAACAACAGAAATGGTATGGACCTAATAGAAGCAGAAGATATTAAGAAGAGGTGGCAAGAATACACGGAAGAACTGTACAAAAAAGATCTTCATGACCCAGATAATCACTATGGTATGATCACTCAAACTCATCTAGAGCCAGACATCCTGGAATGTGAAGTCAAGTGGGCCTTAGAAAGCATCACTACAAACAAAGCTAGTGGAGGTGATGGAATTCCAGGTGAGCTATTTCAAATCCTAAAAAATGATGCTGTGAAAGTGTTGCACTTAATATGCCAGCAAACTTGGAAAACTCAGCAGTGGCCACAGGACTGGAAAAGGTCCATTTTCATTCCAATCCCAAAGAAAGGCAATGCCAAAGAATCCTCAAACTACCACACAGTTACACTCATCTCACATGCTAGTAAAGTAATGCTCAAAATTCTCCAAGCCAGGCTTCAGCAGTACGTGAATAGTGAACTTCCAGATGTTCAAGCTGGTTTTAAAAAAGGCAGAGGAACCAGAGATCAAATAGCCAACATCCACTGGATCATCAAAAAAGCAAGAGAGTTCCAGAAAAACATCTATTTATGCTTTATTGACTATGCCA
>SJYT01004638.1:20946-37046 GCA_006410635.1 Cephalophus harveyi | reverse complement strand
TGTTCCAGGAAAACATCTATTTCTGCTTTACTGACTATGCCAAAGCCTTTGACTGTGTGGATCACAATAAACTGTGGAAAATTCTGAAAGAGATGGGAATACCTGACCACCTAACCTGCCTCTTAAGAAACCTATATGCAGGTCATGAAGCAACAGTGAGAACTGGACATGGAACAACAGACTGGTTCCAAATAGAAAAAGGAGTCCGTCAAGGCTGTATATTGTCACCCTGCTTATTTAACTTATATGCAGAGTACATCATGAGAAACACTGGGCTGCAGGAAGCACAAGCTGGAATAAGATTGCCGGGAGAAATATCAATAACCTCAGATATGCAGATGACACCACCCTTATGGCAGAAAGTGAAGAACTAAAGAGCCTCTTGATTAAAGTGAAAGAGGAGAGTAAAAAATTTGGTTTAAAGCTCAACATTCAGAAAACGAAGATCATGGCATCCGGTCCCATAACTTCATGGCAAATAGATGGGGAAACAGTGGAAACAGTAGCTGACTATTTTTCTGGGCTCCAAAATCACTGCAGATGGTGACTGAAGCCATGAAATTAAAAGCTTACTCCTTGGAAGAAAAGTTATGACCAACCTAGACACCATATTAAAAAGCAGAGACATTACTTTGTCAACGTCTAGTCAAGACTGTGGTTTTTGCAGTAGTCATGTATGGATGTGAGAGTTGGACTATAAACAAAGCTGAGCACCGAAGAATTGATGCTTTAGAACTGTGGTGTTGGAAAAGACTCTTGAGAGTCCCTTGGACTGCAAGGAGATCCAGCCAGTCCATCCTAAAGGAGATTAGTCCTGGGTGTTCATTGGAAGAACTGATGCTGAAGCTGAACTCCAATACTTTGACCACCTGATAGGAAGAGCTGACTCATTTGAAAAGATCCTGTTGCTGGGAAAGATTGAGGGCAGGAGGAGAAGGGGACGACAGAGGATGAGATGGTTGGATGGCATCACTGACTCAATGGACATGAGTTTGAAACTCCGGCAGTTGGTGATGGACAGGGAGGCCTGGCGTGCTGCGGTTCATGGGGTCACAAAGAGTCGGACATGACTGAACAACTGAACTGAACTGATAGCCATCAAAATATTGAAAAAATTTTATATATAAAGGTAGAAAAGTGTCTATGACCTGTTGAAGCGTTTTGAAAGTTAATTTTACAACAGTGCTCATAGTATGTTTTTTAGGATAAGATATATTGAAGAGAAATGAAGGCAGGACATAGAGACACTCTATGTGATTATCTTTTAGATACAGTGTTCAAATAATCGAGCCTGTCTCTATGATAAAATTGCATAATTTTTTTGCTTTTTGCTTTACCTTTCTGATGAAATTATTATTCTATAATAATAATAATATATTTTAAATTTAGAATTAAGCAATTAATTGTGAGTTAACTCACAGTGAACATTAATGTAATCAGAAGGTAGTTCATATGGATTAATGGGAAAAATAATGTTTTGAAAATATACTGCTTGTTTAAGAGACATTTTCATATTAGAAGGAGGTAACCTCTCTTGTGTTAAAATGCATTTTCCCTTTTCAAAGACAAGAGAGGCTTCAGTGTGTTTTTAATCTAAGGGGAAACACATTTAACCATTTTTCACCTTTACAATATTTTGTGATCACATTTACCAAGCAGACAGATGCTTTCACCTATAGCAGAGCTTGCGGTAATTATAAATTCACTTGCAGATAAAAACTGACCATGCAATAAAGACATGGGATTAACTTTTCTAGTTTATATCGCTTTGGAGTAGTGGTAAATTGTTTTCTGGTTTATAAAACATGGGTGTATTAAAAACCTGAGATGTTAAGGAGCCAAGTCTATTTGAGCAACTAAAGGCAAGCATGACTAGAGTGTGGAAAGATTTGAATGCATTTTGGGAGGGGGCAGAGGGGACATAGACTACTTCATGCTGCATCTTATAGCTTGTGTTTATTATTCTGGATTTTATGCCAAGAAAAATAGAGAACCACTGATGAGTTTAATCAAGGGAAGTGACATGGTCATCTTTTATCTTTTTGATCTTGTTATGATTCCCATTTGAAAAAGGGACTTTGTGGGTAGTGGAAGATACTTGCGTGGTATTTGAAGCATCTACAGCCTGAGTGACAATGCAAAGGGACCAGTTAGGAGATTGTAATACTTGTCTAGTCATGAAAGTATTGTGACTTGGACTAGAACAGAGGCATTGGACTTTGAAAAAAGCAACTTTTTGGTTATAGAATCTATATATGTTGAGGCTTAATGAAACAACAGGGAGAGAGATAAATCTTGTATGCCTTGAAGAATTTGGCAGCAGAGGTTTAGTAAAGGGTTCCATTTATTAAGGTAGGACATAACCTGTGAAGAGGAGGTTTGAAATGGAATGCACTGCAGTTTAAAATTCTGATCACGTCAAATTTAAGGTGGAGTTACTCAGTAAGTAGTCGAAAATACTTGTCTGGAGTACATGGAGCTCATTTAAAAATTATTTCCTCTTGCATAGTTATTTTTCCTGCAAAAAAGTGGCACTCTGAAAGTCAGCCATCTTTGTTTTGGGTTGGTTTTTTTTTTTCCCCCAAGAAATCATTGCTGAAATGATTACATCCAAAATCAGTCATACCAGGAAACAATGGCCTAATGTGAACTATTCTTTTGTTAACAACTGTCATAGAGAATAGCACAGAAACTCTTTTCGGGTGTGAAATAGAAAACTATCCAGCATGCTATATTTAGGGATACAGAGCCTGACTGACTGTTCTCTGATGAAAGAGTGTTTGTTGACAGATAGAAAAATATCCAGTGTTATGAATTCATCTTATTCTTATATTAAAAAGTGTGCTTCTTCTTGAGAAACCATCTCTGCAACTTTCTTATTGTTAACCAAGTTAGAATAGTTTTTAATGTAAATTAGTATTGCAAATGTTATAGAACATGTGTACAAATTTTAAAAATGTGTTGAATGTAAGTAGAGCCCTTTTGTGTGAAACTTGATGCCTCCAAAATGATCTTATTCTGAATTTCATCTGGCTTAAAAAAAATTACTCAGTTTGCAAACGCTGCCTGTCAGTTCTGCCCATTTGTTGCAGCATGACTTCTGCCTCTTCTATAACAGAACATTTCTATATTATTTTTTAAAATCATGTAATAAAAACAATTGTTTTCAAGGGAAAACTGAGAGTCTGGGGCCCAGAAACTTGTATTTGCACTCACAATAGCAAGTTTTTCCTTTTCCCACAGCAATTTCAACAATTAAGCCTTTTTAATAAAGAACTATAGTTTGTCATTGTAAGATCAAAATAATAACTTGGTTAGACAAAATAGAAAGAATCGGGCCTAAAGGCTTCCTTGTTTGACCCTCAGTACACAAACTTGGAAACCTCACAGTCCCATCAGTCTCATGAGACTTTGGGTGCATTTTTTTTTACAGCTCAAGTCACATTGGCTTGTGTTTGCAGTAACTGAGCCCTTTGGGCTCTGGACATGCTATGAAATAGTTGCCACATATATAAGGATGGAACAGTGCAACCAACAAACTGTTAAAGTGCTCACAATCCTCCATGATCTCATTACTTCTCTGATAAAGTGCCATGTATACTGAGAAGTTCTGAACAGTGACAAACTGAGGGGAAGGAGGAGGGTATTGACTATAGAGAAATAGCATATACACAGGTTCTCAGGTTTGAGCAAGTGGGTGACCTTGTAGAACTATAAGAGACCAGTGTCTGTGGAGCTGAGGGAGTAGACTGAATCGAGTACCATAAAAAGAACCAGGAAAGGTTGACAGGGGACTTTTGAGTTGAGAAAAGGTGTTAGACTTTATTCTGAGGTCAATAGGAAGCCACTGAAGAATTTGAAAAGATATAATGATGAGATGAATACTTTGAAGGGGGCCATTCTGATGCTCTTTGCCATGAAAAGGACAAGGAGAGAGCAAGCAGTCAAAAGGCTCAGAATTTCAGGTCAGCTACAGATTGGCTGGAAAAAATTATGCTCACTGTGCAATCAGATTAGATTCAAGCTTCCCAAGTAGTAGGGGTTTCCTGTTAGTCAGGAACAGATACACTATTCAGCAATATAGATTCCCTTGGCTCGTCAGAGCTCTCAGTGGAGTAGATACCCATAACACCTAAGGCAAGGCAGGGTCTGTCTAGTTCTAGGAAGTACAATCTGATCCTTAAAATCAGAATGAGCAAGGCCACATTATCATCAATGGCTGACAAGCACCTCGTCATCTCTTTGGTAGTCTAGAAAGCTCATGTCTCCTTGGGAGGCCTTTTGACTTTTGCAAGTGGTTTAGGGGCTTTCCCAGGTGGCGCTAGTGGTAAAGAACCCACCTGCCAATGCAGGAGACATAAGAGATGTGGATTCAGTCCCTGAGTCGGGAAGGTCCCCTGGAGGAGGGCATGGCCACCCACTCCAGTATTCTTGCCTGGAGAATCCCATGGACAGAGGAGCCTGATGGGATACAGTCCATGGGGTTGCAAAGAGTTAGACATGAGTGAAGTGATGTAGCACACTTACGTTAAGTTAATGGCAGTTATGATGGACGAAATGTAGCATCCCATGAAGTCCATTTTGCAGTGAGCACTGAGGATGTAAAAATGAATTAGATGGTAGTGGGTTGGTCTGGAGAAAGTATGAATCGTAGACGAATACCAGATAGTGGGTGGTAAGCCATTTAGTTGATATTCTTAAGTCAGAAGCATCCATTACATCAATTAACAACTAAGCATTGATTATGTTTAGTGTAGAATTCAGGGATTTTTTGCACTGTATTTGTGCTCTAAATTCTATTCACCCATTTTTAACTGTGCCTTACTTTCAGAATTATATGATGCTTTAGTTTTTATTGGTATTGAAGAAAAGGTCCTTCTTCTTAGGGAGCTAATAGGAGTTACATAATGTAGCTCCAAGTCAGTTGGAAGGATATTCATTGTGGCAATGTTTTAATAGTGAAAATATCATAAATATCTCTAATATGTGTGATGAAATACAATTGAGCTGCTAAAAATAAGGCATCAGATTCATGGTTCTCAATTCAGCATGTTTTTGCCACCCAGGTGACATTTGGCAATGTTTAGAGGTGTTTTTTTTTTTTTTTTTTAATTGTAATGACCCGGGGAGGGGGGTGGTTTTCCTATTGCATCTAGTGGGTAGAGGCCAGGGATGCTGCTAAACATTCTACAATGTAAAGGACAGGCCCCTTCCCCAACAACAGAAAAGTTTCTAGTCCAAAATGTCAGTCACTGCTGCTTTTGAGAAACTTTATATTAGATCTATAAATAATATTGATGTATTTCAAACATGTAATGTTGAATGAAAGAAGGAAAGGTTTAGAATGATAGGAAATGTGATAGTGTATTAGTTGTTTTAATGCTAGCTACTATGACAAACCAAACCCAAAATGTCAATGATGCAGCACAGTAGACATGTATTATTTGCTCATGTCACAGCCCATGACAGTCCATGTCATCATGTGGCTTCCCTGTACACGATGATGTGATGGTCCCAGCTTCTTCCACCTGGTTGCTCCACCACCTCATTGATCTCAGAACCCTTTGCAGTCAACCAGTGGGTGGGAAAGAGAGAGTGAAAAAGGCCCATTAGCTTTTTAAAAATCCTAAACCCAGAGATGATAACCAGTTACTTCCACTCATGTTCTACTGGGAGAAACTAATCACATAATCACACCGGGATGGGAGGAGAGCTGTGAAATGTGCTTACAGGCTGAACAACCTCTTTCTCAGCAATACTGTTAATGCCACAGTACATGGGGCTACATGGATGTGTGTGGACAACCAGTTAACTCTATAAAAGGTACCTTGTACGTAAGTAAATTTGTAAAAGTCTCATAGACAAATGTGCACACACACATATACTGCCATGTATTGTTTATGGATATAGAAATGTGTGTGAAAATTGAGCAGTTGAAGTGGATTGGTGAACATAAATTTCACCTATGGTAGTCACCTGTGAAGAACAGAACAGGAGAATAGGCCTAGTAATAAGGGAGCAAAACTATCTTCAAACATATCTGTATTGTTTTATTTTTTTGGTAGATTATGATCATTAAAATGGTAGAATTTTTGTAGAAGCTCTTACTGATATAAAAGTATGATTCAGAGGAATAGAACACAGTGTTCCATCATATACTTTCCTTTTTTAGAGTTATATATGTAACACAATACTTGATATGCTTTCAGGCTTCTGGAAAAAATGATATCAATAGCATAATAATATGTTGTTGAAAATATCCTTGTTCCTTGCTTATTTCAGTCTCTCAAGTAGTATCATCTTTTCTTTCTGAAATGTACCCAATTTTCAAGCCATGTTGTGAATATTAATAATGTGTCTTCTCTGCAAGAGATACACCCAAATAAAATACTGTTCCATATTCAAGCTGTTGTATGTGTGTGTGTATTGTGGTTTATATCATAGTAGAATCTCAGAAGAATTGAATGATCAAGTTATAGAAATGGTGGAGACAGGGACCTCTTCCCTGGTTGTGAGCCACTGAGGGTTACTAAGTACCCAAGTTTTCATTTTATGAATCTCATGTAAAACACTCCAGGAAGAGCATGTGTGTGTTCCAGTTTGAGTCACATGTCAGTAAGCTTGGTTCCTTCAGCCTTAGCTCGGAGCCAGTGTCACATGGGGTGAACATGGCACCAGGGACTATGTTTATGGGTTTGTCATGGGGAGACCTTAATCGTTCTCAGAAAAGAGAGAAAGAGTGTAGGCTGGGCAGGCCTTCTCAGATCTTTCTCTCTTGTTTGGTATGTTGCATGTTTCACATTGTTTTGACAGAATTCTGAATTTTGTTCTTTGATCCTCTGATTTCCAAAATCTATGCAAGCAAACATGCATTTTAAAGGCTTTGCATACGTATTTCTTTCACTTGTGATGTCACTTTGAATTAGGAGTTTGTCAGCACTTAGTGTTAAAATATGAAATCTATCTTTTGTCCCTCCCCAACATTATAACACAGAAAAAGTACAGAGGAATTAAAACTCTTTGAAAGCTGTGATTTTAATAAGAAGATGAGAAGGAAAATGACTTGGTTCATTATGTAACATCATCAAAGTTTTCCTTTTTAAAGAATATACTTCATAAATTAAAAAAGGCAATTGACAATTTATCTGTGGAAACTGTAGATTAAGTAAAACTATATCAGCCCAGTTACAAAGAATATGCAGTAATAGCTTAGCCAACTCACCTTTTAAGATCCTTTTGCAAGCCAAATATCCTGTTGTTGTTTATCACTTATTAGGAACCAAAAGAGTCCCAAATGTTGCTTTGAAAAGCAGGATGTGATGAAGTACTTTTTTAAAGGCCTTATTAAACACTTCAGTGAAACAGGAAATCGTTTATACAGCATCGTTAATACCCCTCACTGAATTTAAACTATGATTCTCAAAGGGAAAAAAAGCACTCATAATTTTATTTTTACTTACCCTTGTTTTCTTCAAAAATACCAAAACATTTAACAAGAATCTATTGGGAACTTCTGTGTGTTGTGCTCTGCGTTAAGCATTGAGGGGGAGGGGGAAATGATGATCAAGAAAGTTTTGGTTTTTGAGTTTTTTAGAGAGTGACATGAGACAGAAAGCCAAAGTTTACATAAAAGGGCCTGTGATTTGGGGGCTGGGGAGAATGGTTAAAAAAAAAAAAATTGAGCCTGAATTGCAGAAGGTATTAAAAGTAAATTAAAATATGCAGCAAAATTACAAAAGTGCATGTAAGCCATTATAAAAAGCTTTGAGTAAAATACCAAACACAAAAATAGAAGTAGTTCAACAAAAATTATTTTATACTCAATTATCTTAAAGCATTTAAACATAATTTTGGGGGAAGAAATTCCTACATTTAATTGAAAAAAATTAGAAAAAAAAGCCCTCCAAAATTCATGAGTTATTTGCTATATATTGTTATTTCCTTTAATAAAAATTCTGGTTGTTGAAAAAATGTGTATTGTTATATGTTTATAGTCAAACCAAATACTTGACTCAAGCTGAGTTCTTCTTTAGTAGACAGACTTGACCTTGACTATTAGATGCTATAATAGCAGCATATTGTACTCCCTAACTTGTTCAAAGTAGATATGTTTTTGATTAATAAATATATGTGTGTATATATTTATACATATCACACATGTGATATACCTAGTTAACAATTACAGACTGAAAGGAATTTTTTTGTTTGACTACTTTTAACTGATGTTTTCATAAAATTAAACAGAGGAAAATGAATCCACATATTAAAGTTTCACGTTTCACATATTTTGGTGAACTGAGATATTTTTATTGCTGACTTTATTTTTGTTTGGATTACTAATACAAATGCTAAATATATAATGAAGGAAACATACCAAATGCATTCTTTCTNTGTATAAGAGACAGGTGATATACCTAGTTAACAATTACAGGCTGATAGGAATTTTTTTGTTTGACTACTTTTAACTGATGTTTTCATAAAATTAAACAGAGGAAAATGAATCCACATATTAAAGTTTCACGTTTCACATATTTTGGTGAACTGAGATATTTTTATTGCTGACTTTATTTTTGTTTGGATTACTAATACAAATGCTAAATATATAATGAAGGAAACATACCAAATGCATTCTTTCTACTCATCATGTGGCATAGTCGATGCTTTATTTGTTGTTAACTTCAAAGACTGCCGTTTACTGCAATTGAAACAGTCAACAGCTACGCACAGAGCATAGTATAATGGAATGCAGATTTGGGTTTTGTAACATCCTTTTTTTTTTTTTTTTAGTGGTTTTGTGTATTTTAAAAAGTACAGTTATCTGAGTAACCCGTTAAAACATATTCAAACTTCAGATTCAGGCTTTCGGTTCAGACAAGATGGGTAGGCTCATTTTTCCCTGGCCTTCCAAGCTAAATACAATAATAAATGCTAGAGTTAACACAAGAAGCAATCACAAGAGATCTAGGAAAGGTGGTCAGAAGGAAGCAAACTGATTTGAGACTCCAGGACTGGAGGAAAACCAACAGCAGCAAGTTCGCCTATGTATTTCCATCCAACAGAAGAAGGTGACCCCTATCTACACATCAGAAACCCCCAACTGGTAGCAGAAAGCAGCCCAGATGGGCTCATTGCTCCCATGGATTGAATAGGAGTTCCTCTGATTATCCCAGATAAGCGAGGTACAACTGCAAAAGTAAATGGAACAGGGCTCCTACTAGCAATAATTAGACAGGAAAAAGGTTTCTCTTTCCCCTAGACTTAATACTGTCATCCTCTTCTGAAAGACATGGACAGAGCTGGCATCACCAGTTAGAAGAACCTTGCTATAGCAAATGACCTCATCTGGGAAGGCTTTGTTCCTATAGGCCTCATTACTTGTACAAGTAATACTTAGATGATTCCATAGCATCAGATCAAGGGATCCCATCACATGTGGCCTGGTCCGGAAAACCTGTATGCTCCTGTGGGTTAAGACTGCCCTTTACTACACAGGAATACTAGAGTAGCCCCAAGACACTGGAAGGGGAATGCCCCCATAGCAAGTTCTCGGCCAGGGAGTATTCTGTTTCCAGTACACAGAAGGATCTTGCCACAAAAATGATCCTGCCCGTGGAAGCCTGCAGGCCTGAGACTCCCTTTTCCCACAGGGAGAAACCAGAGTGGGCTGGCAGAAACAAGAAAGACACAACTGCAACAAGCAACCTGGCCCAGAAAGCTCCTTTGTCCTTTTGGACTCAGAACTTCACTCCTATACCCAGAGATACCTGGGCAACCATGGGTCATTTGTAGGCTTATCTATCAGGAGGTTTTTGGCCAAGAAAGTCTTTCTGGCCTGATGGCACTGAGATTCCTCTCTTTCTAGCTAGAGATATTGCAGCCACTGGAGAACACCCGCGTAGTGATTCTGCCACAACAAGCATCTCAGCCTGGGAAGTTCTTTTTGTCTTCCTGAGCCTGAGGTACCCCTACTCCACCTAGGGGCACTAGGTCCCTCAACCTGGGGAACTCCTTCTGCCTCCTCAGGTAGAAGGGGACTAGTGTCACCAGTTACCCAAGCAGGTCAAAATAGCACCACAAAGCTTCTGAATATAGAACTGTCCTTGGAATCACAGCCCATAAAAGTAGGCTGGGACTTGTGTACCAAAACTGCATTAGGTGAATGCCTGCTGAAATAAAAGGTTATCATAGGATCCATACTGTCTACACATAGAGGATGGAATGCCCAGGGGTACCATCAGAACTCACTCATCATACTTAGAATCAAGAGAACTGCAACTAGATGAGGAAAGACATCTACTAAGCTCAAGATGGCGCTGCTCGCGATACATTCCTGGCGCTGGGCAGCTGCGGCGGTTGCTTTCGAAAAGCGCCGGCACGCCGTGATTCTGATTCGGCCTCTAGTCTCTTTCCGGGGCCGAGGTCCGCAGTGGAGGTCACTTCAGCTCCGTGGCTCGTGCTCAAGATGGCGCTGCTCGCGATACATTCCTGGCGCTGGGGAGCTGCGGCGGTTGCTTTCGAAAAGCGCCGGCACGCCGTGATTCTGATTCGGCCTCTAGTCTCTTTCCGGGGCCGAGGTCCGCAGTGGAGGTCACTTCAGCTCCGTGGCTCGGGAACTGCTGGAATCTCTCCGGTGA
Organism: Cephalophus harveyi; assembly: GCA_006410635.1. Lineage (NCBI taxonomy): Eukaryota > Metazoa > Chordata > Mammalia > Artiodactyla > Bovidae > Cephalophus > Cephalophus harveyi. The sequence continues at coordinate 26,412 of SJYT01004638.1, read as the reverse complement.
GATGCCCTTCGCTTGGAATGTGTAGGGTGAAGGACAAGGGGACCTATAGGGAAAAGATTGCTCTTGTATCTTTGAGTCAGAGACAGTGCAAAGAAGAAAGGTTGTCAGGGCTGACTTGGAGCAGCATTAGTGAAGGAAATTAGGGTTAGAAATGTGAGGAGAGGGCGAAGAAAATCCTTAGGGTACAGTAAGTGGGAACGGGACATAAGGTTTCGGGCAGAGGGCACCTGGAGCACTAGTGACGCTCATAATTGCCAGTTTTTTTCTCTGAATTAAAGAGGCAGCGTAGACACCACCATAGTCTTCCCTAGTGCCTCAGACGGTAAAGAGTCTGCCTGCAATGCGGGAGACCAGGGTTTAATTCCTGGGTGGGGAAGATACCCTGGAGAAGCGAAACCTGGACAATCCCACTAATGCCACACTTGAGACTTAATGTATCCATGATATCTTTAAATATAATTGGTCTAAATATAATAATTAAAAGATAAAAATACACAGGATAGGAAAAATGATCCAACTCTATACTGTTAAGATGCTTATTTGAAATTCATTGGCATTGGTAGATTTAAAGTAAAGGGATGGAAAACACATGGTATGCAAACATTGATTTTAAAAAGCAAGAGTGTTTATATTAATGTAAGATAAAGTACTGTTCAGAGAAAAAAATTACTACAGACAAAAAGGAGTGTTATAAAGGAATGAATCCAATGGAAAGGCATAATGATTCCAAATGTGTATGCATCAAACATAGAACCTCAAAATACATGAGACAAAAAAAGTTGGAACTTAAATTAGAAACAGATAAATCCACAATTATGTTGGGGATTGCATTGCCCCACTGTCGGCAAGAGATGGATATACTTGACAGAAAGTTTTAGAAGGATATAGATGATCAGAATGACACAATAACCAAATGGGATCTAATTGACCTATTAAAAAGACTCTATGCAACAACAGTCAAGTACATATTCTCTTTCAAGCATTCAGGGACTATTCACCAAGATGGCCCATATGCTGGATCATAAAAGAAAGTTCAATGACTTTTTTAATATTGAAATCATATGGAATATGTTTTCTGAACAACATGGGGTTGAACTAGAAAGGGGTAACAAAGAAAACTTAAACTCTCTAAACATAATGAGATTAAATAACACATTTCTAAATAATCCATAAGTAAAAGAAGATTTTGTAAGGGAAACTGAAAAAAATAGAACTGAGTGAAAGTAAAAATGTAAAATATCAAAAAATGTAAGGTTCAGCTAAAACAATGCTAGGGAAACTTGGGACAGTAAATTTGGGGGGTTTCAAAGGAAGACAGATCTCAAAACAATAATATAACTTTTTAAACTACTGGTGACAAGTAGGGGGAGGAAAGTGGGGAGGGGCAAGATAAGGGTAGGGAATAAAGAGGTACAAACTACTTGCGTGCCTGCATGCTGAGTCACTGCAGTCCTCTCTGACTCTTTGTGACCCTATAGACTGTAGCCCCCCAGGCTCTTCTGGCCGTGGGATTCTCTAGGCAAGAATACTGGAGTGGGTAGCCATTCCCTTCTCCAGGGGATTCTTCCAGACCCAGGGATCTCCTGCATTGCAAGCAGATTCTTTACCGTCTGAACCACCAGGGAAGTCCGTATATGCATATACACACACTCGTGCACATATAGCATATATATTTATGAAGTACACGTCATGTGCTTTTCCATTAATATATGATTAACATATTCCCTACTTTGTTGGAGGCTAATACTTTATCTTGCCCATTCTGATAGTTACTTTTGGTCCTGTTTTATTCACCATCAAAATACTTTTCATTTGGCTCAGTTTCTGTCCAACTTCCACAGTCCAGCACAACCCCACTTTTCTTTGAATAATACTTTCTAAACAATAAAATGCTACCATTAATCACTCCTCTTTCTGCCGCCTTTTGCATTAATTTTGAGTACCATAGGTATTGACACTTAATTATACTACATCTGAGTTTGTCTCAGAAAGTATTTTTGGTGGTATATGTATATATATTATTTTAAATATAAAAATAATTGTTGACATTTAATAAACAGATCCAGAATTGTGCTTAATACCAGTTCACTTGTTCCTTGCAAGAACCTCACACTCAGTCCATTTTTCCAGTGAGAAGAGCTGAAGTTCAAAGAGCTTCAGTAAAGAACCTAGATGACTCAGCTAGTCCCTGCTAGAGCCAGGGTTTAAGCCCAGGCTGTCTGCTTCCAAAGCTTGACTCTTCACCAGTATGCATTGCTAATTTTAGATGTTTCATATGAGCAAATCTTGTTTTAGAAATGTTTATTTTTGAACACATGCAAGAATAACATTTACTAGGCTGTCCCATATATGGATTTAGTCAGGCCATGTAACTTACACAACACCATTCAGCATGAATTTTATATTCAGGAAAGGATGGGAAATTGGCTTTTGCTTAGAAAACAAAAACAAACAAATGAAAACCTTGCTCCAGTTCCATTGCGTAGACAAGCACTAAGCTGTGGTCAGTTGAACAGTAAAAGCAGACACTTGGGTTCGTTTAGTTAATTCCTTGCTCGGGGCAGGGCCAGCACACTGCTCAAAACTCAGCACCAATACTGGCTTTTTGCTATTAAGGCAATATTCTTAGGATAATGGTAAGAAAACATTTTAACAAAATTCCACAGTTTTCAAATCTTCCTGGAGTTGATGTGCTGATAAAACATATGACAGTCTGGATGGAACCTCAGTTACGGGCTCCTCATTTACAGCAGATTAAATTAAGTGGTGTTTGAAACACAGTTTGTACTAAGTAAATCCCAAATTTTGATTGCTAGTATTAAACTATTTTAAAGGTATAATTCAATATTGATACAATAAGTCATTTCTTTTGAAAAGCTCACAAGATTTTCAAGCCTCGAGTAATCAGAGAGCCTTTTGTTTGCTATTGAATTTTGTTAAGTCTTTATTGAATTTGTTGCAGTATCACTTCTGTTTTCTGTTTTGGTTTTTTAGCTTCAAGGTATGTAGAAGCTTAGTTCCCAACCAGGAATCGAACCCTCATCCCCTGCATTGGAAGGCAAAGTCTTAACCACTGGCCTGCCAGGGATGTCCCATTAGCTATTGAATTTCTGCAGGCAATTGTCTAATTTGGACCCCCTTGATGGCAAGGTTTTCTCTACCTTATCCTGTAAATTCATAGCAAATTATACTTGCTAAAAACTTATCTCTGTGACCTCTTCTTTTGTTCATAAATCTCCAGCATATGTCTTACACGCATGTTATTTTATCTACTTCAGACTCTGATCCTTCAGGCTATCTTGGATCCTACATCATCTCCACTACTCCTGCAAGATGAGCTTTCAAAGTATATTCAGTTTAGTCCTTTTAAAGTTATCAAGTTAGAATTAGTGCTGATCTGGTGATAGTTAATATCAGCATGACATATACAGTATAATAGTACGGATATGTCATTAACAAATGTAAATAGAGCATTTTCTAGGATGTACCAACTACCTGTGTGACCTTGAGCTAATCATATACATCCTGAGCTTCCAGTTTTCACTAATGCTAAGATTGTATTAGAGGATTTCTAACATATTCTTTAACATCGTTGACAAAAGCTTCAGTAATCTGATTGCTTATCTAACTTGTGTTTGTTTTGGATTCTCTTAAGTATACTTGAATATGTGGATCCATATACAATTACTGAATTAGCATAATGCAATTCATCTTCTGGCACTGGTGTTAGGATTGAGAATTTTTGATATTGATGGACAGAGCTGTGGTATCGTGAGGCAATATTTCTCACTATAATGTTTTTGTTGAAGTTAATGAGTAGTGTAATCCTGAAAGCAAAATAAGATGTGGAGCCAAACAAATTGCCTCTCATATTTACAGAGGGCAGGCATGCATATTACTTCACATTATGCAGAACTGAAGTTGTAAACTACTGCTGTAGTGTTTTGATGATTCTACAGTTAGGCTGCATTGTTGATCAGAGAGCTGTTGTTGACAGAACATATCACAATATAGCATATGCTAATTGCATATGCTTTCACGTGGGCTCTTCAAAATATCGGAGTGTGGAACTTTTAGGATCCACTATGAGAAATCCACAATTGTGGGTAGCAGAAGGGAATATAATTTGATATTTGAACTCAAGAAATGGATTAGATGAGTGAGCGATTCAGCAATATTTGCAAGGTCTGTATGACCTTTACATAGCATGATCTACTGAAACCTGTTTTTCCAAATGTTTGTATGTACATGCATTGACATTTAAACTGAAAACAATAGAGTATAAATCCTCTCAGTAAGAAGGTACCACCGACTGATTCTTGAAGCAGTATTATCCCTTTTCTTACATGATAAATGCTTCTTTTTTTAAAAAAAATCTATTGCTATTTATAAAATGCATTATTCTGAGATTATGACTGAGGTTAGAAATACATATTTGAACTTTAATTTAGACAAGTATAACACATGTCAGAACCAGGTCACTTTTTGATGTTTCCTTGTTGTTCAGAGCTCTACTTTGGGTTAGGCCTGGACTGAGGTGGTAATTGCAACCAGTTACCTTTACCACTGATTACCATTGCTGGTTCATGCTTAAAAGGTGTAAGATACTGATAGAGTATTTTCAAATGTACGATCAGTCAGAATGTTTAGAGAGTGTCAGATTACATGTTCTTTGTTAGGAATACACTGATGATAATTTTTAAATAAAGATAATTTTTAAAGTGATTAAAATCCATTGATTTTTAATTATTTCTACATTTGTCAATTTTCCAAGGGCCTATTGCAAGAAACCAAAACTTGCCTCCAGTCTTCCTCTTTCTCTGTTTTTGCATTCCCCAAATCCAATACCCTCCTCTTCTGGGAAGTTCAACCTTTATAATCACCCTTAATTTATCTCTGACTTTAATTACTCCCTCATATCCCTAATTAAGGTAAATCTGAGTTGTCTTTGTTACTGTATTTTGCATTAGGTTCAGCTAATTAATTTGGTAAAAGTATCTGTGATAAAGAAACCTTCAATGAGTGTCATAAAATGATCACTTCTAATTGTCTCAATTACATTTTTCCTGCGTTATATGCTATTTCTTTCTTTGATTTTGTTGCTTAGTGATCTGACCTTTATGGTCTCAACTCTTTCCTGGAACAACATGAAGATAACTAGATCATGCATAGCTCTACTTCTCATTACAGTTTGAATAATTTGCTTCTGTTGGTTCTCATTTTAACGTCCTTGTCATAAGTTGAGATCCCACTATAAGGCAAAAATGGCAGTCACCTTCCCCACAATATGTGTAATTTCAAGCTTGACTTTTGAGAAAGCCTACCTGAAAAACTTCCCATAAATGGATGACTTGCTTAAGCTTTATAGGCCACATAATGTAAATAAACCATTCACTGTTCTATTTTTTTTTCTTTTGTTCCTTTTAATCTTTTAAAATATAGTTGAGTTACTAACTTTCCCTTGAA
>SJYT01004638.1:0-20252 GCA_006410635.1 Cephalophus harveyi | reverse complement strand
TAAAGATTCTATTCCTGTATATTTCATGACTATATGTGATTTATATAATAAAAGAATACAGTGGTTTCATATTGAAACTCTCTTCAAGCTAATAGTTTATTCAGTTGTTCCTATTAAAATTGCTTTTGTTTATCCTTCCCTTATATTGCCATATTATTAGACACCCTTGGAATGTGTTAAATATTTTTCTTTTGGACAAGTGTAATGGAATGGCTGCTACTGCTGGTTCAGTTTCTTCCCAGGTGCCTAAACTGAGACTTTGCCTTCTAAATCTCACCCTTATCTGGAAGTCAATGTGCTTGCCTTCTGTTGTGAGGAAAGTGAAAGTGGCTCAATCGAGTATTGACTCTTTGCAACCCATAGACTATATAGTTCATGGAATTCTCCAGGCCAGAATACTGGAGTAGGTAGCCCATCCCTTTTCCAGCGGATCTTCCTGACCCAGGGATAGAACCGGGGTTTCCTGCATTGCAGGCAGATTCTTTTCCAACTGGAGCTACCAGGGAAGCCTGTTGTAAGGGAGCTGACTGTAATTGCCCCGAGGCATTGCAGACGGACCTACCTAAGGCAATTCAGATGAGACTAAGCAAAGAATTTGTGTACTGCTGCTGCTGCTGCTAAGTCACTTCAGTCATGTCCGACTCTGTATGACCCCATAGACGGCAGCCCACCAGGCTCCCCCGTCCCTGGGATTCTCCAGGCAAGAACACTGGAGTGGGTTGCCATTTCCTTCTCCAATGCATGAATGTGAAAAGTCAAAGTGAAGTCGCTTAGTCATGTCCGACTCTTCGCGACCGCATGGACTGCAGCCCACCAGGCTCCTCCATCCATGGGATTTTCCAGGCAAGAGTACTGGAGTGGGGTGCCATTGCCTTCTCCAGAATTTGTGTACAGTGCGTGCTAAATCACTTTAGCCTGGTGGCTCAGATGATAAAGAATCCACCTGCGATACAGATACAGGAGACCTGGGTTCAGTCCCTGGGTTGGAAAGACTCCTGGAGAGGGGATCGGCTACCACTCCAGTATTCTTGCTTGGAGAATTCCATGGACAGAGAAGCCTGGCAGGCTACAGTCCATGGAGTCGCAAAGAATCAGACACAACTGAGAGACTTTCACTTCACTTCACTTCAAACTGTAACTAGTCTCCTCTGTCCATGAGATTCTCTAGGCAAGAATACTAGAGTGGGTTGCCGTGACCTCCTCCAGGGGATCTTCCTGACTCAGGGATTGAACCAGTGTCTCTTAGTCCCCTGCATTGGCAGGCAGGTTCTTTACCACTAGTGCCACCTGGCAAGTAGGTGCCTCCTATTGTCAGTCCGGTTGATTCCCCACTGTTGTGCCTGTGGATAGAGTGGTGTGGGGCTGTCATTCTTTATTCTTTTCCCTGCTCTCTTGCTGTAGGATAAACTCTGAGCCTTATTTTAGTCAGATATACCATTTTGTCTCCTAAAAGTCAGTTTAAGAAATTTTTAAATGCACTGACCATTTGCTGTTTCTTGATATTTTCAACCTTTAGACAATAAGTTTCTTTACCTTGAGTACCTATTAATGATGTCTGGGGCAGGGGAAGGGGGAATAGGAAGGAGGCATTAAACAAATCAAGAGAGAAAAACATAAACGTTGTCTTGCTAGAGACATCGACCAAATATACTATTGAATGAGGCAAGATAGAGAAAGCATCACCCTATTAAATCACCTATAGCTATATCCATTTTGGTGATAATTGAAAAGCTATAATTAATAAAATTATATGGAGACAGCTTATTTATACAAGTGTATAAAGCAAAGTCTCAGTAGCCCAAAGGTATATGTCCTGAGACCTTTGCAAACCTCCCAATTTGCAAATACCACTAAACCATATAATTCTACTCATAAAATGCAGTAAAGTATAGCCGAACAATTACAGAGACCCCATCAGACCCTTAATGATGGTATAAACTCAAGTTAATTTATAAAGCTATTAAAGTCTACCATGAAAATCACACAAAGAGCATTGCATCACCCCAATATGTTTTTTAACGAAGAACTCACCTGAATTGAAAACTCTAACACATGAATGTTGATGGCAGTTGCTGTGTAATACGTGTGCAGCATGCTTTCTCTGCAATAGACCTTTTATTTTTTGGTCTCTGTTTAACAACTTATTTCTTCTTACTCCATTTCACTTGAGCTGTTTCTTCTCAAGTAGAAATGCTAAAGCAGCAATCTGGTATTCATGCTTCCTGCTACAGAAATACAAATGCTTCCTAAAGTTTTTTGTTCAACTAATGCTCAGTTATGGTTGATCCCCTGGCTGAACTAGCACCTCTCACCTGTCACTGTGTGAAGACAGATATCCAAGACGTGAGTTTTCTCCTAAAATCTGCATGCATCAAGATGCATGTGTTTTTTGCTTTTGTCTTATTTCAACTCAACCATCTTTCAACTTGTGCTAAAAGCTCTGACACCTACTTGATGAGATACTGAGCATTATACACAGTAAAGCAGTTCTTTAGTTAGTTTTATTCTTAGATTTTCTATAGAGAACATGATGTAGTTGAATCACTTCAAGAAACAAAACCTTGTACCTTTATAAAGAATTACTGTACTTGATTTACAATGGTGTGTTAATTTCATGTATACAGCAAAGTGGTTAAGTTATACTTATATACATATTCATTCTTTTTTCTGATTCTTTACCCATATAGATTCTTACAGAATACTGAGTGAAGCTCCCTGTGATGTATAGTAGGTCCTTGTTAGTTACCTATTTTATGTATAGTAGTACATGTATGCTAATCCCAAGTTCCAAACTTACTCCTCCCTCACTCAAGTTTCCCTTTTGGTAACCATAATTTTGTTTTCAAAATCTGTGAGTCTGTTTTTAAATAAGTTAATTTGTATAATTTTAATTAGATTCTATGTATGAGTGATATCATATGATATTTGTCTTTCTCTGATTTACCTCAATTAGTATGATAATCCATATTGCTTCAAATGGGATTATTTTGTTGTTTTTATGGCTGAGTATTATTCCATTGCATTTATATACTGTATCTTCTTTATCCATTTCTCTTTCAGTGGACATTTATGTTAATTCGAGGTTGTTGGCTCTTGTAAATAGTGGTGCAGTGAACATTGGGTTGCATGTATTTTTTTCAAGTATGGTTTTCTCCAGATATATGCCCTGGAGTGGAATTGCTGGATCATATGTAGTTCTATTTTAAGTGTTCTCAGAAACCTCCATACTGTTCTCCATAGTGACTGTACCAATTTATGTTCCCACCAACATTGTACAGGGGTCCCCTCTCTGAGCTGTGTGAGGATATACCTCATTGTAGCTTTTATTTGCATCTCTCTGATAATTACTTATGTTGAGCATCTTTTCATGTGTGTTTTGGACATTTGTATGTCATCTTTGTAGAAAGATCTATTTAAATTTTCATTTTTAAATTGAGTTCTTTTTTTGACAGAGAGGTGCACAAGCTGTTTATTTTGGAGATCAATCCCTTGTCACTTGCATCATTTGCAAATATTTTGTCCCATTCTGTCAGTTGGCTTTTAGTTTTGATTATGGTTTCCTTTTCTGCACATAACCTTTTAAGTACCCCACACTTTCACTTTGCTGGTTCAAGAGTAATCTCCATTGTAAAACATTTGTCCACTTTTCTGTTGCCAACATTATAAACTCTTTGGGGTAACAGAGGTTGGACAGATGGCAAAGAGATGAATGGTTGTGTATGTTTCTCAAAGGAGGAAAGTTGGCTTCAGGTTAAGGAAATCACTGCCTATACAAAGATAAGGGGTTGTCTAAGCTGCTTTGACAAAGGGAATTCTAGAGGGATCATCTTGGATCACTCACTAGCATAAATGACTTATATGTACCTAGTAAAATATTAATATTCTAGATACAGTGTTTTGATGTTTCTCAGAAATAGCCCCATCACTATTATCCAAAATGCTGAGCATATTGCACAAGGAAAAAAAAGTGACTAAATAATTCAGCCCACTTACAAAGCACTAATATTTAGTGCTAAAAAGACATGTCAACACCATGTATATTCATTTTATATTAACTAAAAGCTATGTTGCTGATTAACCTTGTAATAATAAATTCAGGAGTTTTAATTAAGAAGCCCATCAATATGGAATCTTAGGGCTAGAAATGTATGTCATTCAATATCCTAGAAAGTATGGTATAAAAATTGGGAAATTTTTCTTTATGTGTTTTGTTGGGACCCATACTGGTATTTTCAGCTTATTTTATATCATGAATTTATATTTGGCAAAACTGATTTTGAAATGAGATATTAGAATTTAATAACATAGCACTACTAATGTTGGGTACCCTCCTTTAAATTAACAATAACTTACTGGATTTTTTTTTTTGCTAAAGTTTCCTGAGACTTCAGTGAAAATGCAGATGAAGAAATAAGAATACATAGCATAAATTCTCAGCATTTTTACATAGATAAATCCAGAAGGGTTCCTTTGGAACAATATATGTTGGTTTTAGTTTCAACTGTAGTAAAGAATCCCAAACTACCACACAATTGCACTCATCTCACACACTAGGGAAGTAATGCTCAAAGTTCTCCAAGCCAGGCTTTCACAGTATGTGAACCATGAACTTCCAGATGTTCAAGCTGGATTTAGAAAAGGCAGAGGAACCAGAGATCAAATTGCCAAATCCGTTGGATCATTGAAAAAGCAAGAGAGTTCCAGAAAAATATCTACTTCTGCTTTATTGACTATGCCAAAACCTTTGATTGTGTGGACCAAACAAACTCTGGAAAATTCTAAAAGAGATGGGAATACCAGACCACCTGACCTGCCTCTTGAGAAACCTATATGCAGGTCAGGAAGCAACAGTGAGAACTGGACATGGAACAACAGACTGGTTCCAAGTAGGAAAAGGACTATGTCAAGGCTGTATATTGTCACTCTGCTTATTTAATTTATATGCAGAGTACATCATGAGAAACGCTGGACTGGAAGAAACACAAGCTGGAATCAAGATTGCTGGGAGAAATATCAATAACCTCAGATATGCAGATGACACCACCCTTATTCAGTTCAGTTTAGTTGCTCAGTCGTGTCCGACTCTTTGCAACCCCATGAACCACTGTTATGGCAGAAAGCAAAGAAGAACTAAAGAGCCTCTTGATGAAAGTGAAAGAGGAGAGTGAAAAAGTTGGCTTAAAACTCAACATTCAGAAAACTATGATCATGGCATCTGGTTCCATCACTTTATGGCAAATAGATGGGGAAACAGTGTAAACAGTGGCTAACTTTATTTTTTTTGGCTCCAAAATCACTGCAGATGGTGACTGCAGCCATGAAATTAAAAGATGCTTGCTCCTTGGAAGAAAAACTATGACCAACCTAGACAGCATATTAAAAAACAGAGACATTACTTTGCCAACAAAGGTCAAAGCTATGGTTTTTGCAGTAGTCATGTATGGATGTGAGAGTTGGACTATAAAGAAAGCTGAGCACTGAAGAATGGATGCTTTTAAACTGTGGTGTTGGAGAAGACTCAAAAGTCTGTTGGACTGCAAGGAGATCAAACCAGTACATCCTAAAGGAAATCAGTCGTGGGTGTTCTTTGGAAGGACTGATGTTGAAACTGAAACTCCAATACTTTGGCCACCTGATGTGAAGAACTGACTCATCTGAAAAGACCCTGATGCTGGGAAAGATCGAAGGCAGGAGAAAGGGATGACAGAGGATGAGATGGTTGGATGGCATCACTGACTCAGTGGACATGAGTTTAAGTAAACTCCTGGAGTTGGCATGCTTCAGTCCATGGGGTCACAAAGAGTTGGACATGACTGAGCGACTGAACTGACTGTAGTAAAGAATACAAAGTAATATTGTCAGTCAACCTCTAATGAGTATTATAACTTATTTATTTACAGTGGTATATTTGGAGTCTTGAAGCATGCTTGGAAGTCCTTCAGGATTCCCCACATGAGCCCCAAGGTTAATTCATATGCATCTGTGATAGTGGGGATCAAGACCAAATTCAGAAAAACAGTAGGCACACTCAACATAGACCTATCCATTCTAAGATAGATTCTCTGGGAAAACAGAAATTATCTACACTTCACCTAGAGGCATCCTAAGCCTCAGAGGCCAGTGATAAATTAAGTAGAAAATCTGAATTAAATGTACCATCCTGGTTGTCACACCAAGAATGTGTTGTCCTCAGCAAGCATCATTTCTTTCATATTTTCTGCACAATTCATCCTCTTTCCCTGATTGCCCTTATTACTTTTCTAGGCTTTTGTGGCCAAAGCCCTTGTGTTTCCATAGTTTAGACATGAGTGTTAATAGAATGCGTTATGCAAATATTTTTTCAAGATAATCATATTTACTTTTTGGAGACAGACTACCAGGCCGACGCTGGCTTAGTCCAGCCTCTCTATCATGACGTATTATGGTCATTAAAAAAAAAAATGACTTACTCGTCCTTTTCTTCAGTGCTAATGTATTTGAAAATTGATTACTTTGTGGATGTTCTTCAATCAATACACATAAAGAAATTTCCTTCATCTTTATTTCTTTTACAATGAAGGGAAACATTCTCCCTCTGAATAATGGTGGAGAACCCGCTTCTTCCGTTCTTTTTTGATTTTGCTTTGTTCTCAGGACATTTTACTATTTGCTAATTTAACACCCTAACTGTAGAGTAACTTAGGACCTATCCTAACCCTGAATGTTATGTGTGATCACAGTTATGTCCTGGTTAAAATTTTTACATGTAACTTTACCATGAGCCATAAAAAAATACAAGATAGATAAGGAAATAAAAATGAACTAGATTATTTTGCTGACGAACTACTGCTTATTGTACAGGGCTTAAGAACTCATCCTTCCTAACTAATGACATGCTACTTTGAGGTGAATGTCATTCTAGCATCATCTTCATCACCTACTCCCATGAAAGGTACTTGAAATTTCACTTCCTGTCAAAATTTCATTTCTTGTTTTCAGAATTATTCACCATCATGGATGGGACCTTATCCATGCACTTAACAATGAATTTTTATCAGGAAAAAAGAAAAGAAAACTGTACATTTGGAAATTTTTTCTAGCAGAAAAAAGCTTCAACATTTATGTATAAGCCAAACGAAGAGTGTAAAATGTTTATGCTTCCTTCACAAACTGTGCTAAGGGTTGATTTTTTTTTTTTTTTTTTTTTTACCTAGTAGAGGCAATGTGGTAGCATAGAAGACTGTCCGATGTCTTTTAATAGATATTTTTGAGGTGAGGGCTGGTAAGTTGGACTTGAGAGAAGATTTTAAGCACAAGCTTATTTTTATACACTATTTTCATCTCAAATATTTGTTCAAGTTGTTAAATGAAAGAAAAACAGGACATTTAAAATAATTTTAAATTATAGGCACTTTATAAATCAGTTTGCTTCTTTTTTGGTAATTTTTTCTTTTCCACGGGTACATATCAATTTTACTACTTTGGAGGCATAAATTAAGTTTAAATTTGTAAACAACTTGCAAGAAATTGCAAGTTGTTACTTATTTATGTTACTTAAATATGTTATGTTGCTTAATTTTTTGGAAAGAGTTCTGATATTCTCTCACTTGGTTTCATACTTTTTATAGATATTTGGCTAGCAGTATGTAATAATAGTATTATGAGTGGTGCCCTTAAATCTAACCATTTGCTTAAAAGGCTAAAGAAATATATATTAATTAAAATCTAATTAGCAACAAAAGAAATGAATAAACCCACTATAAGCAAGACTTTGTAGCTCAAAACCAATTATCTCAAAATCCATAGCTCAGATAATAAAAGAAAGCAGCTTTCTATGCATAAAAAAGATAGTTTTCTTACTAGGATAAGGTCATTTGTGAATCTGAATTATAAGGCACTGAAATTGAAAGGCAAGTCTTCAACATTGCCTTTAACAAAGACAGGAAGTACATATTAAATATGCAGGATCTATATGAGGAATGAATAGAGAATTTTCAATGGACATGGTAAACACAAGGATTAGTTCTTAAGGATAGGCCATTTCCATTCATTTTCTGATTTAAAGAGAGGTACTTTTACTTATCATGTTGATTTTTATTGAATATGTCAAACAAAATATGATTGTGCATAATACATTTTACCATACTTGTCCTTAGAATACCAGTTTATTCTTCTAACAATGGTGTCAGTAAGTTCAGTCAGTTCAGTTGCTCAGTCGTGTCTGACTCTTTGCAACCCCATGAACCACAGCACGCCAGGTCTCCCTGTCCATCACCAACTGCCAGAGTCCACCCAAACCCATGTCCATCGAGTCGGTGATGCCATCCAACTATCTCATCCTCTGTCGTCTCCTTCTCCTCCTGCCCTCAATCTTTCCCAGCATCAGGGTCTTTTCTAATGAGTCAGCTCTTTGCATCAGGTGGCCAAAGTATTGGAGTTTCAGCTTCAACATCAGTCTTTCCAGTGAACACCCAGGACTGATCTCCTTTAGGATGCACTGGTTGGATCTCCTTGCAGTCCAAGGGACTCTCAAGAGTCTTCTCCAACACCACAGTTCAAAAGCATCAATTCTTCAGTGTTCAGCTTTGTTTATAGTCCAACTCTCACATCCATACATGACCACTTCCTATTTGGAACCAGTCTGTTGTTCCATGTCCAGTTCTAACTGTTGCTTCCTGACCTGCATACAGATTTCTCAAGAGGCAGGTCAGGTGGTCTGGTATTCCCATCTCTTTCAGAATTTTTCACAGTTTATTGTGATCCACACAGTCACAGGCTTTGGCATAGTCAATAAAGCAGACATAGATGTTTTTCTGGAACTCTCTTGCTTTTTTGATGATCCAGCGGATGTTGGCAATTTGATCTGTGGTTCCCCTGCCTTTTCTAAATCCAGCTTGAACATCAGGAAGTTCACAGTTCATGTATTGCTGAAGCCTGGCTTGCAGAATTTTAAGCATTACTTTACTAGCGTGTGAAACAATTCTGAGTGCGTACTAAATCACTTCTTTGCAACCCTGTGGTCTGCAGCTTGCCAAGCTCCTCTCTCCAGGGGATTCTCCAAGCAAGAATACTGGAGTGGGTTGCTGTGCCCTCCTCTAGAGGTTCTTCCTGACCCAGGGATCGAACCTGCAGCTCCTGCAGCTCCTGCATTGCAGGCAGATTCTTTACCGCCGAGTGACCAGGGAAGCCCCAACAATGGTGCCTGATTGGCTTCTTGGGGGTTCTGCCTCATTTTTCATATTCTTATCAACTAGGTATCAAAAAATTTACTCCTTCTCTTTGGGGCTCACCCTCCAGAAATTTGTAATGGTTCTTCACGAAGTAAGGATATTAGCCAGTCAAGTATGTTGTAATTCTTTTTTCCCAGGGCACTGACATTTTTTGTTTACATTTTTAATTCTCTGTAAATTTTCCTTTTTATGTAGTAAATCTACTTGATTTTTCTTGTATGGCTGATTTGCAGCTTTAAACTCAGAAAGCCCCTCTCTACTTCTTGAATCAGATCAATATTCATCCTGTCTCTTATACACATCTAATGTTTTTCTGTTATTAATTTCCATTTTTATGATAATAGACCTTTTATATTCATTGTCCCTTTTATTCTATGAATTATCTGTTCGTGTCCTTTGCCATTTTTTTGACTAAGTTGAGTCTAATTCTTATTTTCTCCTATATATTCTTTTAAAGTATTAGTTTTGCTCCTTCAAATTTAGGTCTTTTAATAAACCTGGAAATCACTTTTAGTTTTTTGTTATCAATAAATATTTTCAAATAAGTAAACAATTATCCATCATTTAAAAATATATGTCTATTCCCTACTCATCTGTAGTACCAGCACCTCCTCTATTGTGTATCAAGATGCATATGCAGACATGTATTTCTGGGCATTCTTTTTTATTATTTTCCATTTGCCAATTCTTGTGCCAGCACCATACATATCCAGTACTGTAGATTTATAATTAGCATTGACATGTAGTAAGGCAAAGCACTCTAGTTGTTTTTTTTTTTTTAATTTTCTTAGATATTCCTAACCCTCTGCTTACAAATAAATTTTAGGTAAGATTTATAAAAGCCTCATTTTAAATACTGTTGGTGTATTTATTGGGATTAATTGAAGTTAACATGGAAGAAGTAACAATCAAGCATGATTTTTTAAAATTTCAGCTATGCCATATTGCTTGTTCATAACTTTAATAAAAATGCTTCAAAAGCTCTAGGTTCACATATCATTTTACTGAAATATATCCTTCAGTAATTTAATGAACATGCAGAGCTAATAATCTTTCTTTTTCTTAATCTTTGTCTGAAAATGCTCTGAATAATACTTTTAGTTAAAATTCTAGGTCACCACATTCTTTGCATGTTATTATTTCATATGCTTATTTCCAGTCACAGACTTAGGGCTGATGAGATCTTTTGCCAAGTCTGACAGCCATTCCCTCCGACAACCTGCATTTTCCTAATACGTCTTCAGATGTGTTTCTTTATCATGTTCTACATTTCCACTATAGAGCATCTGGGTGAGAATTTATCTTTTTCCTTCTTCGTACTTGCAGTGCACTTTGAACTGATTGCTTTTGTCTATCCTCAGTTCGTAGATTATTAGCTATTCTTTTAAAATCTTTCTTTCTTCTCAAATCTTTTCCTCTTGAAGTTCCTTCAATTCACTTCTCTGGGAACTCTTACTGTTTTTTTCTAATTGAATTTTACCATCTAATTTTGTTGAAAACACTCAACATATCCATTTAAATTTTTGTTTTTCTTTACAGACACTCTTGTGAGAATGATTTTGTCTACATAGAATCCATGGAACCATTGTGGTGATGGTGGTGGTGAATTTCTGCCTTTTGGAGGTTTTTATTTAAAGCCTCAGGTTTCTGGATCCTTTTAATTGGACAGATTTGCTTTTATTGTCATGGTTTTCGTTGTGTCTTCTCTTTGTTCCTTCCTTTATTCCTCCTTAACTTTGATGCTGTCCCCATTTATCTCCTGGAATTGCAATTTGGATGGAGATAGCATCTTGGGGGTCCTGTGTTGTGGTGATTAGAGATATTGAGGACTGTGCACTCAAGTCATTTTCTTTGGGTTGTTTGTGGCTATCATGGTGGAAGTTTTTTCTTCTTATATCTCTAGTTTAATAGTTTTCTATAAAGATAGAGCCTCAGGCAGCAGGTCAGCAAAATTTTCAAAAACTTTCTCCTTTCAAGAACGATTACTGGGTGGATATTTATTTGAACCTGTGACTTCAAGCAGTGATCTTAACTCTGGTTCCTCCCTTTCATGTAGACTTTTAGTGAAGGATTGGAAATGTAGTAACACTGTCTATCTGGGGAAAAGAGCCTATTAGGACTGCAGCCACTGTGTCTGATCCACAGAGATGCCAAGCTTGAGTCTAAGCCCTGCTGTGTTATTATGCTTTTTTTTCTCTCTTTTTTATATTTCCTCCATCAGTGCTGTGTATTTTAAATAGGTAATATGTGTCAAGGCATGAAATCGTCATTCCAGTTCAACTATAGAAGTTTTAATGTTTTCCATTGAATCTCTTGGTGTTCATTAACTTCACAAAGTCAATTAAAATCCACATTCCAGGTATACACTGCTCATATATTAATAGAAGATATTTTTAAGAGACAGTAGATTCATATTATTGTGATGCACTAAAATTAACATAAAGGCTTCTCTTTTGCCTCTATCTTCTCTATGAAAGAGAAGAGTGTCCAACTTTAAAAGTTTAATCATTTTGCAGGAATTTGAATTAATAGAGATAAATCTAGCTTAGATGATATTCCTCTGTTCTTCCCAAATACCAATAGTTCCCTAATAAACCTGCATTTAATTGCTGGTGTTGTTGTTTTTATTTACATAACCTTCTAGAATATAGACTCTTGAGAGCTAGGACTGATGTTATATGTGTGTGGTTTGCTGTTGCTACTGTTGTAGTTTTCCATTATACTCCTGTCAGCTAGCATGATACCTGACAATTAGGTCGACAAACGCTAATTGAAAAAATGAACATTTAGGGAGCATGCGGGCATAGACAAAACTTCTATACTGCAGTGCCTTGCAGGCTGTCATCAACAAATAGGCTGGCAATAAGTTTTTGAGTTTTTTTTTTTTTTTTTTTTATAATGAGCATAGAAGATGATAAAGCACAGAAAAACAGAATGGATTCTGTAAGAACATATAATAGTAAACTAATCCTGTTTCATTTTTGAGACAATTTCATGTTAAGCTGATACAAAATTTTTTCTTACTTTTCAGTAAGTCATTTCATGAATTTTCTAATATTACTGATATAAATACAACAGAAGATCTGCATATAATCTTGTACATTTTCAAGCCCTAATAATTATTTCTTAAATAGATACCTACTCAATACAGAATTTATTATTTCTTGCTATTTTCCTGCTTTTAATTGTTTGATGGCCTTATGAAAAGATACAACTTGGATATTTTTAGTAGGGCAATGCTGTTGTCTATGGTATTGAAAAGTAAGTGGATGAAAGGGTGTGAAAATTCATTTCTGTTCAGTCTTTAGGTTTTAGGAGTGTTTCTTAAATAATACAAAAAATACCACTTCAGGAAAGGAAAATTATTATTGCTATAAAAATTTTTTCCAACATATACCTATTTGATACTCAAACCAAGAATACTAACGGCAACTGAATATTGGTGAAGATGTGAAACAACAGGAACTCTCACTCACTATTGATGGGAATGTCAAATAGCAGAGATACTTTGGGAGATAGTTTGGTGGTTTCTTAATTAACAAAACATAATCTTAGCATATGATCCAGTAATTACACTCCATGGTATTTACCAAATAAGTTGAAGGCATATCCACACACACACAAAAAGAAGCTGCAACAAATATTTATAACAGTTTTGTTGACAGTTGGCAAAACTCGGAAGACACCAACATGTCCTTCAACTGGGTGATGCTTTAGTAAACTGTGGTACATTCAGGTAATGGGAATATTAGTGAAAGACTTTACATTTGGGGGCTCCAAAATCACTGCAGATGGTGATTGCAGCCATGAAATTAAAAAATGCTTACTTCTTGGAAGGAAAGTTATGACCAACCTAGACAGCATATTAAAAAGCAGAGACATTATTTTGTCAACAAAGGTCCGTCTAGTCAAGGCTATGGTTTTTCCAGTGGTCATGAATGCATGTGAGAGTTGGACTGTGAAGAAGGCTGAGCACTGAAGAATTGATGCTTTTGAACTGTGGTATTGGAGAAGACTCTTGAGAGTCTCTTGGACTGCAAGGAGATCCAACTAGTCCATCCTAAAGGAGATCAGTCCTGGATGTTCATTGGAAGGTCTGATGTTGGAGCTGAAACTCCAATACTTTGGCCACCAGATGTGAAGAGCTGACTCATTAGAAATGACCCTGATGCTGGGAAAGATTGAGGGCAGGAGGAGAAGGGGCCGACAGAGGATGAGATGGTTGGATGGCATCACCGATTCAATGGACATGAGTTTGGGTGGGCTCTGGGAGTTGGTTTTAGACAGGGAGGCCTAGTGTGCTGCAGCTCATGGGGTCACAAAGAGTCAGAAATGACTGAGCAACTGAACTGAAAAAGAAATGAGCTATCAAGCCTGGAAAATACATAGAAGAGACTTAAATGTATATTGCTAAGTGAAAGAAGCCAATCTGAAAAGACTTCATACTGTATGCTTCCAACCACATGACATTTTAGGAAAGGCACAGCTATGGAAACTATCAAAGGGTCAGTGGTTTCCACGGGTTGGGGGCGGAAATGGTGAATAGCAGAACACAGGATTTTTAGGGTCATTAATGTCTCAATTCATAAATTCTGAAAGAGATGGGAATACCAGACCACCTGACCTGCCTCTTGAGAAACCTATATGCATGTCAGGAAGCAACAGTGAGAACTGGACATGGAACAACAGACTGGTTCCAAATAGGAAAAGGAGTATGTCAAGGCTATTTATTGTCACCCTGCTTATTTAACTTATATGCTGGGTACATCATGAGAAACGCTGGACTGGAAGAAGCACAAGCTGGAATCAGGATTGCCGGGAGAAATATCAATAACCTCAGATATTCAGATGACACCACCCTTATGGCAGAAAGTGAAGAGGAACTAAAAAGCCTCTTGATGAAAGTGAAAGAGGAGAGTCAAAAATTGGCTTAAAGCTCAACATTCAGAAAACTAAGATCATGGCATCTGGTCCCATCACTTCATGGGAAATGGATGGGGAAACAGTGGAAACAGTGTCAGACTTTATTTTTTGGGGCCCCCAAATCACTGCAGATGGTGATTGCAGCCATGAAATTAAAAGACGCTTACTCCTTGGAAGCAAAGTTATGACCAACCTAGATAGCATCTTCAAAAGCAGAGACATTTCTTTGCCAACAGAGGTCCATCTAGTCAAGGCTATGATTTTTCCAGTGGTCATGTATGGATGTGAGAGTTGAACTGTGAAGAAAGCTGAGCACCGAAGAATTGATGCTTTTGAACTGTGGTGTTGGACAAGTCTCTTGAGAGTCCCTTGGACTGCAAGGAGATCTAACCAGTCCATTCTAAAGGAGATCAGTCCTGAGTGTTCGTTGGAAGGACTGATGTTAAAGCTGAAACTCCAATACTTTGGCCACCTCATGCGAAGAGTTGACTCATTGGAAAAGACTCTGATGCTGGGAGGGATTGGGGGCAGGAGGAGAAGGGGACGACAGAGGATGAGATGGCTGGATGGCATCACTGACTCGATGGACATAAGTTTGAGTGAACTCCGGGAGTTGGTGATGGACAGGGAGGCCTGGCGTGCTGCAATTCATGGGGTCGCAAAGAGTTGGACACGACTGAGCGACTGAACTGAATGACTCATTTCACGATAACATAGTGGTGGGTACATATCCTTATAATTTTTTCAAAATTCATAGAATGTGCAGTACTGAGACTTGGATCCTAGTGTGAACAATGGGCTGTGGGTGATGCTGTATCAATGTAGGTCCATTAACTGTAACACATATACCACTCTCCTATAGAAATTTGATAATGGATTAGGCTGTGCATATGGGGGAACAGAGGTTGTGTAGGAAATCCCTGTACATGCCTCTCAATTTTTCTGTGAACCTAAAACTCCTCTAGAAAATAAAGTGCATTAGAAACATTTATTAGGACAAAGCACGTTACTTTAAGGACAGTTTTAAAACATGCTCAGTTGAGTACTGTATGCTCTGGAGTGTATAATAATTCCTTTGAAAGCACTTATTTTCAAAGTGTATTTAAATAAGACTCATTTGTATAATAGCAGATATTTTATTTTCCCCTTCTGCATATGTTTAATATGATAATTAATTCAACCTGGTATTATTCTGGCTGCTAGTCAAAGCCTCATACATGTTTTTTAATTTGTCACTTGTTCCTTAAACAACATCTTGGCTATTTAATAAGCAGTTAGAAAAGTCAAGAGAGCTTGCCCCAACATGAGTATTAATTGAATATGTACTACATAATAGAATTAAATTCAGAACAAACTATCAATGGCAGATGATCCTTCAGCTATGAGCAAAGCTGTGGTGGGAGTGACTGTGTAAAGATGATAAAATGATGGCAGCAAAGGACCTTGGAATATCATATGATATAATTGTGTAACAGCTTTAAGGACATCCCAGGCTCAAGTGGAAAAAGTCATTTCTAGGGCCAACTGCAGTCATTTATTTGCCAGTCATTTCACCTTAAAAGCAATGAAAAAATTCAGATAAATGCTTCTATCATCTTCCCTCAAGTTGTTTAGGAAAACCTTGAGATTCTGTCTCTAAGAAGAATTAGGAATATAATGAGAATGTTGGAAAATTGTATCAAAAAGCTCAGTATGTTATTTTGTTTTGTGTTTTATGACAACTATTACAAGCAGCAAAACTTTTGTTATTGTTGGTGTAATTGACAATTAGTTTTCCGTGCAGGTGGTTCTCAGGTGACTAGGTGAAAACATTTTAAAACATTTACAATATGCTTCCAAACTGGAATACTTTAGTGCAGTTATATCTGTGAAATGAATGGCATTCGGTAAAACATTATAGCAGATCTTTTAGGGAGATTTGACAGGATGACAGTACAGTTACTCACAGTTCAGACTACCACAATATAGAATGTAATGAGCCATAATGCTATTATTTTTCACTTTAGAATTTTAATGTTGTATTTTGTACAGTTCTTAAAATATAATGCATAAAACATTGGGCTGAAACAATAGCAGGTTGTATATTCATAATGTCATTAGGAGCCAACAGTCTAATAACTGTAGGAAAACATGGAAATTTTTTTCCTCAGGACTCTTGTGAAAACTGGTAACAAGAATAACTGCTATGGGAATGATCCCATTTCTTAAAAGCTTTCTTGCCAGATCTGTAGATACGAGTTTGATCTTTTGTGCTGGTGGGAATCTCTGTGGATGCAACTAGAGTGAGTAGGACACTTGAGGCTTTGGCATCTTTAGTGACAGGGTGATTCTTTTTTATTCATCCTCAGTCCCCACCAGGAAAAAAAAATGCTTTCCTCTGATAGTGAATTAACCACTAACTAAATGTGAAGGAAGGCAAGAGACTTAGAAGAATAATTACTGTGCAAAATGGGATATCCTACAGGAACAATTAAAAATAATAGGGCTCTCTAATACCTTGGATTTGCCTCTATTATAGTATAACAGGTTCATCATCATGATTACTAACAGAGGAAATGACTTATTTACAAATATTTATACAAAACAGCAAAGTGTAAGGGTGAAATGAGAAGGATGCTGCATAGCATATTTAATAGTGTATATGTAACACTAGACAAGTATGGATAAATTAATCTCTTGGAATGAACCACCATTGAAAGAACAGTTCTGTCAAGTAATGCCATTTACTCTCCTTATTAGCATACAGAGCAATTCTGTTGGATCACTTAGCATGGTGAGCTTATTAGGAATATCACATTGGTTTGAGCAAAGAACTCCTCTGACCTTTCTAAATGAAAATAGCACGATGCTAAAAATAATTGGTGGAACCATCTCTACACACAAAATATTTTTTTGCAATCAACTCCCATATCAAGAAGAAACTTATTTTTATGTTAGAAACACAGGTTTTTCTGTTTTCATTCTAATTAAAGGGGATGTAGGTAGTATTTATATTAAATGCAAATAGACAGTAGCACCCTCTTTCCTTCAGTGAGTGTTTCTCAGAAACAGATACCTGTTTCTTCGTCGGTCTCCAGAAATCCCTTGGTAACATTAAAAGAGCACTTACACCTTTTTGAAAATAGGAAACTTGCAGGTAAGTTATATTTAAAATCTCTGGATTTTTATGTGTAAGATGGTGACTAGGAATGTATTCAAGATGTATTCCTCAGTTACATATTTATGAAGGGGCTAAAGATATCTAGATAGTGTTTTTTTTTAATTAATGCTGAAGAAGGAACTCTTTTATAAGAATAGGAGGAATTAATGATGGTGTGCATCATCACAGTATCTTTCTACTCTACCTTTTATTTTAAAATGAAACATCACATTTATCATTTAATATTCTTAAGTTTTAATAATTAAAGTGAATAGTTTTGAGTAGGTACACAACAATCATGTATTTTGTCAAATGTATTTCTCCAACTATATGTTAGTTAAGATGAAACAAAAAGCAGAATTTACTAAACATTTTGTATGAAACCTAAAATTAAAATATAAATATACTTTTTTTATTCAGAGATCTATGACACATATAAATTCTCAATTGAAAAGTCAGTTTCTATTTTAAATCAGAATTGTAGTTATTGCTCATATAACCTTGAAACCATACTTTTCTAGGGAAAAATATTTAGAGAACTATAACCATGTTTGAGCCTTGTATAGTGTTACTCTCAGACTCACACATAATTTCCTCTTTGTGTGCCTGTTGAAAGCTAATTTTTAAACAATAAATATTGTCCATTATACTCCAGTACATCATGACTTCTCAATGTTTTGCCCTTCAGTCATACACAGTATATTTTTTTTGTATTTTGAAGTAGACCAAAAATATCTGGAATTAAATTTATTGCTGTATCCATATCAGCAGCATGCTAACTTGTATACAAATGGAAAATAATTAGACAATTGAGAATACATGAACACATTTTTATTTTTGTATATACATGTGTAAGATGACTTTTCCATGATAATAGATATAAATATTATGACATGCAACTGAGTATGTGAGACTACCAGTGAACCAAAGAGTCGGTGAAATCTAAGCTCTCACTCAGACATATGATTAAACTGTCAAAAAAGGAAAAGGAAAAAAAAAATAGAATACTACTTAAACTGTAAAAATTTTCTTCCTTGATACGTATAATCACCAAGAAGTTAGTCTTTGGCTAATATCTATTTAACACAGGCAGACATAGATAATTTTAAACCTCATGTACAAGTCCTAAAGGAATAAGAAGTATAGGATAGAAGAGAATTAATCTGTGATGCCCTGTCTCAGAATATGAAAGCTTTGAAGTCTTTTGAATCTGAAGTACTAGGCAAAGATCAACTGAAAAGGAAAGGGAGTATTAGCAATTTAAAATGCTATCTATTATATTATATTTTACAGAGATCTCTGCCTCTAAAATTTTTGCATTATGACCTTATAGGAAGGCTGATATGTATGGAATAGCTTGTGGAATAAGTCCGTTTTTAGCTCAGATAATAATAAAAAATCACTAACAGATGGTGTGTTACTTTGTCCATTTGTTTTAAGTGTAATATTACATAAATCAAGAATGTAGATGGAATTAATTGGTTACTGGAGAATTCTTCAGGTATACCATGGAGAAAAAGAGTTTTGGAGTTGGAATTCATTTGAGAGATCATCCAGTCCTGTTCACATATGAGAAAACTGGGGAGCCAGGGAGGTTAAGTGATCTACCTAAAGCTTTGAAGTTATTATAGCATAAAACTCAGACATATAGCTGCTTCGTTGGTCTTATCATATTAGCTATTTCTATCATATTCTTTTTTTAATATAAATTTATTTTAATTGGGGGTTATTATTTTTATCTTTGCTCTTTATTTTTTATTTTATTTCTTTACTTTACAATACTGTGTTGGTTTTGCCATACATTGACATGAATCCACCACAGATGTATATGAGTTCCCAATCCTGAACCCCCTTCCCACCACCCTCCCCATATCATCTCTCTGGGTCATCCCGGTGCACCAGCCCCAAGCATCCTGTATCCTGTATCGAACCTAGACTGGCGATTCATTTCTTACATGATAGTATACATGTTTCAATGCCATTCTCCCAAATCATCCCACCCTCTCCCTCTCCCTCTCCCACAGAGTCCAAAAGTCTGTTCTATATATCCGTGTCTCTTTTGCTGTCTCGCATACAGGGTTATCATTACCATCTTTCTAAATTCCATATATACATGTTAGTATACTGTATTGGTGTTTTTCTTTCTGGCTTACTTCACTCTGTATAATCGGCTCCAGTTTCATCCACCTCATTAGAACTGATTCAAATGTATTCTTTTTAATGGCTGAGAGGTTATTCTTTTGAAGATAGCCAAGTGATGTTTGTTATACAGTTAAAAGTTTAAGAAGGGGATAATATAAATCTGATTTATATCATCACTCTGGACTAATATTAAACTATTTTTAAAAACAAATAGTTATGGAATATTTTCATTTAAGATGAGTGCAAATGTCTTTTAAAAATTATTTTTATTGAAATATATTGTGTCACTTTCAGGTGCACAGAAAGGTGATTCAGTTTTACATACATATATATTTATTTATTCAGATTATTTTCCCTTATAGGTTATTACAAAATATTGAGTAGTTTCATGTGCTACATATTAGGTCCTTGTTGGTTATCTATTTTGTATGTGTTAGTGTGTGTATGTTAATCATAAGGTCCTAATTTATCCCTCCCGGCCAGGTTTCCCCTTGGGTAACTATAGATTTGTTTTCAAAATCTGCAAGTCTGTTTCTGTCTTGTAATTAAGTTCATTCATATCATTTTAAATTTAGATTTTACATATGAATGATAGATGATATTTGTCTTTGTCTGACTTACTTAGTATGATAATCTCTGAGTCCATCCATTTGTTGTCGCAAATAGCATTTTCTTTTTTCTGACTGAGTAATGCCTTTGACTGTTTGGATCACAATAAACTGTGGAAAATTCTGAGAGATGGGAGTACCAGACTACCTCACCTGCCTCTTGAGAAATCTGTATGCAGGTCAGGAAGCAACAGTTAGAACTGGACATGGAACAACAGACTGGTTCCAAAT
>SJYT01004634.1:82857-120281 GCA_006410635.1 Cephalophus harveyi | reverse complement strand
AGAGGAGGTGCCATGTCTCCTGCATGTGCGTTTCTGCCCTCGGTGCCTGTGGACCTCTGAGCAGTGACTCCTCTCCTCTAAGATCTTAGTGGATGCCCGCTGACCACGGCTTTCCAGATTCAATACCGTGGAACCTCACCTGCCATCTCTTCCACTTTCCTGGGCTCTGGGAGTCACTCATCCTTTCTGGACCTAAATCGACACACATGCGCACACAGGCACACAGGCACACGTGTCCACAGACGCACAAATCCACACACGTGCACACATGTGCATGCACCCACAAATACGTGCACACGTGTGGGCACGTGAGCACATAATGCGCACACATGCACACACACATGCACACTCTTTCTCCTGCCTACAGACGTTTGCACGCCCAGCATTCTCCAAGAATGCCTCCTTTCCAGCTCTAGGCCTCCAGGAAGCAGAGCCCCCCCACCCCGGGGGCCACTCCCGCTCATTTGGAGCCCGTATCACAGTGACCTGTGCCCCCCACTTCACATCTCCCCTCTCAGGCCATCCGGGATGCACCTGGTCCTTCTCATCTGTGCATCCTTTCGGGCTCTCCTCCTGTCCAGAGAGTCTCCTGGGCCAGCTCCCCGAGAGCATGTGGCCCCGTCCACACCCGAGAGCACGTGGCCCCGTCCACACCAAGGTCTGCAGGGACCTCTGCCAGACCCCATGCGCCCCCTGCAGCCCAGCACACAGACCCGCAGGGCAGGGCCGCGTGGACGCAAGGTAGCATCCCCTGCACCTGTCTCTTATACACATCTAGATGTGTATAAGAGACAGGGGTGGATGAGTGGGTAGATGGCTGAGTGGGTAGATGGATGAGTGGGTGGATGAGTGGATGGATAGATGGATGGATGAATGGATAGATGGATGGACGGGTGGAGGGATGGGTGGATGGATGGGTGGATGGGTGAGTGGATGGATGATGGATGGATGGATGGATGAGTGGGTGGGTGGATGGGTGGATGGTTGGTTGGGTGGTGGATGGATGGATGGATGGGTGGGTTGAAGGGTGGATTGACAAATGAGTGGATGGATGAAGAAAGGAAAGGTGGATGAATAGATGGGTGGATGAGTGGGTGGATGGATGGATGGATTGAAGGATGGTGGAATATATGGATGGATATCAGATACTAAATAACTGGACAAATTATTGAACTGCTGACTAGCTGGTGGAATGGATACTGACCGGAACCCTGCTGTGTAGACTGTTGGATAGATGACAGGTTGGGGTTAGGATGGATGGGTTGCTGTCTCACTGCCTGGCTAGCTGGATGGACAGATCTATCAATCAATTAATGAAGTAAATGCTGGGACTTTCGAACTGGGTCTGAGTTGGAGATGGGACCTCAATTAGTACAGGACTAAGGTTAGTTAAGTTCATTAGTTAAGTGTGAGATTTAGGGTTTCATTGGAGATCTTTGTGGTCTGTGGAGTGAAGATAAGAAATGTAAGGAGTGGTTGTGAGTGTCAGGACAAATATCGATGGAAGTTAGAGAGCTTCTGGTAAGACGCAGGGTCCTGGTGAGGAAAACATTTGAGGGCTGATCTACAGAGAGAGCTGGTGGTTGAGGATGACCTGGAGAAGGTGTTGGGAGATGTGTCAGAGACACTCCTGGTAGCCAGTGGTACTGGGGTTGGGATTCCTGAACCCCAGGAAGCAGCAAAGAGGAGGAACTGAGGGTGACCTTTGCTCTCTGCCTTTGACCCCAGGGCCTCCCAGAGTTGCTTGTGAAGCGCGTGGTGGCCCAGCTCGCAGGAGCCCTGGACTTCCTCCATGGCCGGGGGTTGGTGCACGCGGACGTGAAGCCCGACAACGTGCTGGTCTTCGACCCTGTGTGCAGCCGCGTGGCCCTGGGGGACCTGGGTCTGACCCGGCCCGAGGGCAGCCCCACCCCGGCGCCCCCAGGGCCCCTGCCCTCCGCGCCCCCCGAGCTCTGCGTCCTGCTGCCCCCCGACACCCTGCCCCTGCGGCCCGCCCTAGACTCCTGGGGGCTCGGTGTGCTTCTCTTCTGCGCGGCCACCGCCTGCTTCCCCTGGGACGTGGCGCTGGCTCCTGACCCCGAGTTCGAGATCTTTGCGGGCTGGATGACTGCCAGGCCCCAGCCGCCCCAGCCGCCACCCCCCTGGGACCAGTTTGCGCCCCCCGCTCTGGCCCTGTTCCAGGGGCTCCTGGATCTGGATCCTGAAACCAGGAGTCCCCCGCTGTCTCAGACCCAGGGTTCCAGGCCCCCAGCCCCTCCCCCCTCAAGGACCCTCCCTCACCCTTCTGTCCCGCCTTCCTGAGAGGAGGTGCCATGTCTCCTGCATGTGCGTTTCTGCCCTCGGTGCCTGTGGACCTCTGAGCAGTGACTCCTCTCCTCTAAGATCTTAGTGGATGCCCGCTGACCACGGCTTTCCAGATTCAATACCGTGGAACCTCACCTGCCATCTCTTCCACTTTCCTGGGCTCTGGGAGTCACTCATCCTTTCTGGACCTAAATCGACACACATGCGCACACAGGCACACAGGCACACGTGTCCACAGACGCACAAATCCACACACGTGCACACATGTGCATGCACCCACAAATACGTGCACACGTGTGGGCACGTGAGCACATAATGCGCACACATGCACACACACATGCACACTCTTTCTCCTGCCTACAGACGTTTGCACGCCCAGCATTCTCCAAGAATGCCTCCTTTCCAGCTCTAGGCCTCCAGGAAGCAGAGCCCCCCCACCCCGGGGGCCACTCCCGCTCATTTGGAGCCCGTATCACAGTGACCTGTGCCCCCCACTTCACATCTCCCCTCTCAGGCCATCCGGGATGCACCTGGTCCTTCTCATCTGTGCATCCTTTCGGGCTCTCCTCCTGTCCAGAGAGTCTCCTGGGCCAGCTCCCCGAGAGCATGTGGCCCCGTCCACACCCGAGAGCACGTGGCCCCGTCCACACCAAGGTCTGCAGGGACCTCTGCCAGACCCCATGCGCCCCCTGCAGCCCAGCACACAGACCCGCAGGGCAGGGCCGCGTGGACGCAAGGTAGCATCCCCTGCACCCAGTACAGTCCCGGCTGCTGGGAGCCTGAGCCGCAGGCTTCCACATACAGCTGGCTGTCTGGGACTGAACCCTGGGACAGATAAGGGCTGCTGTGGACCTGAGACAAGTCTACCATTTGACTGACAGTTCCTATCTTCCTTTGGACAAATGGATGTGTGGTTGGTGAGGACTAACCTGGCGGGGAGCTGCGGCAGGGGATGTGGGAGCTCACAGCAGCTGTCCTGTGCATCCAGAAATGATTCTGGGATATGGGACTTCCCTGGAGGTCCAGAGGTCCGCCTCCCAGTGCAGAAGGTGCAAGTTCAATCCCTGGTTGGGAAGCTAAGATCATACACGCCTCAAGGCCAAAAAACCAACACGCAAAACAGAAGCACCATGGTGACAAATTCAATAAAGACTTAAAAACAATAAAAGTGATTCTGAAATCAAAAGCTGACTTAAAAAGAAGCAAGCGAGTTGGCATCAGTCATCCCGCTGTAAACCTGGGCGGGGGTGTGCGCCCCCCAGGCCCCTACCACAGGCTCCCTGCCTGTGCCCCCACCTTGAGTCTGCAGACTCGGGCCGGGGACACCCCTCCGCCCGTCCCTCCCCCGAGGCCCTCCGGCCCAGTTGCCGTACCACCACCTGCTCCCCTTCGCCCGCGTCTGAGGTCATTCCTCACCGCATCGTTCTGGAATCCTGTTGTGTCATCCTTTCCCCGGCAGACCCCGTGCCTCCTCCTGCAGACTCCCCTCACCAGACACTTGCGTCTGACCCGTCATGGGGCACTGTGGGGCAGCCGGGGGCGGTCAGGGCGGGGCAGGCAGGATGAAGGATTTCATTCTTTACAGGGTCTCTGGAGTCCCTCATCTGAGGGAGGAGGAGCTGGGGGTCTGGACCACCGGGTCTGAGGAGGGAGGGGTTGGGGTCTGGACTCTGGCTCTGGGGAGGAGGCAGAGTCCCTGGGTCGGGACGGTCTGGCTGCAGCCAGTTCTGGGCCACAACGCACGGTGTCGCTCTCCCCCTAGTGAGTCCAGGGGTGATGCTGGGGGCGGGGCTCCGACCCCCTAGGTGGGGGCGGGTCCTGCTGCGGGCAGGCCTCTGCTGGCATGGGCTCTGAGTGCTGGGCACTGACCACAGCGGGCAGCCGAAGGGTCAGGCGAGCCTGGGAGAAGTTGAGGTCTGCAGGTTGGAGCCCAGGTCAGGAGGAGGCAGGGGTCAAACGGCCTGAGGTGGGCAGCGCCTGAGAGAGAAGCCGGGCAGGTGGTCGGAGCGCTGGGTCCTTCGGGGATCAGCAGCTCACTACGGACCCTGAGACTGCAGAATGCTTGAGCGTGGGGGACACAGAGTCTGGGGCGGGGGGTCCCAAGATATGTGAGTTGTGTCAGGTCTCAGGAGAGGGGTCAGCTGGGGGCCTGGACCCCTGGGGCTGAGGAAAGGCGAGCTGGGAGACTGGACCCCTGAGAGAGGAGGAGGGGCTGGGGCTGTGAGCACTGGACCGCAGACCACCCCAGGGCTGGACACCCCATCGCAAGAGCTTGCTCCCTCCAGGAGCCCAGCGTGCCCAGGCCTGGAGCATGCAGCCCGCCCCTGCGGCCCCTGGAGCCGAGCCCCTGTTAGCTCTTAGGAGAGGAGGCCCCTCATCCGCCCCCAGGGCCCAAGTCTGTTTGCTTTGGAAACAGGGGGGGGCGTCTCGAGTCGTCTGGCTCATCTTTCACCCTCAGGCCATCAGGTGGCGCAGGGCGGTGGGGGCAGGGCTGGCACTGCGGGGCCTCGGGCTTGACCTCAGCCCACCCAGCACCGGGGCTGCCGCCCCAGAGACTCCCCTGACAAGGAGGGAAACCGAGTCACGAGGGCCGAGCCAGTGACCCGCCACCCTCCTCCTTGGATCCGGGGGTCGTGACCCCAGCCCCTCCTCCCTCAGGCCCAGGACTCCGGGCCCCCAGGCCCTCCCCGCCCTTGGCCCTGGTCTGGCAGGACTGAGCCCGGGTGCCCTCTCCTCTGCCCTTGCAGGGATGCCCGGGAAAGCATCGCACACGGAGCACATGGCGGCCGCGCATGGAGAGCACACGGAGAGCCGGGCGGAGGAGGAGGGCCTGGGGGGCCTCACGGCGGAGGAGCTGCGGCAGGGCCAGGAGGCTGCCCGGGCGCTGGAGGCCCGGATGGCGCTGAGCGCCCAGGGCCTGGTCCGGGCCGAGGTGGATGAGCTCTACGAGCACGTGCGTGCCCTGGGCCAGGGCCGCTTCGGCCGCGTCTGGCTGGTCACCCACCGGCAGGAAGGTACTGGGGCCTGGGGGCAGGGCACAGGGGCAGCGGGTCTGCAAACCCAGCCAGTCCCACCTCTGCCCTTTTCAGGCTGTGTGTTTTCAGTAACGGCCCGGCCCTCTCTGAACCTCAGCCTCCTCCTCTAACACGGGGGTGATGATCCCTTCTCTGAGAGAACCGAGATTCCCGGAGGAGATATCAGGAGCTCTGGTTGCCGGGGACAATGGGAGGAAGACGGAGCCCCCCGCCTCCGCCCCCGGTGGCCCTCACACGGGCCGGCTCAGCAGTCGCTGTGGGGGCGATGAGAGACGCCCTGTCCGCTGGGCACTCAGCGAGGCAAGCACAGGGCGGGAGTGCAGGACATGGGCCCCGGCCCCAGACAGCTGGTCAGCATCCAAGGAGACTGCAGGGCTCAGCCCTGAGGGGGGACGGGGGACAGCTGGGCCCCCAAGGAAAAACCTGCACCAGCCCTGCCTCCAGGGACGCCCCCCCCGCCCCGCCCCACGCCAGGGTGTGGCCGTTCCCTGCGGTCGCCAGCTGATAAGAAAGGGCCACTGACTGGGGGGAACACAGTTCAGCAGGGTGGGCTTCTCCCGTGGCCCCCTCCTCAGCTTGCAGATGGCCAAGCTTCTCCCTGCGTCCTCACGCCTGCCTGTGTGTCTGCGTCCAGGCTTCCTGTTCTCGGAAGGACAGCGGTCACACTGGAACTGGGGATCACCCCCAGTGATCTCACTTCATCTCTTTCACGACCGTACCTCCAGGGCACTCCCTGGCAGTCCAGGACTCAGGGCTCCGCGCTTTCACTGCCGAGGGCCACAGTGCACTCCCTGCTCGGGGGCACTAAGACCCCACAGGCCATGCAGCCAAAACAAAAACAAAAGCGCCCTCACCAGAATCAGTCACGTTCTGTGAAAATGGGCGTAGGAACTACTTTAAGGTGTGAATTTTGCGGGAGGCAGTGAGGAGGGATGCCGGTCAGCTCCTAAGAGAGAGATGCAGAGAGATACAGACCGGGGTCATCACAGAATGTGGGGGACACGAGCGATAATCGGAACCACGGGCTCCGTGAGGGGGCCTCACCCACCTGGAGGCCAGCTCGATGCCCTCCCCAGGCAGTGCTGGGGCGCGAAGGTGTACCTGCCCCCAGAGGGTAGAACCAGTCCTCGACATGGGAGGTGGCTGACAGCTGGCAGGAATTCAGGGCGCTGCTGACACGCAAAGGGGCTGCACTCGGTATCTCAAGCAAGGAGGTGACCCCCCCACACACCCGGCCTCTCTGCCACCACGTGGACTGCTGCCCTCCGGCTCCTCTGTCCATGGGATTCTCCCGGCCAGAATACAGGACAGGGTTGCCATTTACTCCTCCAGGGGGTCTTCCCCACCCAGGGATCAAACCCTGCATTGCGGGTGGATTCTTTATCCCTAGTGCCACCTGGGAAGCATGAACTGCTATTGTTATCACTGGGCTTCCCTGGCAGCTAAGCTGGTGAAGAATCCACCTGCAGTGCGGGAGACATGGGTTTGACCCTGGGTGGGGAAGATCCTGGAGGAGGAAATGGCAACCCCCTCCAGTATTCCTTTTATTATTATTATTATTTATTTATCTGACTGCTCTGGGTCTGAGCTGCAGCACGTGGAATCTAGTTCCTGAGCAGACACCTAAGGCAGGCCCTCTGCACTGGGAGAGTCGAGTCTTCGCCACTGGACAGGCAGGGAAGTCCCTCTCCAGTATTCTTGCCCGGAGGATCCTGTGGACAGAGGAGCCTGACGGGCTACAGTCCACAGGCTCGCTGAGCGACTAAGCACTCACACAGCGTTTTCCGCACCCCCGGTGGGGTCTGGGTGGCCAGGCTCCTTTAGGGCTGTCTCTTATACACATCTACGACTCGAGACGCCCCCCCCTGTTTCCAAAGCAAACAGACTTGGGCCCTGGGGGCGGATGAGGGGCCTCCTCTCCTAAGAGCGAACAGGGGCTCGGCTCTGGGCCAGGGGCCAGGCGGCCCGGGCTCACGTCGACCCCGCCCCCAGGCACGCTGCTGGCCCTGAAGCAGCTCCCGAAGTCTTCCACCACCCTGCGCGGCTTCCTCTACGAGTTCTGCGTGGGCCTCTCCCTGGGCTCGCACGCGGCCATCGTGGCAGCCTGCGGCATCGGCCTGGAGTCCGCCGACTCCTACAGCTTCCTGACCGAGCCCGTGCTGCACGGCGACCTCATCGCCTACATCCGTCCCAAGGTGGGTCGGCCCCGGAGCTGGGGCTTGGAGCTCTAGGGGACCTGGGGCAGATGCCCCGCCCAGCCTGGGCCTCGGGAGTCACACTCAGGGCAGCCTGAACGCGGCCCCCTGCAGGGACCCCACCGCGCCCACAGGTCTCGTGGGATGGACGCGCCCCTCCGAATCCACGGCTGTCACAGAGGCAACGCGGAGCCTACCGCACAGGCTCACCCTGGACTCACGGGGCTCACCCCAGGTCCCATCAGGGCCCCTCACCGGGCTCAGCCCAGACCCCCAACATGGGCTCACCCCAGGCCCCCACTGTGGGGGCCAGCCCAGGCCCCCCACCACGGGCTCAGCCCAGGCCTCATCAGGGCCCCTCACCGGGCTCAGCCCAGACCCCCAACACGGGCTCAGCCCAGGCCTCATCAGGGCCCTCCACGGGGCTCAGCCCAGACCCCCAACACGGGCTCAGCCCAGGCCTCATCAGGGCCCCCCAAGGGGCTCAGCCCAGGCCCCCCCACAAGGCCCCCACGGGGCTCAGCCCAGGTCCCATCAGGGCCCCTCACAGGGCTCAGCCCAGACCCCCAACACAGGCTCACCCCAGGCCCCCACTGTGGGGCCCAGCCCAGGCCCCCCACCACGGGCTCAGCCCAGGCCTCATCAGGGCCCCTCACGGGGCTCAGCCCAGGCCTCATCGGGGCCCCTCATGGGGCTCAGCCCAGACCCCCAACACGGGCTCACCCCAGGCCCCCACTATGGGGCTCAGCCCAGGCCTCATTAGGGCCCCTCACGGGGCTCAGCCCAGACCCCCAACACGGGCTCACCCCAGGCCCCCACTGTGGGGCTCAGCCCAGGGCCCCCACCACGGGCTCAGCCCAGGCCTCATCAGGGCCCCCCACGGGGCTCAGCCCAGGCCTCATCAGGGCCCCCCACGGGGCTCACCCCAGCCCCCCCACCATGGGACTCACCCCAGGCCTCATCGGGGCCAACTAGGCCTCTGTCGCCCTGGCCTGCTCCCTGGGGCTGAGGACAAGCTCCAGGGCCAGCCCCCATTGGTGGGCTGGGGAGCTGGGACCCCAACACTTGTCCCCGGGGCTGAGGACAAGCCCTGGCCCCGGCCTCTAACGCCCGTTCCCACAGGTGGGCCTCCCGCAGGCGGCTGCCCAGCGCTGCGCAGCCCAGCTGGCTTCCGCCCTGGAGCACGTCCACGCCCTTGGCCTGGTGTACCGGGATCTCAAGCCCGAGAACGTGCTGGTGTGCGACCCCGATTGCCGGCAGGTCAAGCTGGCGGACTTCGGCCACACGCGGCCGCGGGGGACCCTGCTGCGCCTGGCCGGGGCCCCCATCCCCTACACGGCCCCTGAGCTCTGTGCGCCCCCGCCACTCCCCGAGGGGCTGCCCATCCAGCCCGCCCTGGACGCCTGGGCACTGGGCGTCCTGCTCTTCTGCCTTCTCACCGGCTACTTCCCCTGGGACCAGCCCCTGGCCGAGGCCGACCCCTTCTACGAGGACTTCGTCGTCTGGCAGGCCTCGGGCCAGCCCGACCACCGGCCTCGGCCCTGGTTCGGCCTGACGCCCACGGCCGACACCCTGCTGTTGGGGCTGCTGGAGCCCCAGCCGCGGAGGAGGAGCCCCGTGAGCTCCGTCAGGGGATTCCTGGGGCGGCCCTGGAGGCAGCGGGAGGGGGAGGCTGAGGAGGTGTACCCGGGGGAGGACGGAGACTCAGGGTGAGTAGGGCGGGGCGGGGGTGCGCCGGACCGCCCCCTGGGCTTTCGGGGCGGCTCTTGGCCGTCCGTCCGCCTCTGTCTGGGATCGTCCGCTTCCTGTCCTTGTTTCCCACCTCACCGTCTGTCTGCGGCCTCGTCCCGGGGGTCTCTGACCGAGCACCGTGTCCGTCCGCACCCGTCCACCTTCCCTGGCCGCGGCACCCACGGCTCCCTTTGCCTGGCTGCACTTGGCTCACGCCCCCGCCCCCAATCAGCCAGGCCGCCCCCTCCCCTCTCTGCTCCCCCTTCTCGCCGGCCTTCGCTCCGGGTAGAGCCCACGCACCAGGGGCGATCGTGGGCGTGCAGGCGGCCCATCCCTCCGGTTTTGCACGGCCCTCCTGCGCACACCTGTAGTCTTCTCCCCTCCTCTCCTGAGCGCCCTCCACTCCTGCCTCACCCCCTCTGCCCCTTCTCCCACCAGCTGGGTCTGCACCCTCTTGCTAACCTGTTCTGTCTTTCTCACCCCAGCTGCTCCCTGCAAATAAAGTCCTTCTGGTACTTAGGTCCCCATGATGCTGTTGGTCTGTCAGCCTGGGACTGAGAAGGCCAGTGTGTGTGTGTGTACGTGTGCGTGCGTGCAAGTGTGCCCTGAAGGGCGTGTTGTGGAAGAGACACAGACAGAGGAGGGAGGGAAGCAAGCGAGGCAGAGACAAGAGAAAGGGAGAGACAGAGAGAGGAAGACAGACACACAGAGGCAGGAAGGAAGGCAGACAGTGGTCCCTCCTGTGGTCGAAGGAGATGCTGGCTCTGTGTGTGCGTTTGTGAGTGTGCCTGGGGGTGAGTGTGTTTGCACTTGCCCTGCACAGACGTGTCTGAGAAGGAGAGGGATTAAACAGCAGAGCTGGAAAGTATCTGGCTGTTTTCGGGCAGGAACTGGAGCGTGCATTTCTCAAGTTCCTACCTGAAACTTGTGTGTATTTGTGTGTCCATGAGCACCCATCTGAGCCCGTGTGTGTGTGCAAATAATGGTGTGTGTGTGAGTGACAGAGAGACGTGAGGGTTGAGTGTGTCTCACTCCATGCAGACGACATGAGTTGCGTGTTTGTGCGCCTGCAAGCCCCCGTGTGCTCAGGGAATTGTCTGGCCACGTGTGAGGGTAGAGTGGAGAGCACCTTGCTGTGTGTGGCCAGTGGACCTGTGTGCACGCCTCAGGCCTTGAGCCTGGGCGTGTGTGCGCGTGTGCGCGCCCGTGTATAGCAGGGGAGGCAGAGTCCCAGGCGCGGCTGCCAGTCACCGCTGGGCGCCCCCTCCTTCACACCTCCCCCCCGCCCTCCTCTCCTCCCCTGGTCCCCAGAAACATCATTCACACTTTGTTTTTAAGTAGATACTTTGGTTTTCCTTTGTTGTTGTTGTTGGGGAGTGGCTTCAGTCTGTCTCTTATACACATCTCCCCGCCCTCCCCCCGGCCCCTTCTTGGCAGCTCCCCTGTTTGCAAACACTCTCTCTTCCTCTCCGTGGCCTCCTTGGCTGCCCGCCCAGAGAAAGGCTACAACCCAGGCCGGATCGCGTGTCACCCTCTGCCTGGCCCCCGCACCCCCTCCCAGGCCCCTGCTGCGGCCGCCGAGGTGTTGTCTGGTGAGGAGGGGGGTGTGGTGGAAGGACCCCAAGGACCTTTTCCATCTAAATTCAATCCAGAGACCTGGGGACATGGGCACGTGTCCCAGGCAATCGCAGTGGGCTTCCTGGAGTAGGGGGCTGTGGGAGAATAAGATGGTGGGTGCACTGGGTGGGTGGGGGGCAGCAAGAGCAGGACTTCCTGTCCCCTCACCCATGAGCAGCCCAAGCAACGAGGCCAAGAGTGTGTCCCCGAAAAGCTGGAGGTGGCTGGGGCGGGGTGGCACCGAGGGAGGGGGGAGTAAAGAAGATTGAGGCAGGGCGGAGGGCGCAAATTGGTGGCGGCAGCTGGGGATTAACTGGGAGGAGGCGATAATGACCAGTGAAGGGCCCCAGGAGGGGCAGGAGGAAGGGCCCCAGGGGCAGTCATTAAACATTACTTAATTACAGGATACCGATCTTACACTTCACAGGGAGGAAGCTGCTCACCCCTCAAGCAACTCCTGGCAGGTGGCAATTCCTGATGATGCTGGAGGGGGTCCCTCAGACCCTCCCCACTCCAGGGGCAGGCGCAGGGGGTCCAGAGAGACCGAGGCACCTGCCTGAGCTCACACGGCGAGTCAGGCAGCGGGAGGATTCTAATCCAGGCCAGCCCTTCAAGGGTCCGAGGTGCATGGCGTTGTGCCGCGGCTGTCAGGGGCTGGGGTCCTGAGCACATGTGTGTGGCTATGAGTGTGGGTGTGTGTGTGTGCTGGCGAGGGGGCCTCCCCTCCCTTGGAGGAGATGGGAGTTGGGGCAGCTACATGGAAAGGAAAGCTGAAAAGCCTTAAGACAAAAGTACTTCAGGCAATGACCTGAGTATGCAGACAGACAGCAACACGTGCTGGCGAGGAGGGGAAGCTGGAGCCCTCCTGTGGGGCTGGGGGAATGCGAAAAATGGGGCAGCCGCTTTGGAGGGCCGCCCGGCAGCTCCTCGGAATATTAATTAACTTTGGACTTGCTGTGCGCGCGTGCTCAGTCGCTCAGTCATGTCCAACTCTTTTATGGGCCCATGGACTATAGCCCGCCAGGCTCCTCTCAGGAGTATTTCCCCGGCAAGAATACTGGAACAGGTCGCCATTTCCTCCTCCAGGGGATCTTCCCGACCCCAGCACTGAACCCACGTCTCCTGCATTGGCAGGCGCATTCTTTACCACGGAGCCGGCAGGGAATCCCATGGAGTAACTATACAGCCCAGCAATTTCGGCCCTAGGTAGATGCCCACGAGAAATAAAAACACGTGTCCACACGAGTGTTCATGGCAACATTGCTCACAGTAGCCAAAGAGTGGACACAACCCAGATGTCAAGTCACTGGCATAGCAATAAAACAAATGTGGTCTAGGGACTTCTTTGGCAGTCCAGTGGTTAGGACTCCACACTTCCACTGCAGAGGACGGGGTTCAATTCCTGGTCAGGGAACTGAGATCCTGCAAGTTGCACCACATAACCAAAAAAAGAAGAAA
Source organism: Cephalophus harveyi (assembly GCA_006410635.1). Taxonomy (NCBI): domain Eukaryota; kingdom Metazoa; phylum Chordata; class Mammalia; order Artiodactyla; family Bovidae; genus Cephalophus; species Cephalophus harveyi. The sequence goes on along the minus strand of SJYT01004634.1, from coordinate 107,941 downwards.
AGAAAAGAAAAAAGAAAGAAATGCAGTCTATCCGTACAAGGGAATATCACATGCGTGCGTGCTCAGTCCTATCCGATTCTTTGTGACCCCCTGGAGTGTAGCCCGCCAGGCTCCTCTGGCCATGGGATCCTCCAGGCAGGAACACTGGAGCTGGTTGCCATCTCCTTCTCTAGGAGATCTTCCTGACCCAGGGATCGTACCCATGTCTCCTGTGTCTCCTGCGTTGGCAGGCAGATGAAGCACCGACACACACATCACTGATGAACCTCAAAAACCTGGAGACCATCTGTTGTAGGATTCTCTGTATCCACAGAGGAAGAAAGCTTAGTGATCACCAGGGCAAATGGGGGTGACTGCTCATGGTACAGGTTTTCTTTTGCGGGGTGGTGATGGTGGTGGAAAAAGCTCTAAAATTAGGTTGTATGAATGTTCCATAAGTCTCAGCATATTTTAAAAAGTCATCAAATTGTACATACAAAAGGGTGAATTCCGGATGGACCTAGGGATTATTATACTAAGTGAAGTAAGTCAGACAGAGAAAGACAAACACCATGTGATATCATTTATAGATAGACTAAAAAAATGATAGTAATGAAATAACTTATAAAACAGAATAGACTTGCAGACTTAGAAAACAAACTAATGGTTACCAAAGGGGAAAGGGGGAATAAACTAGGAGTTTGGGATTAAAATATACACACTATACAGCCCACTATGTGGTCCAGTGGCTAAGACGCCATGTTTTCTATACAGGGGCTGGGTTCTATCCCTGGTCAGGGAATGAGATCCCACATGCCACGACTAAGACTCAGCACAGCCAAGTAAATCAGCAAAGACCTACTGTGCAGCCCAGGGAACTGTACACAGCATCTTGTGACAGCCTATAATGGAAAAGAACCTTAGAACGCATTATGCATAGATGAATCATTTCGCTGGACGCTTGAAACCAAGATTGTAAATCAACTATATTTCACTAAAAAAATTGTAAAGGGTGAATTTGGCATGTAAATCTCATCTCAATGAGACTGCTCCAAAAAAACCAAAAACACAGGCAATTCCAGGTTCTCACGCTGTGATCTTGATCAGGTTCTCTGAGCCTCTGAGTTCCCATTAAAAACAAGAGGGAAAACCATGCCTTTTCTAAAAGCATCAAATTCAGAACCTATTGTCACACAGGGCCTGCTCACCTCTCTCTCCTCTTTACAGACAAGACTGTCGAGGCCGTACTTTCCAAAAACCCTAAAGTCAAAAGGTGGCAGAGTCTGATTCCAAAATCTTTGGTCTTACTTCCCAGTCACCCGCCCAGTGTCTACCGGCCTGTGATCACCAAGGAAGGTCTGGCTAGACCCCAGCTGGGGAACCCCAAGCATGCAAGCAAGACCAGTTACAAAAATTTATGGGTGTCCAGTATAAAATTAAAATGCGGGATTTCTTGTTTTTTAAAAAAGTTTTTTCTGGGACTTCCCTTGTGGTTTGGGGTTTCCCTCGTGGCTCAAATGGTCAAGAATCTGCCTGCAATGCAGGAAACCTGGGTTTGAGCCCTGGGTAGAGAAGATCCCCTGGAGGAGGGCATGGCAACCCACTCCAGTAGTCTTGCCTGGAGAACTCCATGGACAGAGGAGCATAGTGAGCTACAGTGCATGGGGTCGAAAAGAGTCAGACACGACTGAGTGACTATCACACTCCCTGGTGGTCCAGTGGCTAAGAATCTGTGCTTCCACTACAGGGGCCATGGGTTCGATCCCTGGTCAGGGAACTAAGATTCTGCATGCTGCATGGTGCAGCCAAGGAATAGACAAAGAATTTTTTTTAAGAAAAGCTTTCCCCCTCCCTCCCCATCCCCCATTTGCTACTGACTGTCACGCTCCCTGGGCACCAGGATAATCACTGGCAGACCCTCAAGAGGGCAGGGGGTCGTGGAGCCGGCCTGAGGGCGGACAGCCAGGAATTGGTCACTAGAACCCATCAGGGAAGTGGGACATTGCACGAGCTCGCAGAGCCTGCTTCCTTGTCCGTCAGCTTCCAAACACAGAATCACTGGTCACAAAACAGAATCAAAATTCACGACCCGCGTCAGGCCGGTTAATGGCTGCTGGGCATTAAACCAGTGGGGTTTGCACCCAACTCCCTTCTCTGCCTGGGCCGGCTGTGCAAGGCCTCAGAGACACTGCCCGTGGCCCGCAGTTCATGTTTAGTTCAGACATGCAAATGGCTGGGCTGCACCCACACATCACCACCACCTCCTGCCCGCACCCCCACCCCGACCTGGTTAAAACGCAGATGCTTATCCAGGGGGGCTCCGGATGGCGCCTGGAACACTGCTTTTCTAACCAGCTCCTGGAGGCGAGGCCGACGCGTCCCATACATGGGTCACACACACTTGGAGGTGCAGGGAATGGTGAGAACACTATTTTAGAGTACTGACCCCTCATCCCAGCTGAACCGTCATTAATGCTAAACATTCGCCTGCTCCATTCCGTGAGGTTTTCGATGTGGCGGGTCACATCGTCTGTGGGGAAATGACAGACCTGTGGCTCCCTTTCCACCCTTTATCTGATTAAGGGGCCTCCCCTTGCTCCTACTCTGCAAACAGTGTGCGCGTGTGTGTGCGTATGCGCACGTTTGTAAACCATGAATGGGTGTTAATTTTGTCAAATGTTTGCTCTGCGTCAAGCTTGCTAGGCCTCTGCGGCTACTGTTTTGGGCTTGTTGCAAGCTGGCAGGCAGAGAAGCGGGCTCAGATGTCCTGGGGGAGGTGTCCGGGGTCAGGGCCAGCAGTAGGTGGGGGCTGGCCACCCATCCTGGCCGTGGGCCCCGGGGCCAGATGTTTGGGCTTAGCTGCCTGGCCAAGCAGGGATAAAGTGACCGGATAATTAAGCACCCGCTTGTTTGGGGCTGGCAGAGGGTGGAGGGACCTTGGGCCCGGGTGCCCAGGAGACCCTGCCACCCTGGCTTGCAGACGGTGGAGCCAGGATTCTGAACTCCCAGGGGGGACCCTCTCGGGGGGCCTGGAGCCAGGGTGCACCTGCTCCCATCTGGGGATGAAAGAGGGCGCCTCTGGCTTCCGAGTCGGGGTGCCACCCTTGGAGCCCCGACGAGCTGGGACGGCGAGGGGAATGCAGGCAGACGCCCTCCCCGGGGCACCAGTCAGCAGTTATTTAAGTCATAGGGCTTAATGGGACCTGGGGGGAACAGAGGATTCTCGGCGTGCTCCTTGGTCTGTTGGCAGGGGCAGACAGCTCATCTACCAAGACCCCCAGACAATATCCCCCCCCACCCCCAGCAAGTAACTGGACCCCGCTGGCCTTTGCCTGACCGCGGGGGCGCCAGCTCCGTGACCTTCCAGGACCTCAGAGCCAGGCTCTGGTCTGGGGAGAGGGGGGAGGAGGGGAGCTGAGGGATTGACACCGTGTTATTCTGAGGCAGCTCTGCAGCTCTGCTGTGTGACCCTGGGCAAGAAACTTGCCCTTTCTGAGCCTCAAAGCCCTTTCTGAAACAGGGGTCAAATTGCTCCCTCTGAGGGCTGTAGAGAGGGAGGGAGGTAGTGTATTGAGAGTCCACAGTGGACCCTCAGTGGCTCAGTGGTAAAGAATCCCTGGTGGCTCAGTGGTAAAGAATCCACCTGCCAACGCAGGAGATGCCAGTTCAATCCCTGGTCCAGGAAGATCCCACATACCCTGGAGCAACTAAACCTGGGCACCCGAACTACTGAGCCTGTGCTCTAGAGCCCAGGAGCTGCAACCACCGAGCCCACGTGCCTCAGCTCTGGAGCCCACACACCCTCGAGCCTGAGCCCTGCAACGAGAGAGGCCACCACAGGGAGAAGCCCTGCACCGCAGCCAGAGGGGAGACTCCAGCCTCGGGAACTAGAGAAGGCCCACACAGCAGGGAAGACCCAGCACGGCCACAAACATATGAAAAAAAGAGAGAGAGAGCAAGCCCCCGCTGTGTGGGGCACAGACAAGCACCGTGAGGAGTGGTCGCGACCACTCTCGTTAACTCGAGCCAAGCTCCGCTGTCACCTGCAGTAACCCCTCGAATCCTCACGACCACCCCAGGAGGCAGGAGGCACAACCACTACTCCCCCCTTGTACAGATGGGAAAACTGAGACTCGAGAAAGCAAATTAACTTCCAGAGTCCCCACAGCCAGCATATGGCTTGAAGCCAGGGTGATCTGACTGGGGGCATGTAACACCTTATGAGCAAGGGCCCTGGGTCAGACGGGCCTGGGTTCCAGTCATGAGCCTACTGCATACTCCCTGGGTGACTTGAGGCACAGGACCAAACGTCTCTGTGCCTCAGTGCCCTGACCTATAAAGTGGGGATACTACAGTGATAACTATCACATAGAGAGCAGGTATCAAGAGCCAGGCCCTGTGTTAAGCCCTCTCATATAGGCATTAATCTATCAGTTAATCATCACAGCAGCCGCACAGGGTGTACATTATTATCTCCCTTTAAGAGATGGGGAAACTCAGACCAAGCGGTAACTGACACAGGGTCAGGCCCACAAGGGCTCAAACTCAGGCATTTAGGCTCCAAAGCTCACCCACTCCCTGCCGAGCTGTAGAAACAGTACCCTCCTCAGCGGCTGTTCATGAAGATACAATGACATCATGCGTGCAAAGCCCTCCACACAGAGCCTTACCCGAAGGAAGTGTCCGGAGAACATGAGTCATTATTACTATGACGATGAGCTCAGTCATTCAGAAGGTATTAATGAAGGGGGCATGTTGTGTCAGCCTCCATTTTAAGAGCTGGACACACGTCTGGGAACAAAGATTTCTGCCCTCATGGGCCTTCATCACCACCATCGCCACCGCCATCGTGATCACCACCACCACCTCCACGATCCTCACCATCACGACCACCGTCACTTCCATCATCCGTCACCATGACAGTCATCACTGGGACCTTCGAGACCGTCACCGCCATCATGATCACCTTCAGCCCCCTCATCAGCACCGTAGTAATCATCACCACCACCACCACCACGATTGCCTTCAGCCTCACCAGCATCATCACCATGACCGCTTCCATCGCTGTCATCACACCATCACAACAGCTATCGCCGTGATCTCCGTGCCCATCATCGCCACCACAGTATCACCATGACGACCATCACCATCAGGATAGCTGTCTCCACTACCTCCGTGCCCATCACCACCACCACGGTCACCTTCACCGCCCCCATCGCCACCACCACCGCCACCGCGATGGCATGATCATCACCGGATCACCTTCACCCTCGCCATCACTATCCGCTCTCTCATCTTCACCACCATGGCCAGCATAGCCATCAGTCACCTTGATCGCCTCGCGGGGTGCCTGTGGCATTCACAAATAGATCGGTCTTGTGATTCCTCCTCCCCTGGTCCCCAGAAACATCATTCACACTTTGTTTTTAAGTAGATACTTTGGTTTTCCTTTGTTGTTGTTGTTGGGGAGTGGCTTCAGTCCCTCCGATAAGATCACACATCTCCCCGCAGAGGCCTCTCTTCCCACTCAGGGGTGGTAGTGGTTGGTACAGGTGTGGTAGGGGGCCAGGCAACCTCTGCCAGTCTCTTCACAACCTCACCCAACTGCCCCAGACCCTGAGCGGCCTCCACCAGCTGGGTCAAGCCCAGTCCCAGGGCTTGGCGCTCCTGTTGATCTCGCTCCAGGGCCTGGGTCAGCCTCTGCAGCTGGCTGCCCACGTCCCTCACAGCGGCCACCAGCTCTACCAGGGCAGGTGGCTCGCAAGCCATGACCCTCACAGGTGGCACTGGGGCCTCACACGGGCCCAGAGGGCCTGAGCTCGGACTGGGAGCTGGCCCGAGGGAGAGGTGGTCAGGGGGTGGTTGATCCAAGGGGTGGGCCACAGGAGCCAGATGGTCCCAAGATGACCCCATAGGGGTCACAGTGGGGTCAGGGGCTGAGTGTAGAGGCTGGGTAGGTGGAGAGGTTACTTGGGGGCTCTGGCTTGTGGCTGGTTTGAAGTTCTCAGTGGATGGTATGTCCATGCTTGGGGCAGGAGACAGGCTGGACTCTGAGGCTGGAGATGTGGAGGGGCGAGGGACCCCTGTGAAGGTCAACTGGGGGTGCCGGCTGGGCTTCACTAGAGAGGGAGAGGGAGGTTCTGTTCCCAAGGGAGTTAGAATGGACTTGGCAGTGACCACAGGGGCTGAGGTGAGGTCAGGAGTCATGGTGTGGTAAGTAGTGGTAGTGAGGTGAGGGGTCGTGATGGGGTGAGGGGTTGTGGTGGGGTAAGGGGTGGTGATGGGGTGAGGAGTTGTGGTAGGGTGAGAGGTCATGGCGGGGTGAGGGGTCGTGATGGGCTGAGGGGTCGTGGCAGGGTAAGGGATGGTGATGGGGTGAGGGGTCGTAGTGGGGTGAGGGGTTGTGGTGGACTGAGCAGTAGTGATGGGAGGCTGTCTCTTATACACATCTAGATGTGTATAAGAGACAGGTGTGTGGCTATGAGTGTGGGTGTGTGTGTGTGCTGGCGAGGGGGCCTCCCCTCCCTTGGAGGAGATGGGAGTTGGGGCAGCTACATGGAAAGGAAAGCTGAAAAGCCTTAAGACAAAAGTACTTCAGGCAATGACCTGAGTATGCAGACAGACAGCAACACGTGCTGGCGAGGAGGGGAAGCTGGAGCCCTCCTGTGGGGCTGGGGGAATGCGAAAAATGGGGCAGCCGCTTTGGAGGGCCGCCCGGCAGCTCCTCGGAATATTAATTAACTTTGGACTTGCTGTGCGCGCGTGCTCAGTCGCTCAGTCATGTCCAACTCTTTTATGGGCCCATGGACTATAGCCCGCCAGGCTCCTCTCAGGAGTATTTCCCCGGCAAGAATACTGGAACAGGTCGCCATTTCCTCCTCCAGGGGATCTTCCCGACCCCAGCTAAAAAAAAAAAAAAAGAATGAAGAGATGGAGCCAAAGTGAAAACAAAGCCCAGTTGTGGATGTGACTGGTGATGGAAGTAGAGTCTCATGCTATAAAGAACAATAACAATATTGGATAGGAACTTGGAATGTTAGGTCCATGAATCAAGGTAAATTGAAAGTAGTCAAACAGGAGATGGAAAGAGGGAACATTGACATTTTAGGAATAAGTGAACTAAAATGGACTGGAATGGGGGAATTAATGCAGATGACCATTATATCTACTACTGTGGGCAAGAATCTCTTAGAAGAAATGGACTAGCCCTCATAGTCAACCAAAGAGTCTGAAATGCAATACTTGGGTGAAATCTCAAAAACAACAGAATAATCTCTGTTCATTTCAAAGGCAAGCCATTCAATATCACAGCAATCCAAGTCTATTCCCCAACCAGTAATGCTGAAGAAGCTGATGTTGAACGGTTTTATGAAGACCTACAAGACCTTCTAGAATTAACACCCAAAATAGATATCCTTTTCATCACAGGGGACTGGAGTACAAAAGTAGGAAGTCAAGAAACACCTGGAGTAACAGGCAAGTTTGGCTTGTAGTACAAAATGAACCAGGGCAAAGGCTAACAGAGTTTTGCTAAGAGAATGCCCTGGTTATAGCAAACACCCTCTTCCGACAACACAAGAGAAGGCTCGATACATGGACATCACCAGATGGAAAATAACAAAATCAGATCGATTATATTCCTTGCAGCCAAAGATGGGGAAGTTCTATACAGTCAACACAAACAAGACTGGGAGCTGACTGTGGCTCAGATTATGAACTCCTTATTGACAAATTCAGACTGAAATTGAAGAAAGTAAGGAAAACCACTATACCATTCAGGTATGACCTAAATCAAATCCCTTATGATTAGAGTGGAAGGGAGAAATAGATTTAAGGGCCTAAATCTGATAGACAGAGTGCCTAAAGAACTATGGATAGAGGTTCATGACATTGTACAGGAGGCAGAGATCAAGATCACCCCCAGGAAAAAGAAATGCAAAGAGGCAAAACGGCTACCTGAGGAGGCCTTACAAATAGCTGAGAAAAGAAGAGAAGCTAAAGGCAAAAGAGAAAAGGAAAGATACACCCATTTGAATGCAGAGTTCCAATGAATAGCAAGCAGAGATAAGAAAGCCTTCCTCAGTGATTAGTGCAAAGAAATAGAGGAAAACAATAGAATGGGAAAGCCTAGAGATCTCCTCAAGAAAATTAGAGATACCAAAGGAACATTTCATGAAAAGATGAGCACAATAAAAGACAAAAATGGTATGGACCTAACAGAATAAGAAGATATTAAGATGAAGTGGCAAGAATACATAGAAAAACTGTACAAAAAAGATTTCATGACCCAGATAAACACTCACCTAGAGTCAGACATCCTGGAACACAAATTGAGGTGGGCCTTAGGAAGCATCACTACGAACAAAGCTAGTGGAAANAATAAGAAGATATTAAGATGAAGTGGCAAGAATACATAGAAAAACTGTACAAAAAAGATTTCATGACCCAGATAAACACTCACCTAGAGTCAGACATCCTGGAACACAAATTGAGGTGGGCCTTAGGAAGCATCACTACGAACAAAGCTAGTGGAAATGATGGAATTCCAGTTGAGTTATTTCAAATCCTAAAAGATGATGCTGTGAAAGTGTTGCACTCAATATGCCAGCAAATTTGGAAAACTCAGCAGTGGCCACAGGACTGGAAAAGGTCAGTTTTCATTCCAATCCCAATGAAAGGCAATGCCAAAGAATGTTCAAACTACTGCACAATTGCACTCATCTCACACGCTAGCAAAGTAATGCTCAAAATTCTCCAAGCCAAGTTTCAACTGTACATGAATGATGAACTTCCAGGTGTTCAAACCAGATTTAGGAAAGGCAGAGGAACAGAGGTAAAATTGCCAACATCTATTGGATCATCAAAAAAGGAAGAAAGTTCTAGAAAAACATCTACTTCTGTTTTATTGACTATGCCAAAGTCTTTGCAAACTGTGGAAAATTTCTTCAAGACATGGGAACTGTGGAAAATTCTTCAAGACATGGGACTATCAGACCACCTTACTCACCTCCTGAGAAATCTTTATGCAGGTCAAGAAGCAACAGTTAGAACTGGACATAGAACAACAGACTGGTTCCACATTGAGAAGCAGTACGTCAAGGCTGTATATTGTCACCCTGCTTATTTAACTTATATGCAGAGTACATCATGCAAAATGCTGAGCTAGATGAAGCAAAAACTGGAATCAAGACTTCTGGGAGAAATATCAATAACCTCAGATATACAGATGACACTACCCTTCTGGCAGAAAGTGAAGAACTATAGAGCCTCTTGATGACAGTGAAAGAGGAGAATGATTAAGTTGGCTTAAAACTCAACATTCAAGAAACTAAGACTGCCTCCCCTCACTTCATGGCAAATAGATGGGGAAACAATGGTAACAGTGACAGACTTTATTTTGGAGGGCTCCAAAATCACTGTAGACGGTGACTTCAGCCATGACATTAAAAGACGCTTGCTCCTTGGAAGAAAAGCTATGACCAACCTAGAAACCATGTTAAAAAGCAGAGACATTACCTTTCCCAAAAAGGTCCATCAAATCAAAGATGTGGTTTTTCAGTAGTCATGTATGGATGTGAGAATTGGACTATAAAGAAAACTGAGCACCAAAGAATCAATGCTTTTGAACTGTGGTGTTGGAGAAGACTCTTGAGAGTCCCTTGGACTACAAGAAGATCAATCCAGTCCATCCTAAATGAAATCAGTCCTGAATATTCGTTGGAAGGACTGATGCTGAAGCTGAAACTATAATGCTTTGGCCACCTGATGCAAAGAACTGACTGATTGTAAAAGATCCTGATGCTGGGAAAGATTGAAGGCAGGAGGAGAAGGGGACGACAGAGGATGAGATGATTGGATGGCATCACCGACTCAATGGACATGAATTTGAGCAAGTTCCTGGAGTTTGTGATGGACAGGGGAACCTGGAATGCTGAAGTTCATGGGGTCACAAAGAATCAGACATGACTGAGCGACTGAACTGAACTGAACTGAACTGAAAAGACAACAGACATGTTTGAAGACATTGCCAGCTGTCTCCTGTACCTGGCTGAAATACCTGTAATATTTCTCTAATACATCCAAAGTAATTAAGAAAACAAAAGGGCAGCCACCTGTTTTTCGGTGTTCACCAAAAGAGCCACCTTGTTCTTATCTGTCTTGGTCTTGTTATCAACAGACTTAATAAAGTTCTAACTCGAAGTAACTGGCCAGGAATTATGAAGGTGACCAACAAGGAGAAGACCCAAGCCAGTGAATGATTACCATAGACACTCACTCACCTAAAGTGAGAGTCTTTATAGAAACTGAAAGAAAGCAAATTTATATTCCAGTCTGTACTATCAAATACTAAAGCTACTCTGAGATACATGGTAATTGGGTTCTAGACCTGACCCTGCTGCGAACTCACTGGCGCATGTCACTTAGGCCTTTTGGGTTCCAGCAGCATCTGTAAAAGTGAGACCCTCACATGTGGGAGCTCTTCCTTCTACCAATCACCCCATCTCTCTGACTCTAACACTTCAAGACCATCACCATACAGTCCAGAGCACATAAGCAGGAATAGTGGAATAGCTAACAGGAAAACCAACACTAACTCATCTAGCCTCTTAAATATCACCCATTTTTAAAAAGACTTTTTCTTGATGTGGACCACTTTTAAAGTCTTTATTGAATTTGTTACACTATTGCTTCTGTTTTATGCTTTTTTTGTGTGGCCACGAAACATGTGGGATCTTAGCATCCCAACTAGGGATTGAACCTTCACCCCTGCACTGGAAGGCCAAGTCGCAACCATTGGACTACCTCAGGAGGAGGAGGTACTGAGTAGTCCCTCTTAGTCATTTTTGTTGTGGAGTTTTTGCTAATTATCTACCTTTATGAGCTTTAGCCAGTTTTTCTTGCTAGGCAGTTCCTCATTTTATTTCTAAGAAGAACTACACATCAGAAACCTTTTTGTTGCAAACCAATGACCCTTGGGTTAACCAGCCTTCTGAGGTGTTTTGTTTGGTCCTAAAGAACTGTACTCAGCTTGAAAGTCAAGGTCACTGGGCAATTGCTTTGTAGTGCAGGCAGCTGCCCCCTTCTTGTACTGATGATTCATGCTTGACCTCTGGAGACCTGAATTTTCATCCCTTACACTGAGATAAGCTTTGCTTTTACATAAATCAAGAAAAGTACACTGATGTACAGAATATTTTTTAAAAAAATTATTTTCAAATAATTAGTATTTTTCTTTTCTCCCACAAAACTTCAGGGAACCATAAGTGCTTAGCGACACAACACTAAGAAGGGACATACACACAGAGAGACTCAAACACACAAAAATAATTCTACTTTGATGATCTTATATAGAGTTTTGCAGTTAGAAAAATCTCAAAAATAATCTCAATTTTTAGCCAATACATATGTTTTGGTTGTTCTGGTGAACAAAATCTTCTTTGAACTTTACAAAGATGGAGAAAATGGGATAGAGACTGTTAACTGGAGGAGAACAAAATCTTTCTGAAGCTTCAGAATCACCAAGGTCACCTTCTGGCCCCGAGTGAAAGTCATTCAGTCGTGTTCAACTCTTTGCTACCCCGTGGACTATACAGTCCATGGAATTCTCCAGGCCAGAATACTGGAGTGGGTAGCTGTTCCTTTCTCCAGAGGATCTTCCCAACCCAGGGATTGAACCCAGGTCTCCTGCATTGTAGGTGGATTCTTTACCAGGTGAGCCACAAGGGAAGACCAAGAATACTGGAGTGGATAGCCTATCCCTTCACCAATGGATCTTCCCGACCCAGAAATTGAACCAGGGTCTCCTGCATTGCAGGAAGATTCTTTACCAACTGAGCTATCAGGGAAGCCCAGAATCCCTGATAGCTGGCCCTGGAATCATGATATTAATATTATTCTCTTTGCTGAGCAGAAGTTTAGTCATGACTCTCTTGTTTCCCTAAATTTTTACCCTTCACTCCCACTTCTTAATTCTGAGTAATCTGCATACAGAGAGCCTTATTCTTTGAAAAGAGTTACTCCAAATTCTGTACACTATATAGCTGCCTTAGTTCCTTTTATAGTGAAAGTGAAGTCGCTCAGTCGTGTCCGACTCTTTGCGACCCCATGGGCTGTAGCCCACCAGGCTCCTCTGTCTGTAGGATTTCCCAGGCAAGAGTACTGGAGTGGGGTGCCATTGCCTTCTCCAGGGGATCTTTAGTTCCTTTACTTGGTTATAATTGTTCACTATAAGCTTGTGTCTGTGTAGATTTCAGGACTTAGATATCTTTAGGGATTAATTTCCCTCCTTTCTGTGGAACCAGCACAGAGAAGTCCAAATGTTCTCCTGGGCTAATTAACTACTTTGGGAGCCTGGCATCTCAGAGTAGAAAGAGTTCTTATAGGCCATGTAGTCTAACCATTCCTCAGACACTTAAACCTCATCTGTTATTTGATGTTAGTAGCTAAAATATGGAATGTTTATTTATCTTTACTGAGAAAGGACTGATGCTGAAGCTGAAACTCCAATACTTTGGCCACCTGATGTGAAGAACTGACTAATTAGAAAAGACCCTGATGTGGGGAAGGATTGAAGGCAGGAGGAGAAGGGGACGACAGAAGATGAGATGGTTGGATAGCATTACAGAATCAATGGACATGAGTCTGAGCAAGCTCTGGAAGTTGGTGATGGACAGGGAAGCCTGGCGTGCGATAGTCATGGGGTTGCAAAGAGTCAGACATGACTGAGTGACTGAACTGACTGACTGACTGAAAAAGAACTCTTCTCTGGTAAAGCATGCCACACCAGATCAAGGCAGCTTTGTTAAGTCTTACTGTGAGCTCACATCACTTCCTGTTTCTACTCATATTGTCAGCTCTATACTTGGGAATGTGCCTAAAGTGACATTTCTTGATACATTTTGATGTCCCTGCATTACTGCCTGTTTCTGCACCCTAGAAATTTCTAATGCCTTCAAGTCATTGCTTCACTAGTTTGATGGTTCTTTGGTAAATTTGGTCCAATCAATTTTTGCCAAAGGATAATGCCCAACTCAGGCTTCCCAGGCAGCCCTAGGGGTAAAGAACCCTCCTGCCAATGCAGGAGACATAAGAGATTCGGGTTTGATCCCTGGATCAGGAAGCTCCTCTGGAGGAGGGCATGGTAACCCACTCCAATATTATTGCTTGGAGAATCTCATGGACAGAGGAGCCTGTCGGGCTACAGTCCATGTGGTCGCAAAGAGTCAGACACTGAAGTGACTTAGCATGCATCCACAATACCCAATTCAGAACAGGACACTTTCTACGGCTTTAGTTCCTGGACAGAAATTCCAGCTTCGTCCTGCATGTAATAATATCTAAATCACATTTCTGGGCAAGGGCTCATCCTTAACAGTTCTGTGAAACACTGAGGGAACTAATGAAGCCAGACACAGCTGTTAAAAGTTTCCTTCCTGGAGGAATTTACCTGAGATTCATATCTCTTTCCCAACTCTTAAAAACTAAACAAAACTGTTAACAAAATGAAAATGAAAATCTGGTTCATTTGTGTTTCAGGCTAAAGATTTAATTCAGTTCTTTTATATCTGCAATTTCTTCATTAATATTTAATTTATATTTGAGTAATGTACTCGGTTTTATTTGTGTGTGCTGCAGATATTTTTACCTGCTGAAATGCTTTGATTATTATTAGATATTCTAGCATTTTGTAGGAACGTCACTTCCATTTTCTACTCATTTTATCCCCATCCTCCCAAACTAGCCCAGAGCAGTTGTATGTGGAGATAGATGACTAGTTTTTTCAGGCTAACTTGGTTTCTTATTCTTAGTATACTCTTATGGCTCACAGCTATGGCCAGGTTGCAGTCAAACTGAACGTGGAAGCTGGTGGAGTGCAGGATGGGCTGTACCAAGGAGACATGGGAGAGTTCATGCTCTGCAGGTTCACAAAACTCACAAGAGAAAAAGAATTCTAACTATGTATGTTGTGTATGTCCTCAGTCATGTCTGACTCTTTGCAATCCTGTGGACAGTGGCCCAGAAGGCTCTTCTGTCCATGAGGTTTCCCAAGAAAGAATACTGGACTGGGTTGTCATTTCCTTCTCCAGGGGATCTTCCTGACCCAGGGATCGAACCCACGTCTTCTACATCCCCTACATTGGTAAGTGGATTCTTTACCATTGCACCACCCAGGAAGCCTAACAATGCATGGTAACAGGTGTTAATTAAACAGTGTGGTGATCACATGCCAATAGTATATACAAAATATATTCCTTAATTAAAAAAAAATAATTCAGGAAACACAGTATCTTCAGAAAGCAGAGAGAAAGCAAAGAATCTACCCTCATATGATCTCAAACTCATCATCATATTAATCAGGTTGGGCGCTGAATAAATGACTTCTTCCCCCTCCCCACACTGCCTCCAACCCCCACCCTACCCCACCCCTACCCCAGCAAACATTTCCAGAAACGCTAGTACTCCCCTTCTGCCACCAGCTTATCAGGGATTGAAAGTTGTGTGGCAGGAAAGTATCTTCATCTCTGTGTCACCACAGTTGCCTTAGAAATTGGAAAAATTTAGAAATTCACCCACATACACATGAGAATTTGTCAACAGATTTGGATTCTGGGGGCTTTGGGTGCATCTGAAACAGATGAGGTGGGGTTAATATGTGTCCATTCCTCATGAGTTTCTGTTCTAGCCTGTTCATAGATGATCTCATTTCATCTACACAAAAGACCTGCAAAGCAGTTACTGTTAGTCTCATTTTACAGATTATGTAGTTGAGGTTCAGAAAGGTGAAAAAGAATTATCCAGAATATCCCATTACAGCTACTAAGGTTATTAATAATGGTGCTCTCATGGGGTCATGTTCCACCTCCCTGGAAAGCTATGCTTTTTTTTTTTTTTGGTGAGAGGTCGCTGCGGGGTGAGAGGTCATGGTGGAGTACGGGGCCGTGGTGAGGTGAGAGGTCGCTGCGGGGTGAGAGGTCATGGTGGAGTACGGGGCGGTGGTGGGGTGAGAGGTCGCTGCGGGGTGAGAGGTCATGGTGGAGTACGGGGCGGTGGTGGGGTGAGGCCCTGAGGAGCGGTCTGGGGAACTGGAAGGTTCTGGAACTACGCTGGGCTGTGGAGACGTGCCCCGGCCTGGGGCTCTGTCCGGCTCCGGGGTCGCCGCCGCCGGCGCAGAGGGGTCTGAGGTGAGCTCCTTGGGCGCGGTGGGCGGTGGGGTGGGCCAAAGCCCAGAGGTCGGCGCGGGGCCCGCGGCGGCGTCAGGGGAGGGCCCGGGAAGGCCGGGGCTCGTCGAGGCGCGGTGGGCGCTCCCCCGAGAGGCCGCGACCGGGCTGGGCGGCACCGCGGAGGTCCCGTCAGGGGTCGCCTCCGGCGTTGAGGCCGCCGCGCGGATGAGCGGCGGTGCGGAAGCGGAGGTCAGTGGAGGGTCGGCTGGCCCCGGCGCGGCGGAGGCGGGTGGGGAAGGGGCGGCGGGCGCGGTCCTGGCCGTCGTGGGCCGCAGTCGGCGCTCTGGCCACCGTCTCCTCGGGAAGCCTGGCGGAGGAAAGACAGACGGCCGAGGTCAGGCCGCCCCGCCCACCCCGCGGCGCGCCCCGCCCTCCACACGGTGCGACCAATGGGGAGGCACGGGGCCTCGTGCCGTCACGGGTCGCCGGCAGACTTCACCCGGCCCTAGTGCCCCACCTCCTCGCATGCTCCGATGTCTCCAAGCGCCACCTGGCGTCCTCCCCTCTGGAGGATGCGGGGATGGGCGTGCGGGGAGAGGGGGACGCGGAGGGACAACCCGGGATGCAGGATGCGGGGTGGGGTGTGCAGGTGGTGTGGGAGGATGCGGAAGGGAGCCAGGGGAATGCGGGCCAGGGATGTGGGATGCAAGAGGGGGCGGAAGGGCAGAGATGAGGTGAAGGGAGATAAAGAGGCAGAGGGCGTAGGAGCTGCTCGAAGGGAATGTAGGAGGGGTTGGAATCAAGTAATCAAGACCAGTATCTTCTTGCCCTATTTTTAAACAATCAAAATTAATGCGAAAGATCCACAATGAACAAAAAGTCAAAATTTTAATTCAAGTCAGGATCCAGCCTACCTCACTGGAGTCCCCCCTAAAATTGGCTGTCAGATCCTGGTGAGGTAGGTCGGATCCGACTTAAGTTAAAATTTTATTTACTTCATCGTGGATTGTTTCTGCATTCGTTTCTATTTTTTTGACCTATGGTATTAAGATTTTATCTTCATTACAAAATGCTTGGAATGTCCCCAAATTTTAGGCCTTAACAAGGGAGAAACCTTCCCCTCTTCCAGGCCCTGATTCCAGATAAATGTGATTTTTAACCTCTTTTGACAGATGAGGGAAATCAGGCCAAGAGGGCAAGTAATTTGCCCGAGGTCACACACCGACACAGTTTGAAGGTTACAGGGACAAGGTCTGAGCCCGAGTCCTTTGCATCCAGAGTCTGGGCCGGTAAGTTATCACTTTCTCAGCAGGGGGAATGTCCTGTGCTGCCCAGTATGGTAGCCGCTGGTCACCTGTGGCTTCTGAGCACTTGAAATGTGGTTCAACTAAGGAACCAAATGTTTCCTTTTTCAATTTTTAATATTTTTATTTTGGCTGCGCTGGGTCTTCGTTGCTTTGTGCGGGCTTCTCTTGTGGGGGAGCACAGGCTCCAGGGCACCTGGGCTTCAGGACATGTGGCTCTCGGGCTCTAGAGTGCCGACTTCCATAGCTGTTGAGCACAGGCTTAGTTGCTCTGCGACGTGTGGAATCTTTCCAGACCAGGGATCAAACCCATGTCCCCTGCAGTGGCAGGTGAATTCTCACCCACTACGTCATCAGGGAAGTTCTCAACTTGTTTTTTGTTTTACTTTGAATGGCTTTCTTTTTGTAAATTTTTTTAAACAACAAAAAAGTATGGAATACTTCACAGATTAGCATGTCATCCTTGCGCAAGGGCCATGCTAATCTTCTCTGTATGGTTCCAACTTTAGCATATGTGCTGCGAAGCAAGCACTGTAAGTTTTTTTTATTAAAGTCTAGTTGATTTACAATGTTGCATTAGTTTCTGGGGCACAGCAAAGTGATTCAGTCATTCATAAATATATATAGATAGATATCTTCTTTTTTGGATTATTTTCTTGTGTAGTGTTTGCCACTCAGTCATGTCCGACTCTGCGACCTCATGGACTGTACCCTGCAGGCCTCCTCTGTCCGTGGAATTCTCAGGCAAGAATACTGGAGTGGGTAGCCACTCACTTCTCCAGGGGATCTTCCTGACCCAGGGATCAAACCTGGGTCTCCTGCATTGCAGGCAAATTCTTTATAGACTGAGTCACCAGGGAAGCCCTGATTGTCTCATGTAGGTTATTACAAAACAAGGAGTATAGCTTCATGTGCTAAACAGTAGGTCCTTCCTTTTTCAAGTTTCTGATTAACTTAAACAGCCACCTGTGTTGGTAGCTGCCATATTGAACAGCACAGCTCGACTGAATTCCACTTTTCTGCAGGGTCCCTGAGATGCATCATGTCCCCCTGCAGGGTCAGAGGAACAGTTAAGTAAAGGGCTTGGCCTCCAGCCAG
Organism: Cephalophus harveyi; assembly: GCA_006410635.1. NCBI lineage: Eukaryota > Metazoa > Chordata > Mammalia > Artiodactyla > Bovidae > Cephalophus > Cephalophus harveyi. The sequence goes on along the minus strand of SJYT01004634.1, from coordinate 90,399 downwards.
GCCACCCGGATTTAAACCCCAGATCCTCTGCTTCCTAGCTGGGTTCAATTCAGTTCAGTTCAGTTGTTCAGTCGTGTCCGATTCTTTGCAACCCCACGAATGGCAGCACGCCAGGCCTCCCTGTCCATCACCAACTCCTGGAGTTTACCCAAACTCATGTCCATCGTGTCGGTGATGCCATCCAACCATCTCATCCTCTGTCATCCCCTTCTCCTCCTGCCCCCAAACCCTCCCAACATCAGGGTCTTTTCCAATAAGTCAACTCTTCGCATGAGGTGGCCAAAGTACTGGAGTTTCAGCTTCAACATCAGTCCTTCCAATGAACACTCAGGAATGATCTCCTTCAGAATGGACTGGTGGGAACTCCTTGCAGTCCAAGGGACTCTCAAGAGTCTTCTTCAACACCACAGTTCAAAAGCATCAATTCTTTGGCGCTCAGCTTTCTTCACAGTTCAACTCTCACATCCATTCATGACCACAGGAAAAACCATAGCCTTGACTAGACAGATCTCTGTTGGCAAAGTAATGTCTCTGCTTTTCAATATGCTATCTAGGTTGGTCATAACTTTCCTTCCGAGGAGTAAGCATCTTTTACTTTCATGGCTGCAGTCACCATCTGCAGTGATTTGGGAGCCCAAAAAATAAAGTCAGCCACTGTTTCCACTGTTTACCCATCTATTTCCCATGAAGTGATGGGACCAGATGCCATGATCTTCGTTTTCTGAATGTTGAGCTTTAAGCCAACTTTTTCACTCTCCTCTTTCACTTTCATCAAGAGGCTTTTTAGTTCCTCTTCACTTTCTGCCATAAGGGTGGTGTCATCTGCATATCTGAGGTGATTGATATTTCTCCCAGCAATCTTGATTCCAGCTTCTGTTTCTTCCAGCCCAGCATTTCTCATGATGTACTCTGCATATAAGTTAAATAACCAGGGTGACAATATACAGCCTTGACATACTCCTTTTCCTATTTGGAACCAGTTTGTTGTTCCATGTCCAGTTCTAACTGTTGCTTCCTGACCTGCATACAGGTGTCTCAAGAGGCAGGTTAGGTGGTCTGGTATTCCCATCTCTTTCAGAATTTTCCACAGTTTATTGTGATCCACACAGTCAAAGGCTTTGGTATAGTCAATAAAGCAGAAATAGATGTTTTTCTGGAACTCTCTTGCTTTTTCCATGATCCAGCGGATGTTGGCAATCTGATCTCTGGTTCCTCTGCCTTTTCTAAAACCAGCTTGAATATCTGGAAGTTCATGGTTCACGTATTGCTGAAGCCTGGCTTGGAGAATTTTGAGCATTAACTTACTAGCGTGTGAGATGAGTGCAGTTGTGTGGTACTGGGTAACTGTGGGCAAATGACTTAACTGCCTCGAATCTCAGTTTCTTCCCCTTCTGTAAACCATGGATGATCCATGTATCTCCCCTATAATCATGAGAGTTCAGTGAGACTGCGCGTGCGCAGAGTGCTTATGCAACACCAAGTAGGTAATAAGCATTCTCATCATTACTTATATTGCCACAGGCATTGATATCTGTGCCTCAGTTTCTCTCATCTGTGAAATGGGCACAATTATAACACCTACATCACTCATTAGTCCTTGTGTAGCTGCTCCAAGGATTAACATATATAAATGTTAGAGACTAACACACACAAAGTGGACAGAACAGTGCCTGACACGTGGTATGTTGCTCCATAAACGGTGACTCTTCCTAGGTATCATTTCAAGAATCTCAGCTTGGTTTGTGGGCACAGGGGCTCAGATACCTAGAGTGGTGTTGGCTTTTAACTTTTTAGACCCAAGGAACAGAGAGTGAAGCTGACCATACGCCCCTGTACATTGCCAGTAGCTCCTGCAGTTCTCCTCTGTTTTCCTCCTCTGTAGCCCCCATCTGGACTCCCCTCACGCTCTCCCACAGGCGCCTCCAGTCTAACGTGCCTCATGTCTGGTCTTAAACCACAGAATGCACAGATGTTTTCAAGTTAATACAAAAGTGTACGTATATTTGGGGGTTTGTGCTTTTAATTTCTGCAAATAACATTCTGCTGGAAATCTCGTTCTGTTTCTGAACTTCTCAGTGTTATGTCGTTAGTACCTATGCAGGTTGCTGCGTGTACAGCCTGCCACTGCTTTAGCGACTGCAGAGAATCCATCAGGCGTAACCATTTCTCTTCTTCCTTACCTTTCTCTTGGACACTTAACTTGCCTCCCATTCCCTAATACATCCTCACACATATTCCTTTGTAAGCCTGTGAAAGAATTTCTCTGGATGCAAAGAGCCGACCCATTGGAAAAGACCCTGACGCTAGGAAAGATTGAAGGCAAGAGGAGAAGGGGGTGACAGAGGATGAGATGGTGGGATGGCATCACTGACTCAGTGAACATCAGTTTGAGCAAATTCTGGGAGACAGTGAAGGACAGGGAGGCCTGGCATGCTGCAGTCCATGCGGTCACAGAGAGTCAGACATGACTCAGTGACTGAACAACAGCAAACAGATCTAGGAGCAGGGTTGATGGGTGGGTAATGGCCAATCATATTTAATTTCACTAAACATCACTGCTGTTGCTGCTGCTGCTGCTGCTAAGTCGCTTCAGTCGTGTTCGACTCTGTGCGACCCCATAGACGGCAGCCCACCAGGCTCCCCCGTCCCTGGGATTCTCGAGGCAAGAACACGTAGTGGGTTGCCATTTCCTTCTCCAATGCATGAAAGTGAAAAGTGAAAGTGAAGTCGCTCAGCTAGGTCCCTTTTATTGAATTGTTCTATCCAGTAGGGATGCCTGTCTCCCCATGCCCACACCTACAATGGGTATTATCGACCTTTCCATTTTTTTTCCACGCTTGTCACTGTTTTCATTTGAATTTTCTGACTCGTTATGAGCGTGAGCATTTCCAGACATACTCGTTGGGCATTTGGGCTTCCTAGTCTGCAAATCGCCTGTGTGCACCTTTTCCCCCATTCTCTTACAGGATTTCCTCTCAGGCTTTTGTTGATGTGTCAGAGTGACTAACATGGTACAGGTTAGGGTTTCTCCACCTCAGCGCTGTCGACATAAGGGGCTGGCTGGTTCTTTGTGGTGGGGGCCCTTGTGCACTGGAGGGTGTGTAACGGCAGCCTCCCCGCTCCCAGCTGTGACAACCTGAAATGTCTTCACGTGGTGCCAGTTATCCCAGCTGAAGACCACTGGTGTCAATAACAACCCTTTGTTTCAGGATATATTTCTGCATGGTCTTTCTGGGGTGAGAGCTGGGTCACACTGGGAAACCTGCAGTCCACCTCTCCGTTCTGTTGTTGCTTAGCCGCTGAGTCGTGTCCGACTCTTTATGACCCTGTGGACTCCCTGCCAGGCTCCTCTGTCCATGGGATTTCCCAGGCAAGAACACTGGAGTGGGTTGCCATTCCCTTCTCCACCACCTCTCAGCCCCACCCCACAAACACCCTGGACCGCGCCCCACCCCCCCACCTGCCTCACCTGTGTCCCCGCGGAGCCTGGGAGCTAGAGCGGGGTGGCCTGAGCTCCTGGTGGTGCCAGGGGGGGCAGGCGCGGCTGCAGTGGGGGTCTCCTTGGCTGGGACTCCTCCTGAAGGTGTGTCCCCCGTCCGGGAAGGCCCACGACAATCCTTGTCACCTTGAGAGAGAATAGAGAGAACCGAGTAATCCCTGTCTCTGTGTTCTGAGGCTTTCTTCCCAGGATGCCAGGTTTTAGGAGGACTCTATCAAGAGGAACACAAATAGGGACTGCTTTCCCTGTTAAAATGTCAGCCCACCAAGGGCAGGCATGCTCCCTGGGCCTGTGTGTTCTCGAAATGTGTTCTAAGAAATGGCCACATGCTCATTCATGGTTCATTAGTGTGTGACCGATTTGATTTTTTCATTAAAACATACACCGAGAAAAGGGGACGCACGGGGCTTCCCTGGTAGGAGTCCGCCCTGCAGCGCAGAGGACACCGCGGCACGGGCAGCGCTGGCAGGCAGACTCTTCACCACGGAGCCACCAGAGGAGCGCCCGGCTCTCTAGACACTGTCCAGCTGCCCTCACAAGTGGGTGCAGACCCTCAGGCCTGCCTTTATCCCAAATCCTTGCCGCTGAAAGACATGTTAATTTTTGGCAAGCTCATGGGGAGCTGGTAGGCAAAGAAGCTGCAGGTTCGCTACAGATGACCAACCTGAAGCCCAGAGAGGGCAAGGAATTTTCCTGAGGTCACCTAGCTAAGGAGCAACATTGGGCTTCAGATCCAGCAGGCCTACCTGGTTCTGAATGGAGACCTCTTCCCCTGTGGGAGCAGACAGAAATAAAGCCCGAGGCTGGCCTCACCCCGGTCACTCCCCCTGCCTGGCTCACTCCACTCCAGCCAGGCTGTGGGCTCTTCTCTCAAGACCCCACCACAGGGCCTTTACACATGCCGACCCCTCTGCCCGGAAAGCGCCTTTAGCTCCCTCTCCAGGCTCCCCATCACAGCTGACATCTTTACAATGGACCACAGCCCTCACCCCCTGCTGCCACCCCCACCGAGCACTCCACTTCCGCCCCACCAGCCTCGCTGCTGTGTCTCGAACCAGCTGAGCACACTCCCACCTCGTAGCCTTTGCACGTGCTTGCTGACTACACTTATGGAACACTCTCCAACCAGGTATTTGCATGGCTTTCCCCTTCTTTTTTTCCTTTTCCTTTCATTTTATTTGAGTGCACTGCATGGCAGGTGGGACTTAAGTTGCCTAACCAGGGACTGAACCCTCACCCCCTGCGTTGGCAGGGCTGAGTCTTAGCCGCTGGGCTAGCAGGGGAGTGCCCCCGACCTCCTGAGGCTGTCACTTGACTGGCGTTTCCTTAGTAAGTCATCTCTTGACCATCCCGTTTTAAATGACAATTCTTCGGTCCCCCCGTTTCCCCTCCCTTTCTCTATCCATAATGTTCCCAGGGGTTGGGACTCATGCCTGCCACACAGCAAACACCTGAGGCATGAACTAATGCCTGTGTCTTCAAACTCCATTGTCCAGGAAGCCTCAAGAAGTGTTGCTTCAAATGAAATGGAAAGAGAATTCAACCTTCATAAGCTTCCAGCTTCATCTCCTGTGCACTCTCTCTAGACCTACACGGTGATCTCACATTTGCTTGTTCATTTGTTCATTCAACACAGTTCCCGTGGAATACAGATTAAGGCTAACCAAAGATGTCCCAGCTCTAACTCTCAGAACCTGTGAATATGTTACCTTTCATGGCAAAGACTTTGCAAACTGACTAAGGGCCCAGTCCTTGAAATGAAGGGTTTATCCTATATTAACCCAAGGGAACCTGATCTAATCACATAAATCCTTATTCTTAGATTTTCTATCCCAGCCGTGGGCTTCCCTGGTGGCTCAGTGGTAAAGAATCTGCCTGCCAGTGCAGGAGACATGGGTTCAGTCTCTAGGTCGGGAAGATCCCCTGAAGGGAACGGCAGCCCATTCCAGTACTCTTGCCTGGAGAATTCCAGGCAAGAGGAGCTTAGTGGGCTATAGTCCATGGGGTCACAGAGTTGGACAGGACTAACTAACACACACACAAATCCTCACTGTAGTGACAAAGATGTAAAGATTAAAAAAGGACCACAGAGATGCAACATTGCTGACTTTGAAGATGGAGGAAGGGGGCGTGCACCAAAGAATACGAGAGCCTCTAGAAGCTGGAGAAGGCACAGGAACAATCTTTCCCTTCAGCCTCAGAAAGAATACAGCCCTGCCATCTTTGATTTCAACTAGTGAGAGACCTCAGCGGGGCTTCTGACCTCCAGAACTGCAAAATAACAAGCTTGTGTCGTCTTAAGCCCCAAGTGCGTGGTGGTCTTATGGCAACAACAGAAACTAACATAGCTAAACCTGAGATGATGTGTCCTCAGTGGGCTATGCAATTATCTCAGCTCCAGCCTTCACTGCTCAGAGAAGCCCCTTCCCTGTGGGGTCTCCTGGTGGAAAGGATGCCATCTCCTCTGCGAGCTTTTTCCCACTGCTCTACTGGAAATCATCGCTGTGTCCCTGGGATTCTACAGCTGTTGTTCATTTATGGTAAATAACTCTAACAAGCTGTGCATTGCGGTTTTAAGTGATTTCACACATATTTTGCTCATTGAATTGGGACCTGAGGTCACCCAGCCCCTAGTTCTAATTCCAGTGGAGTCACAGCGGGAACCCTGGCGGCCAGACTCCAGAATTCACACTTGCAATGACTTCAGTAATTCCCCAGTCCAATGAGCAAACTGTGTGCGAAATCGTTTAAAATGGACCTCAGCCAACTTCCCCGAGCCTCATTCCCCTCCCTCCCACTTGAAACACAGGGGCAACACCAGGACCTGTGAGAGTGTGAGAGTGTTGGTCGCTCAGTTGCGTTGACTCTTTGTGACCCCATGGACTGTCGCCCGCCAGGCTTCTCTACCCATGGGATTCAGGACTTATGTCACCCAGTTAATGGCATGTGCTCCTGGCACTGTCCTCGACTCTTTCCAGGGGACCCTGGAGATGCGGCTTTTTTATTTGCTTTTTTCGAAAGAAGTGCAGCTCAATGAAGCGGAATCATTTTTTTCAAGGCCACCTTGCTGATAAGGACAGAATTTCTGTCGTTTCCACCTCTGCCCACCCACCCCTGCCCCTCTTCCCAGTCTAAGGTTGCACATGTGACCCCTGGGATTTCCAAAGCGCAGTGCCCAGTTCCGTACTCATCTGTGCTCACGCACCCCCTCTCCCCAACGAGGACCAGGTGGGGTCTCAGAGGCCCGCGCACCGCCGCCCTCAGAGCTGCGCACGCCCAGCATCCGACCGTCTCCGCCGCGGGGGGGCGCGACGAGACAGGGACCGGCGCCCGGCTGCAGAGACCGAAGGCTCTGGAATCCTGGCCACACGGCACGGCCCCTCTGGAAACTGAGCCCTAAGTCGTGACTCGGGTGCCCCCCACCCCAAATCTCGGCGGCTCCAAGGCCTGCTACGTGCCCTCGCCCCGTGCCTCCGGCGGAAGCACGACACCTAAGCAGAAGACACACCCTGGTGGGGGTGGGGGAGGGAAGAGAACGACAGCGCGCTTCACGCTTTTATAGCTGCGGAGTGGGCCAGCTGGCCAATCAGGAAGCGTAGCGTGCCTGTGACGTCACATGGCGCTGGGCCATTGACGTCCCCCCGGCCGCCCCTCCAGCCGAGGCCCCGCCCCTCCAGCCGAGGCCCCGCCTCTCTCTCTCTCTGGACAGAGACTGGAGGGTGGGAACTGAGAAATGGAAGAGCCAGACGCCGGGGCGGGGATAAAAAGAAGTTGACCGAGGTGGGGGAGGGCGGAGAGAAACAGTAATGGTCGAACATGAACTTAATAAGGAAAGAAAATGAGGAAGGTGACGAGAAAGAAAAAGAGTGATCGAGATGCGAAGGGTGAGAAGTTGAAAAAAGGTGAGAAAGAGGAGCAGAGAAGGATCAAGAGAGACTGAGCAGGCTGGAACAGAGATCTCTCTCACACACACAGAGAGAGAAATGGGAGCCATCTGAGCGGGAGCCATCTGAGCCCCAGTGTACAGTTCAGTTCAGTTCAGT
>SJYT01004634.1:64217-80190 GCA_006410635.1 Cephalophus harveyi | reverse complement strand
GCCTCCGAGCCTCAGCCCCACTCAGACCAGAGCATGGGTTCAGAGAACAGGCTTGAGGGGCTGGGGTGGGGCGGCGGCGTGGTGACGGCATGTGCCTCTGTGTGGGGACTGGGGAACTTCTGCGGAGGCACTGCCTCCAGGGACACGGGCTTTGACATCAAGGCTGATTCCCAGAGGCCCCAGAAGATCTGCAGGAGGACTGGGAGCCGGGCGCTGCTGAGCCTGGCTTGATTCTGAGACGCAGGGCGGGGCGGAGCAAGGGATCTCCTCTTCGAGGCTCTTGTAGGACAGTTACAGACGAGCCCGGGGAGGGGGAGTTCTGAGCGCCTTTGGAGCCGAGGAAAACCTGCCTGCGGTCTCGGTCTCGGAGACCCGGGCCAGCTCATTCAGGAGGGGCTTTCAGGAAGCCCGGCAGGGAGACGCTCCTCCCCAGCCCACGCCTGCCCCTCACCTGTGCTCGGAAGGCGCCTCGTCGCTGGGGCGGGGGCCCCTGGGCTCCCCGTGGTTTCCCGGGAGAGGGTGTGTCCTGGCACCCCTGCAGCGCTGGTCCCCTTGGCCAGGTCCTCCCCTGAGGTCGGGTCCCAGGTCCAGGGGGGATAGTCCTCCTCGTCTGCGTAGCCTGGGGAGGAAAAGGGGGAGGGGAGAGCCCCGACCGTCTCAGGAGTCCTTGCCGCTGCTGCCCTGGAGGCCCCTGCCAGGATCTCCGGGTGCGACTCCGGCCGCGCCCCGCGCCCCGCTGCCCGCTCCGCGCCCCACCCGCCTTACCGGTGCAGGTGAGCCCCACGTCCTCCTCGTGGTCGCAGTTGTGCTGTCCCCACGCCCGGGCCGGGCAGTCGCTCAGCGAGGATTCGCTGCCCTTGCAGCCCACGTCGTCCAGCCAGATGGGCCCGGAGCCGGGGCCGTAGTGGGTTTTGCCCACTCGAGGCCGGACCCTCCCACAGCCCAGCTCCCAGCAGGCCACCATGCTGTCCCGCAGGTCCCAGCCGTCATCACAGACCGTCCCCCAGCGTCCGGCGTGCCACACTTCCAGCCGCCCAGCACACCGGTTGGGCCCATCCGCCAGACGAACCCGGAACGGGCCTGCTGGTGGGAAGCCTGGATCAGGAGGGGTCAGAGGGGCTCTGGAGGGGCCAGCCTCAGCCTTCCTGTTCCTCTGCTCACCTGCTGCGCCAGTGGGGGAGGGGGCCGGGTCCGTGGATGACTCTGGAGAACCTTGGCCTGGGAGCTCAGCGGATGGCTCCACTGTGGCCTCGGAGGTCACTAATCGGGGGCCCTGGGTGGCCAGCGTCGCCACGGTCTTAGAGGTCCGTTCCCGGGGGNGGGTCAGAGGGGCTCTGGAGGGGCCAGCCTCAGCCTTCCTGTTCCTCTGCTCACCTGCTGCGCCAGTGGGGGAGGGGGCCGGGTCCGTGGATGACTCTGGAGAACCTTGGCCTGGGAGCTCAGCGGATGGCTCCACTGTGGCCTCGGAGGTCACTAATCGGGGGCCCTGGGTGGCCAGCGTCGCCACGGTCTTAGAGGTCCGTTCCCGGGGGGCTCGAGAAGTCCGAGTTACGGTGGTGTGCGAGGTCAGCCTGGTGGCAACCTCGGGGGTGGGTCTTCGGGAGGCCCCCATGGCCGGGGTGCTGGTGCTGGTGGCCCGTGAGGTCAGTTCGGGGGGACTCTGGGTGCCCGAGACCCTGGAGTGCTTAGTGGTTGGCATCGCCGGGGGCCGAGTTGTCGGTCTCTTTGCGTTCTTGGTCACCCACTTCTTGGTGCTTTTGGGCATCTTCCCTGGGGCCTTGGTGGTGGTTTTCTCGGGGATGCTCGGGGTCTGCCTTGCAGAGGGCTTGGTGGCCAGCTCCCCTGGGAGCCAGGCATCCGTGTCTCTGCCCAGGCCGGGGATCCAGCTCCAACTGAAGGGGTCTGAGATGGAGTCCAGGCCGGGGGTTCCTGGAGACGGGGGTGGGGGGTGCGGCAGGGGAGATGGCAGACACCGTGAGGTCCCCAGCCAGGCCCCACCTTCTCCTGTCACCCCCTGCAGACAGCCACCGAGTTCCCGAGCACTCAGCCTCATCACAGGTGGCATCTGAGCATCTCCTATGAGCCAGGCCCTGTGCCAGGCCCAGGGCACTCGGTGGCCGCCCCGGCCCCATCCTGCCTCTGAGCATTTGAGGTCCTGAGCTGCCTGCCCCCCTTCGCCCCCTCACTCTGACCTGTCCTGTCTGCCCAACCGCTGCCCTTCCCCGGTACCTGTTGACTGGTCACTGCCCCACCAGGGTGGCACCAGGCCACTCCCCAGCTCAGAACCCTGCTGTGTCTCCCAGGGCCTTGGGGAGGAGAGGGAAAGAGGGAATGTGCCCCAGCTTCGGGCTTCCAGCCTCCACGGCTCACCCAACATCTTTCTGGGCAGCGCAGGGAAGGTGGTAGATGCTGTGGGTGATGCCGAGGGTGAGTGGTGCAGACTGAGGGTCAATCTGGCCCACAGAAGGGTCTGGCTCTTCGCCCCCGACTGCTGGAGGCAGGGGCACCCTCCCAGCCCTGGCAGCATCCTGCCTGGTTGGAGCGTGTTGCTCGCCTGGGGGCCTGGGACCTGCCAGGTCATCGCGCCATGGGCCACCAGCCCCAGGGGGGCACCCAGCTCCTGAAAGCGCTCTGCCTCCGGCTGGGAAAGTGTCACATGGGTGGTCGCCTGTCATGCCGGTGTGGGGAGGGGAGCGGATTAAGTGCTGTCTGCACCCCTCCCCTGGGAGAGGAGGGTTCACAAGGGTCTCTCCCGACCCTGCCCCAGCTGCCTCCTCCCTCATGATGTGAATCTGAGCCTTTCTGCTGCGGGAACCCCTGCTCCTGAGTCTGAGAGCTTCTCTGACCATTGTGAGTCTTTCTAGAAAACTGTGGAAGCTGAGGGTGGTCTTGGGGAACCTCCCGAGTGACAACGTGTCACATGGGCTCGTGTCTCTGTCCCTCAGTGAGCCCCGGGCTTCTCAGAGGCCAGAGCCCTCGCATTCTGCGCCCCCTGTACCAGGCTCAGAGTCTGCGGCTGGATGAAACAATGGTGCGAGAGAGAACACAGGCCAAGGCTGGCCTCGCTTCGGCGGGCCCTCCGTCACACTGGCTTCTCGCCATCTCTCGGTGCCCCTGTGCCTGCTCCCTTTCATCTCAGGGAGGACAGAGCTCCCCTCCAGGAGGGCGACCCCGTGATTCTTGGTAGGAAGAAAAGGAGGAAGGACCCCAGCTGTGCCGCTTAGTTGCTGTGTGACCTTGGGCAAGTTACTCAGCCTCTCTGTGCTGCAGTATCATCACCAGGCTTCCCTGCTGACGGTGGAGAATCTGCCTGCAGTGCGGGAGACCTGGGTTCCATCCCTGGGTCGGGAAGATCCCCTGGAGGAGAGCATGGCAACCCGCTCCAGTTTCTTGCATGGAGAATCCCATGGACAGAGAAGCCTGGTGGACTACAGTCCACGGGGTCACAAAGAGTTGGACACAACCAAGCAACTAACACTAACATCTCTATCAGTAAAACTGGTGTGTGTGCATGCGTGCATGCATGCGTGTGTGTGTGCGTGCACACACCCAGTCGCTCAGCTGTGTCTAAATGTTTGCAGCCCCATGGACTGCAGCCTGCCAGGCTCCTCTGTCCACGGGATTTCCCTGGCAAGTATACTGGAGCAGGTTGCCAGTTCCTTCTCCAGGGGATCTTCCCGACCCAGGGATGGACCGGCATCTCCTGCACTGGCAGGCGGATTCTTTACCACTGCACCACCTGGGAAGCCCCTCACGTGGGCATAGTGTCCATCAGTTTGCACTTATCCTGAGGTGTGAATGGGCTCACGTGTGTGAAAGCAGCCCTCCCGGGGCAGGGGTTAGGAGGCAGGCGCTCAGTCAAGTTAGTGCCAATGTCAGTTCCCGTTCCCTCCTGCAGGAAGCCCCCCGGAAGCCAGCAGATGGCGAGGCCTCCTCACCTGCACAGGTGACTCCAACGTCCTCATTGTGGGCACAGTTGTGCTTCCCCCAGGGAGCGGCGGGGCAGTCGGCCAGGGCAGCCTCGGTCCCCGTGCACCTCACATCGTCCAGCCAGATGGGGCCGGCGCCCCAGCCGAAGCGGCCGGTGGTGGGGTCAGGCTGCCGTGGTCCCCCGCAGCCCAGCTCCCGGCAGACCACGGCGGCGTCCCGCAGGTCCCAGCCATCGTCACACACGGTCCCCCAGCGTCCCGCATGCCACACCTCCAGCCGGCCTGAGCACCTGCTAGGCCCCGCCACCAGGCGCAGCTGGGGGGACCCTGGGGTGGGGCGGGGGGGACACAGAGAATTCGAAGCAGGCCCTCCGCCATCTTCCCTCCATGCATTCACTCAGGAAGAGACCCCAGCTGGCCCAGACGCGCTGTGCTCTCCTCCCCTCGGTCCTCTGAGCGGGGAGGGGCCCCTGGGGGACTGTGGGAGGGGGAGGGCAGGAAACCTACGCTCAGCCCCACACTTGGGGTTCAGGGGAGGACGGGGGGCGCTCACCGGCGTCTGGCCCAGGCTCCTGAAGGGTGGTCGGGGGGGCAGGCGGAGCTGAGACACCGGGCATCCGCGGGGCCTGGCTCGCCGTCGGGGGCGGGGGCCTGGAAGCGGCCCCCCTGGGCCCCGAGCTGTTGCTGCCTGCCATGGGGGCCGTGGGAGGGACGTACCCGAGAGGCATACCTGGGGTGTGGGAGGGGAGAGGTGACCACCAGCCCCTGCTGTGAGGTGGGCGGCTCCCCGACCACCAGCCCAGGACCACCACAGTGGGGATTCACATGTGAGCATGAACGGCGTGGCGGGCCACCTGGATGGAAGGAGTGCGGACACCGGGGTGGGGGAAGCTTCGGAAACACAGAGCACCCCAGCTCTCGCCCCTCTGGGCAAAGCCCCCCAGGCCTCCCTCCCTGGCCGCTCCCCGGGGCCGCCCTCACCATCACACACGGCCCCGGCGTCCTCCCGGTGGTGACAGTCATGCTGGCCCCAGGGCCGCGTCGGACAGAACCGCAAAGCCGTCTCGTTCCCCCGACAGCGGAGGTCATCCAGAAGGATGGGCCCCGCGCCCTCCCCAAAGAAGGCGCCCCCGGGGGCGGCCAGCGCGCCCCCGCAGCCCAGCTCCCGGCAGGCCACGGTGGCGTCCCGCAGGTCCCAGCCGTCGTCGCACACGGTGCCCCAGCGCCCGCCGTGCCACACCTCCAGGCGCCCGGCGCACCCGTGGGGGCCATCAGCCAGGCGCAGCCGGGGGGCCGGACCTGGACGTGGAGGAGGGGGGAGAGCAGAGAGGAGGGAGACTGCAGTGGACAGGCAGGAACTGCAGCGGTGAGGACGGGGGAGCAGGCCTAGGCCGTGTGTGGGTCCTGCTTCACGCCCAGCACAGGGCTGCAGAGCAGACCCTCCATCCTCACAAGTGAGGAAGAGGCTTTGACATGGACCATCTGGGTGGATGGAGCGCAGGCACTGGGGGGGTACCCCAGGAAAACACACAAACGCCCAGTTCGCATCCCTCCGCTCCAGACCCAAGTCATGCTGCAAGAGTCCAGCTCTCCTCCGTCCACTGCCCCCTGCACATCCCTGCCTCCCCAGGGAGAGCCCAGGGCACACCTGCCGACGCCCACCCCCACCTCCCCAAGCAGGTCGCCATGCTGTCTTCCTCAGGCCTGCAGAGCAGGGCTTCTCAGCCTCAGCTCCCCTGACACGGGCACTGTCCTGAGCACCATACTATGTCCAGCCGCATCTCCCGGCTCCACCCCAGTCACTGCCCCCGAAAGGTCTGTAGACCTGGCACCTGTCACCCTAGCAGCGGTGCTGAGAGCTGGGCCAGAGGTTTGGGGGCATTTCTGTGAGGTGTTTGTGCATGAGAGCGGGGCCAGCTCTGGGCAGTGTGGGGTCCATCTCCAACCCCCAGTCGGTGTCTAAAGGAGACAGACCAGAGAGTGTGCCACATCCCTGGCCTGCATGACCCAGCTGCATGTGCCAAGCTCCTGCAAGGCCCACCCCGAGGAGCAGAGATGGAGGTAAGACACCAAGCTCCCAGCCCCTCGATGGGGTTTGCAACTTCTCCCCGGAGCTTAACCGTCCTGGGGAGCCTGGGCTGACCTTCCAGGCTTCAGAAGCCACAGCTCAGCCCCCACGGTATGGCCCTCAGAGGGGCCAAGCTCACAGCTACAGGTCCCTCGACCTGTGTCGCCCTGGTCTCCACCCGCATCACACCCCACACGCCAGACCCCCACATCATCCTTCTGTGCGGCAGGTCTGGAGAAGCCTTGGCTCCATCTGTGGGTGGGGGTGCGGCTCGGAGCAGCTCTCAGCATCCTCTCCCATTTCCCACCCACTCCCTGAAGCATTTCCTGGCCGCTGCCTGGGTGGGTGGCTAGATGTCTGCCTCCAGTGGGTCCTTGAACTTGCCCACCCCACACCTGTGCACCGCTCCGCCCTTTGCCGGCTGTGTCCTCGTCCTGCAGCGCAAAGACTCCCAGGTCGGGAGAGAGAGGTCTGGGTCAGTGCCCGCAGGCATGAGGCTGAATGAGTGTGGGTGTCGGGAGGAGGGAGGAGAGAGGGGGACAGGGCCAGGGGGAAAAACGGGGAGAGAGGGAAGGAAGGGAGAGAGGAAGGGAGCTAAGAAAGAGGAAGAGAGGGAGGAAGGAAGACGGGAAGGAGGGAAGGGGGTTGGAGAAATCTTTTTGAAAGTCGTGACATCTTTAGGAGAGTGGTGTGGGGGCGTGGCCCGCGGGAGGGGCGTGGCCCGCGGGAGGGGCGTGGCCCGCGGGAGGGGCGTGGCCCGCGGGAGGGGCGTGGCCCGCGGGAGGGGCGTGGCCCGCGGGAGGGGCGTGGCCCGCGGGAGGGGCGTGGCCCGCGGGAGGGGCACGTACCTGTGCAGACCAGTCCTGCGTCCTCGCTGTGGTCACAGTTGCTCCGCCCCCAGGGGCTTCGGGGACAGTCTCTAAGGGCCTGCTCTCCGCCTCCGCACCCCACGTCGTCCATCCACACGGGCCCCACGCCCGGGCCGAACCGGGCCCCCCCAGGGGCGGCCAGGGCGCCCCCGCAGCCCAGCTCCCGGCAGGCCACGGCGGCGTCCCGCAGGTCCCAGCCGTCGTCGCACACGGTGCCCCAGCGCCCGCCGTGCCACACCTCCAGGCGCCCGGCGCACCCGTGGGGGCCGGAGACCAGGCGCAGCCGTTCTGCGGAGCGGGCGGGAGGGGGAGCTGTGAGGGGCCTCGTGGAGGCGGCTGGTACACTCTCGTTTTCCGTCTGGGAAAACGGAAGCCCCGCGGGGTCAGGGGCCTGAGATCAGCCTGCCAGCCGGCCAGTGGCAGAAAGTCAGGGTCTGGACAGGGCATGGGGCCTGGGGGCCTGCCGCGAGAGGTCTACTGACCAGGCGGGGAGCCTGGACCTGGCTGAATCCCCGGGGACGTGGTGCCCCCCTACCCTGCACCTGGGGGTCCCCAGTTTGGTCTGGGGGGCCTAGGGCCTGACCCCTTCTGGAGTTGTTGCAGATGGAAGGCCTGCCTCGGACTTACCCTGGCGGGGGGCTCCGGCGGTCAGCACTGGGGCCCTGGTGGACTTGGCCGGCTTGGGCAGCCGGGGGCTCTTCTTCCGGGAGCCACTCTGGGGGGTCCCGGCTGGGCGGGGGACTATGCGAGGAGGGGGACAGTGGGGAAGGCGGTTGGCAACTGAATCTGGGGCTGTAGGTCAGTCCTGAGAGTCCCCGAGGGTCTGAAGGGGGCACCCCGGGGGCCCCGGGGAGGGTGGAGGAGTCAGGCCTCTGTCCCTTCTCCCTCACGGCCAAAGCAGGAGCCAGAGCTCGGGCAGGGGCTCACCAGGCGTCGCTGGGGGCTCCTCAGAGCCGGCGCTCAGCTCCCCTGCCAGCCCCGGCCAGGGGTCCCCATCCAGGACTGAAGGCGGGTTGTCGTGGTCCCTGGAGTCTGTCCCACGCTGGCCTTGGGGACAGCAGCCTATTGCTGGAGGGCACGCTCCCTCCTGTGGGCCTGTCCCAGGCCCGGGCCGCCCCCACCCCACCCAGCGTGGCTGAGTTTCACCCAAGCCAAGTAGGTTCCCTATCAGTTTTTACCCTTGCCTTCCTCTCTCTGAAAACTCTGAAAAGCACCTCTCTCAGATGCTTTTTGCTGACACAGTTGATAAGTGGCCCATGAGGAATAATAGTCATGAGACCCGCTGAGGGGAGGGACAATCCCCAGTTCCAGTCTGTGCAGACCTGCTCTGGCCCCTTTAAGTCTTCCCGCACCTCTTTAGGTGGGGGGAAGCACAGGTGCAAATAAATAACTCTGGCGCGCCATCTGCACGATCCATCCTGTCTGAGTTCCCCGTGTGAGTTCATGATAAACTTCATAGTTGTCCTTTACAGAGCTGCCAGCTTTATCAATCTCAAAGTTCCTTCCAAAGAGTTTGGAGGATGTTCTTCCAACACCCACCGTCTAACACCCCAGTGCTATGGAGAGGGCAGTCTCTCAGTGAGGCAGGGGTAGGGTGTCTGAACTTCTGGATGCTCAGAGTTAGTTACTGGGCTGAGGGTCCCTGGGCGTTGAGGAGGTTGAGGACCCCTTACCTGCACAGACGACCCCCGCATCCTCCTCGTGTGAGCAGATATGGGCCTTCCAGCCCCGGTGGGGGCAGAGGCCCAGCTGCCGCTCCCCACCCCGGCAGGCCAGTTCGCTCAGCCACACGGGTCCCGCACCCTCCCCAAAGAAGGCGCCCCCGGGGGCGGCCAGCGCGCCCCCGCAGCCCAGCTCCCGGCAGGCCACGGCGGCGTCCCGCAGGTCCCAGCCGTCATCGCACACGGTGCCCCAGCGCCCGCCGTGCCACACCTCCAGGCGGCCCGCACACCCGTGGGGCCCATCAGCCAGACGCAGCCGCTCTGCAGGGACGGAGGAGAGGCTGTGACATCCTGGAGACCCCGGGACTGGCGGGCAGGGCAGGGGCTGGGGGCTGTCCTGCAGGGGCATGACCGGGAGCCCCTTAGGAAGCAGGAAGCTGGGTGACCGTGTGGTCCTGCAGAAGTGGTGTGGGGGTCGTGGGCACACAGGGGTGGCCAGGGTCCAAGGGAGGGTGAGCCCGGGCCGGGTGTGGGGAGGGCTTGGAGCTGAGCGCACCCAGACGGGAGAAATGTTTGGGGCCACTTACCAACAGCCTGGGTCCCCATCAGAGCCACTGGAAGGGAGGTTGGAGGGGTGAGGCAGTGAGGTCCTCACTCCTCTGAACCAGAAACCCCGCCGCCGGGAAGGAGGACTCGGGCCCAGTGCCTGGCTGAGGCCCAGGTCCTTGGGATGGGCGGAGCCCAGAGGCCTCAGGTCTGGGCAGGGGGCCAGGCCCTTGGCTCTCCCCGCTGGGGGCCTGCCTAAAGGTGAATGATGGGTGAACCCCCCTGCAGGGTCAGGGCTTATGGAGGGGAGAGGAAGTCCTGGGGTCTCCTGAGAGGGTGGGACTCGGGGTGCCTGAGGCCAGGTCCCTGGAGGATCAGTCAGAGGCAGCTAGATGTCCTGTGCTCCCCCACACCCCCCACACCAAGCAACAGGGATGGATGGGGCCCTGGAACTCAGAGGTTCTGCAGTGGGTCAGCTCAGGGGTCAGAGGGCCAGGCCCGGGCCCGAGTCCCGGAGGAGGGGAAGGGTCACTCACCGAGGAGGCAGGCCAGGACCCTCATGTTTGCAGAGTCAGGGTGGGGACAGGGTGGAAGTGGACGGGAGCAGGAGCTAGGAGGAGGGGACCGCCGACGCAGGAGGGAGGGGAGCGCCTGCCAGAGGAGCCCTGGACCCGGGAGGAGCAGGCGGGGGCTGGACGGGCTGCAGGAGGAAGAGAGGCTGCCGAGGAGGCAGCAGGGGACAGGAGCGGGGCGGGGAGGGGGCCGGCCGGCGGCTGAGGCCTGGGGAGGAGGGCGGTGGCGGGCAGGAGGGAGGGTGTCCAACTGCAGACACCCACACAGGAGACAGCCGGCTGGCCAGGAGTGCCGCGCTCAGGCCCGGGGGCGGCAGGCTGCAGGGGAGGATCCTGACAGGGGTGCGCGGGCGGGGTGCCCACCCATCTGCTGCTTCTCCTGTCCCGCCAGGGTGGTATGCCGGAAGCAGAGGGCTTTGAGGGTGGGCTCACATCAGCTGCCGGGGTTGGGGACCTGGTCCAGCAAGAGGGCTTGCAGGCAGACACCAGGAAGGACTTCCTGGACTGGGAAAGGAGACAGAGAGACTCCCTTCTCCATTCCCCCTGGTGGATTTGCAGGCAGAAGTCATCAGCCCCCTGTGTGTCTCCCAAGAAAACTGGGGTCAGGGGTCGAGAGGGCCAAGGGTCAAGACTTGGGTGGGGGAGGACGACTGCACACACATACACACACACACACACACACACACACGAACGTATTCTCTCTCTCTGCACTAAGCAGCTGTGAGGCGGAAAAAATTCGGTAATGGGGAGCGTGAGTCAGAGGGCTGGCAGGGAGCTGGGCTGCCTGAGCTCATCGCCTCCCCTGCCCCCAGTCCAGCACACTCCCCCCTCCCAACAATTACTGTCAACCTCGGGAAGGAGGGGCCAGACAGAAGTGGTGGGTGTGGAGGCAGACTGGAAAAGGCATCAGAGAGAGATGGCAAGCAGCGGTTACAGGCTTTATTAACAAACGGGTGTAAAAAACCAGATGGGTCTGGCTGCCCCTCTGGGCTCCCACCTTCCTGGGGAGGGGCTGGCCGGGCCGCCCTGTGCCCAGCACCCCCTCCCCGGGGCTCTCTCCAGGCAGACAACACTCCCCTGCAGAGGCTTCGCCCAGCCCCTCTCTGCCTCTGCAGGCTCACCCCTCCAAGCACAGGCATCGCCCCCACCCCACCTCCCCGGGGCTGAGGGGGCCCTCGTCCCCATTTGGGGTGCCCCTGCCAAGTCCTAACCCCAGTGGGGGGCGTACTTGCTCGGCCTCCTCTCCTGCCACATGTCATAACACAAGCGACACAGGCTTGGCAGACAGATAAGATTTCTCCGTGCAGACAGAATCTGGGGCAGGGGTCGGACGGGTTGACCTCTCTAAGAAGTTCAAACACTACGGCTGGGCATCAGGCTGTGGCGGGGTCTCTTGCCCTCTGCGGGCCTCAGCTGCTGGGCACTGGCGGGGGTGGGGAAGGATGGTGTGGAAGCGTCTGCACCCGGCAGGCGCTCACTAGCGCTGCTTTTCCTCCGCTGGGGTCTGCACTCACAGTTCCTTGCTGAACTCGCGCACCAGCGTGTAGCCCATGCAGCCCCAGCTCCCCTCGGCCTGGTAGCCACAGCCCTCCAGCATCCCGGCCACGCCCCAGGCTGCCACGGCCACCGGGACCACCAGGCGCGCCCGGGGCTCCCCCATGCCGCCAGCCCAGGCTCGCGCCCGGGACTCGGCAAAGGCCAGCAGGCGCCTGCCTACGCCTCGGCGGCGGTGCCAACGGGACACTGAGAGGCGGGTGACCCGGGCCCCATCCCCAGCACCGGAGCCTGGGGCCAGGGCCAGGACCCCACACACGTCCCCCGAGCCCCGCACTGCCACCCACGGCCCCCCGAGGCCGCCGGGCGGGGGCAGCGAGCCCCAGCGGGCTCGCAGGCCCAGCTTCATGGCCGCCACAGCCAGGAACACGGGCAGGAGGAGGGCCAGGGCGAAGGAGGCCAGGACGAAGCGAAGGCCGCTGCTGGCCGCAGCCAGGAGGAGCAGGGCCGGCGGCCGGGTCAGTGCGTGAAGGGCCACGCGGTTCTCTGTGTCCTTCACGCCAGCCTGCGGGCAGGAGGAGCAGTCAGCGTGGGGAGGCAGGCAGTGGGGGCGGAGGCAGGCCCTGCCTGGGGTGGGAGCAATCGGAGGGGAGGGGACAACAGTGAGCCGGGGCCTGTGGCAGGCGTGCCGTGGCGTGAACACACTGCTGGCTGGCACACTGGGCTCTGAATGAAGGAGCGGGTGAATTGGGAACGGTGGGCGCTCCGGGTCCAGTGGAGTTGCAGGCGTGAGGCACCAGGGGAGACTGGACAGAGGAGCAGCCCCACCAAGTGGGGAAGCGGGAAGGGGCCTGGGGGTCCTCGAGCACCAGGCTTGGAGGAGTAGGAGGCAGGGGCACAGGGCTGAGGAGGAGTGGGAAGATGGAAGGGCTTGTACTGCGGGGGTTACGGCTTGGATCCATGATGGGGGAGCACTAACATCCCGCGTGCTATGTGGCGTGGGCGCACACACACACACACACACACACACACACACACACAAAACCGTTCTCGATCTCCAGATTAGGGAGAAGGCACTAGAAAGAGGAGGGTCCTAGGCTGGAAGTGTCTTAGGAGCAACAGATTGATCTCTAGGGTCACCGCTGGCTCATCAAGTGGTACCCTCCGTCCCACGCCCCCGGGCTCAGTGGCGCTGCTAATGATTCTCACCTTCAGCATTTCCAGCACTAAGGGTTTCTCATCTTCCCTCATCTCCCGCACCGACAGGTGGCTGGGGGCCATGGCAGCCCCCAGGCTCCCGCGCCCCCAAAGGAGCAGGCGTGCACCTGGCGAAAACAAGCAGGTCAGTGTCAGGAGGGCACCTCTTGTTCCCCAAAGTGCCCCAGAGCTGCGGACCAGCAGCGGCAGCGTGTCCAGGTCAGGAAGCGGGATGCTGGCGGCCTCCAGGCGAGGGCCGAGACAGGACAGGCTTCCCGGTCAACCCAGCGACCTTCCGAAAGCCTCTCGGTTGAAGCCCCCGCCCCAGGCGGTATTCGGCGACCCACGCCTAAAAGCCTGGTGCCCGCCAACACCTGCCAACACCGCGCTGCCTCCAGGCCCCGCAGCTGCCCTGGGGGTGAGTGAACCCCCCCCCAGCCAGGGAAAGGACCGCGCTCCCCGCTCCCAGCGCTCAGAGCGCCTCTGCCCCCCGGCCGCCACCGAGCGGCGCCTGTCGCAGGAACAAGGACTTTCAGACACCTCTGTGGGTCGCTCCTGCTTTTAACAAGATGCGGGGTTGGGGGGGGCAGGGTCGCCGGCGGAAGTGACGTCAGACCCGCGCGCTGGGGGCGGGGCGGCGCCTGCTCTCGGCCTTAGCAACCGTTGCCAAGCGTCTGGCCAGATGGGTTAGAGCCGGGAGGAGCAGCGGAGAGAGCTGGCGTGCGGGACACTGGCAGGGGAGGGGGCCGGACGGAAGGGCCTGGAACTATAGACCGGGTTGGGGCGGGCAGCGGGGCTTACCCAGCGCGTGCCCCGGCGGCTTCCCGACGGCCCCTGGTTGCTAAGCGACCTGAGCGCGCGGGTGAGGCCGCGAAGGCGGCTTGATTTCCACTGGCTCCCCGGCTTTCGCGGGCGGGGCCGCGACAGCATCTCAGACCCATAAGTTCCCCAACTGCCCACCAGGGCTCTCAGTGACCGTAGGGATAAGCATTCCCGCCATCCACCTATTTTTCTGCGCGAGAAGGGGCGCGGTGACTTACAGAGAACAAGTGGCAGAACCGGGGTTCCAGAGTCCAGCGCCTCCCCCATACCGTGACTGTTGCGTCCCTTTTCTTAAAAAATGGATAAATAGGGCCCCCACATAGGAGCAGCGGCTGGCCCCAAGGCGCAAAGTCACCTGCGAACCAGGAAGCAGGAGACCCCCCCCAGTTCCCAAGTGGTGGCTATGGGCATGACATTGACCTCCCACCCCACCAATAAGAAGGAAAAACGCGAGAGGGGATTCTGGTCTTTATTTGCAAGCCCAGCCTGCAGCTCCCTCCGCCCAGCCCAGCCCAGGCGGCGATCGGGTGGGGGTCTCTTCGTGGGGCGGGAAGAGATACCGGTGGTCCGACTCAAAACGTGTGCACCAGCTGGACCGCGGGCAGAGTCTGGACAATCTGGATGGAGGGCAGGCCCTGTGGGGCCACGCCCCCGGGTGCCGCTCCTGCGGGGACCACTTGTACCATCTGGGGACCCGGGGCCGCAGGGACGCCCGCAGGAGCAGAGGCTGGGCCAGGTGGGGGGGGCGCCAGCAGCTGCAGCGCAGCGGCGCCTCCCCCGGCGCTGCCGTTCTCCAGCAGCTCTGCGGCCGGGGCGCTGCGGATAATGAGCAGCTTCTGTCCAGGCGGGCCAGAGGAGGGCGGCTCGGCCAGCCCCGACGGTAAGGTCTCTACCTCCTGCACACACAGCTGGGTCTGCTCCCCGTCAGCCCCGCTCAGCACCAGCACGCTCTGCAGTCCCTCCTCCGTCTGCAACGTCTCAAAGAGCACATCCGGGACTACCCCCGGGCCGGCCTCACCCTCGCCAGGCTCCACTGGGCCGGGGTCCGCCAGCAACTCCTCAGCTGCCCCGCTTTGAACCACCAGCAGATTAGGCGCCTCGGTGGTCACGGCTCCCCCGGTGGAATTGGACAGCGGACCCGTCACAGGCTGGAGCTGGACCGTGGTCACCTCCTGGGCCGGCTGGAGCTGGACGGTGGTCAGTTCCGGGGCTGGACGAAGGGGCTGGAGCTGAACCCCACTCACTTCCTGCGGGCCTGTCTCCCCACCCGCCACGTTCTGCAGAACTATGAGGCTCTGCCCTCCCGCGTGCCCCGCAGTGCTGCTTCCTCTCTGCACGCCTAACCCCCCAGGGCCAGGCAGCCAGACTACTCCCGCCCCCGGCCCAGCTTTCCCCGCGGCCCGCGGGCCCTGCCGGGCGCAGCTGCCTCCCCCGGCGGGGCCGGAGGAGGGCAGCAGGATGAGCTTGGGGGGCGCGGGCGGGGGCGGGGGCGTGGGCGGCTGGACGCTGCTGGGAATCAGCTGCAGGCCCCGAGCCGTCTGCACCAGATGTGTATAAGAGACAGTTGGCCGACAGGGCAGGGGCGGCGGCCAGCGGGGCCGGGGGCTGGGGGCCGGCCGCGGGGGCCGCGGGGGCATGCGTCCTCAGGTGCCGCTGCAGGTAGGCGGCCATGACGAAGCTGCGGCCGCAGACCGGGCAGGTGAAGGGCCGCTCGGCCGAGTGCGTGCGCTGGTGCAGCAGCAGGTTGGAGGAGTGCGTGAAGGTCTTGGGGCAGAGCGGGCAGCGGAAAGGCCTCTCGCCCGTGTGCACGCGCTGGTGCTGCCGCAGGTTGGAGGTCTGCGCGAAGCTCTTGCCGCACACGCCGCAGGCGTGGGGCCGCTCGCCCGTGTGCACGTGCCGGTGGCGCCGCAGGCATGACGTGTTGCGGAAGGCCTTGCCGCACTCGCCGCAGGCGTAGGGCCGCTCACCCGAGTGCAGCCGCAGGTGGTACTGGTAGTGCGAGGACCACTTGAAGGTGAGGCCGCACTGGCCGCACGTGAAGGCGCGCAGGCCGGTGTGCACGCGCTGGTGGATGGCGAGCAGCGACGAGCGCTTGAAGGCCTTGCCGCACTCGCCGCACTGGTAGGGCCGCTCGCCCGTGTGGTCCCGCAGGTGGTAGCGCAGCCCCGAGGAGCCCTTGAAGGCCTTGCCGCACTCGGCGCACTTGTAGGGCCGCTCCGCCGAGGCCGGGGCGGGCGCAGGGGCCGGAGGGCCGGGCGTGGGCCCCAGTGGTTCCTGTGGGCAGGTGACCTCGGCGGCCTCGGCCTGGGGGGGCGGGCGCCCGGCCGCGGCCTCCTCCACGTGGCTCTGCTGATGTGCCAGCAGGCTGGCCAGCTGCGGGAAGGCGCCGTCACAGCTGCCGCAGCGGAACGCCTGCCCACCCGCCGCCCCGTGGCTGTGCTGGTGGCGGGAGAGGCCGGCCACCGTCCGGAAGGACTTCCCGCAGGGGAGACAGGCGAAGCCAGGGGCAGCAGCGGTGGCGGGAGCGGGCTGGGGCAGCGGGGACCGCGGCGGCGGCGGTGGGTCGGCCTTGGGCGCCTCGGAGGGCGCGGCAGCCGGCGGGGGCGGCGCCTCGGGCCCTGGGCACGGCTGGTGCTCCAGGAGCAGCTCCTCGCTGCCAAAGCCAAGCTCGCAGCCGTCGCAGCGGTACACCAGCTCCACCGTGGTCTCGGCCGCGGCCAGGAAGAGCTCGGGCACCAGGGGCGGCGGCGCGGGCGGCGGCGGCGCGGGCGGGCTGGGCGGCGGCAAGGGCCGCTGCAGGTAGGCGTCGGAGACC
>SJYT01004634.1:24794-45441 GCA_006410635.1 Cephalophus harveyi | reverse complement strand
AGATGTCCCCACCCCCACGGCGTCTCTGGCTCAGGCTCCCCAAGGCCTGGGCCGCCCACAGTGAGCACATCCCCCTGGGCATGCAGGCGCGGCCCGACAAGATCCAGGGCAGGGGTGAGCTCCGCTGCGTCACCCTACCCACGCCCTCCTCTCTCTGGGTCCCCTCAGGCCCCGCTCCCCTGGGATCCCCCTCCACCCATGCTAGAGACTGTTTAACTCCATGTGAAACATTTTCAAACTTGCAGAAAGGTCAGAAGACAGTTGTCTGATGCACTGGTTCTCTTATTGAAACTTTAATTAATTATTCACTGGCAGCTCTGGGTCTCAGTTGCGCCCTGCGTGCGCGGCATGGCGTGCAGGGAATCTAGCTCCCCAGCCAGGGAGGGAACCCGGGCCCCAGCTTTGGAGGCACCGTGTCTTAGCCACTCGACCACCGGGGAAGTCCCATCAGATATATTTTCTAAAATTAATTAATTAACATTTATCTTCGCGGCTGTGTGGGTTTCTCCAGTTGTGGTGAGCAGGGTCTCCTCTCTAGGTGTGCGCGTGGGTTTCTCATTGCGGTGGCTTCTCTCCTTGGGGAGCACGGGCTTCCCGCACAGGCTCACGTTGTGGTGCTCCGGCTTACTTTTTCCAGGGACTTCCCTGATCAGTGACCCAGCGTGCTGTCTTAGTCACTGGACTGCCAGGGAAGTTTCAACGGATACATTTTTAAATAAACCTTTCCCTGCAGGTTTAACAGTACAAAAAAAAAATGCACACATCATCCATGTGGAGCTTAATGAATTTTTCCCAAAGGGGACCCGCTGATAAAATCAACATTCAGATCCAAGAACAGGGCATTTCTTGCCCCCAGAGAATCCTGGTGGGATCTCCTTCCCATGAGTCGCCATGCTGACGTCTCTCCCTGTTGATCAAGTTAGCCTGGTTTTGAACTTTATTTCTATGGTGTCACGCACCGACTGGGAGAAGGCAATGGCACCCCACTCCAGTACTCTTGCCTGGAAAATCCCATAGACAGAGGAGCCTGGTAGGCTGCAGTCCATGGAGTCGCAAAGAGTCGGACACGACTGAGCAACTTCACTTTCACTTTTCACTTTCATGCATTGGAGAAGGAAATGGCAACCCACTCCAGTGTTTTTGGCTGGAGAATCCCAGGGACGGGGGAGCCTGGCGGGCTGCCGTCTGTGGGGTCGCACAGAGTCGGACACGACTGCAGCTACTTAGCAGCCGCAGCAGCACGCGCAGACTAAGTCTCACTGCTTTTGTTCAACACCATGTTTTGGCAAGAATATTGGAAAGGTTGGGAAGATTCCCCTGGAGAAGGAAATGGCAACCCACTCCAGTATTCCTGCCTGGAGAATTCCATGGACAGAGGAGCCTGGTGGGGTACAGTCCATGGGGTCACCAGCAGTCAGACATGACTGAGTGACTTTCACTTTCTGAGGTGCTAGGGGTTAGAACTTCAGCATGCCAGTCTCAGGGGGACACAGTGCCCTGCGAGACCCTGCAGTCTTGCTGAGGGGCTAGGAGTGCTGGGGGAGACCTGTGCAGCGGCTGTCACTTTCACTTTTCACTTTCATGCATTGGAGAAGGAAATGGCAACCCACTCCAGTGTTTTTGGCTGGAGAATCCCAGGGACGGGGGAGCCTGGCGGGCTGCCGTCTGTGGGGTCGCACAGAGTCGGACACGACTGCAGCTACTTAGCAGCCGCAGCAGCACGCGCAGACTAAGTCTCACTGCTTTTGTTCAACACCATGTTTTGGCAAGAATATTGGAAAGGTTGGGAAGATTCCCCTGGAGAAGGAAATGGCAACCCACTCCAGTATTCCTGCCTGGAGAATTCCATGGACAGAGGAGCCTGGTGGGGTACAGTCCATGGGGTCACCAGCAGTCAGACATGACTGAGTGACTTTCACTTTCTGAGGTGCTGGGGGTTAGAACTTCAGCATGCCAGTCTCAGGGGGACACAGTGCCCTGCGAGACCCTGCAGTCTTGCTGAGGGGCTAGGAGTGCTGGGGGAGACCTGTGCAGCGGCTGCTGCGGTCATCCAGGTGGGGGCGGCCAGGGACTCCAGCCGGGGGTTGGTGGAGATCCTGAGAGGGTTGGTGGAGATGCAGATTCATAGCCCTTTAGGAAGCAGAATCCACACGGCTTCAGCGTTAGAGTCGCGCTGCCAGTCCACAGGGTGCTTGTGCCAAAAGAAAAAAAAATTGTGAAGGCACCTCTTAAGACATTTTTTACTTCTACATGTTGGAATATGGTCAGAATAAATCTAAATGCCAAACATACCAGGATTTCCTGGTGGCTCAGTGGTAAAGAATCCTCCTGCCAACGCAGAAGACATGGGTTCGATCCCTGGGCTAGAAAGATCACACAGGCCTCAGGGCAACTAAGCCCCCGCGTCACAGCTGTTGAGCCCGTGCTCCAGAGCCGGGGAGCCAGGACGCCGGAGCCTCAAGCTGCAGCTGCTGAAGCCCGTGCACCCTGGAGCCTGCGCTCTGCACCCGGAGAAGCCACCGCAATGAGAAGCCCGGACACCCCGCCTGGAGGAGCCCGCGTGCGCCTCAAGGAAGGGAAGCCCTCGCAGCAACAGACCCAGCACGGACAAACGTGAACAGATATTTATAAGTGCGCACAGTGTTGGACGGGACGTGCTGCCCTGCGCAATGCACAAACCCCACAGCGGTTCATAGCTTCCCTATGGATGGGGTTGAAAGTGAAACAAAGGGTCAGTTGATCAGTCCTGTCTAACTCTGCAACCCCACGGACAGTAGCCCGCCAAGCTCCTCTGTCTATGGGATTTCCCAGGCAAGAATACTGGAGTGGGTTGCCATTTCCTTCTCCAGGGAAATCTTCCCCACCCAGGGATCGAACCTGTGTCTCCTACATTGCAGGCAGATTCTTTACCATCTGAGCCACCAGGAAAGCCCATGGATGGGGTTAGAGACACTGAACTGTGGGACTCAAGAAAACGGACCCAGGGCAGAGACAGGAGCGTAAAGACAAAGGGGAAGGGAGAGAAGAGACACGTCACTCCGGGGATGGCAGACGGGAGGGGATTTCTTCGCGGTCACCCCTGTAACGCCCGGCTCTTTCTGCAGGCAGTTTGCCAAGATCGAAGCTGCCACCCAGCGCCTGGCCACGTCCATCCTGTCCCAGGAGGCGCCTCCCCAGAGACCGCCGCCCCAGAGGCCGCCCCCACCACCCACCTCCCCCTTCCTGGGCGTGGCCTGTGCCGTGGCGCCCACCGAGGCACCGCATGCTGGCCCCAGCCTGAGTCTCGCTGCCCTGGACGCCTCCACCCTCGACCTCTTTGAGGACATTGCGCTCCCCCCGGCGCGTCCTTCAGCCCCATCTGACCTGTCCCTCTGTGGGCCGGGCCAGCCGGCCCTGAGGCAGGACACACGGCTCTCCGACCCCCTGCTCCCTCCCCCGCGTTCCCTGGGGGGAGGGGAGGAGCTCTTGGCTTCTGAGGGTCGCTGGGGGGGCAGGTGGGAGGTGTCTTGTGCCTGCCCTTCTCAGGGTACCCCTGCAGGCCAAGGGACCTACTTCCCCTGACATCCAATCACAACCCAGCCCAGGCTCCCAGAGGGACCGGAGTCCCGGCCATGACACCGCCTCAGTGTCTCCTGTCCCATCCACGACCCTCCTGGCAACCTCTGGCCATAGGAATCAAGCCCAGACTCCCGCCTCGGCCTCGAGGGTCTTCTCCCAGGTCCAGGGCCCCCAGTTCAGCCTCTGGGATGGGGGAGGGGGTGCTCTCTCCCTCCCTCCCCTTCTCCTGTCTTTCTGCTCAGCCCCACCTCCTTGATCCCTGTCCCCCTCGGCTCCCTCTCACCCTGGCTCAGCTCTGTCTAACGTCTAGTCTCATCTTGTTTATTCCCGAAGATCTGCGGAGCGCCTACTCCATACCAGGCCCAGATTTGGGTGTGAGGACTCAGCAGTGAATAAAACAGACATCTCTGCCCTCGTGGAGTTGACATGGCAGGGTGGAGGGTAAAGTTGGGAGCACTGAAAATAAATGAGTACATCCATACTTTTTTTTTTTAAGGCAAGATAAATTTCCAATTTCATATTGGTATTAGTGCTGGGAAGAAAATATTGATAGGATAGCAACCCGATTGGGTGACTCCTTGATACAGGGTGGTCAGGGAAGGCCTTCAATGACAAGGAGATGGTACTGTGAAAAAGTCTGGGGTTTCAAGCAGAGGGACCAGCTGTTGCAAAGGCCCTACGGTGGGACGTTGGGGGCCAGCCTGGCTGGAGCCGAGTGAGCCAGAGGAGAGTGTAAGACGGACGGGTGGGCGGTTGAGGGGCTGAAAAGGCAGACAGTGAATTGGGAGTTCAGTTCAGTTCAGTCGTTCAGTCATGTCCGATTCTTTGCGACCCCATGAACCACAGCACACCAGGCCTCTCTATCCATCACCTACTCCCGGAGTCCACCCAAACCCATGTCCTTTGTGTCAGTGATGCCATCCAACCATCTCATCCTCTGCCGTCCCCTTCTCTTCCTGCCCTCAATCCCTCCCAGCATTAAGGTCTTTTCAAATGAGTCAGCTCTCCACATCAGGTGGCCAAAGTATTGGAGTTTCAGTTTCAACATCAGTCCCTCCAATGAACACCCAGGAGTGATCTCCTTTAGGATGGACTAGTTGGATCTCCTTGCAGTCTAAGGGACTCTCAAGAGTCTTCTCTAACACCACAGTCCAAAAGCATCAATTCTTTGGCGCTCAGCTTTCTTTATAGTCCAACTCTCACATCCATACATGACTACTGGAAAAACCATAGCCTTGACTAGACAGACCTTTGTTGGCAAGCAATGTCTCTGCTTTTTAATATGCTGTCTAGGTTGGTCATAACTTTCCTTCCAAGGAGCAAGCGTCTTTTAATTTCATGGCTGCAATCACCATCCGCAGTGATTTTGGAGTCCAAAAAAAATAAAGTCGTCCACTGTTTCCCCGTCTATTTGACATGATGTGATGGGACTGGTTGCCATGATCTTCATTTTCTGAATGTTGAGTTTTAAGCCAACTTTTTCACTCCTCTTTCACTTTCATCAAGAGGCTCTTTAGTTCTTCTTTGATTTCTGCCATAAGGGTGGTATCATCTGCATATCTGAGGTTATTGATATTTCTCCCAGCAGTCTTGATTCCAGCTGTGCTTCATCCAGCCCAGCGTTTCTCATGATGTACTTTGCATATAAGTTAAGTAAGCAGGGTGACAACATACAGCCTTGACGTACTCCTTTTCCTATTTGGAACCAGTGTATTGTTCCATGTCCAGGTCTAACTGTTGCTTCCTGACCTGCATACAGGCGTCTTAAGAGGCAGGTCAGGTGGTCTGGTATTCCCATGTCTTTCAGAATTTTCCACAGTTTATTGTGATCCACACAGTCAAAGGCTTTGGCATAGTCAATAAAGCAGAAATAGATGTTTTTCTGGAACTCTCTTGCCTTTTCCATGATCCAGAGGATGTTGGCAATTTGATCTCTGGGTCCTCTGCCTTTTCTAAAACCAGCTTGAACATCAGAAAGTTCACGGTTCATGTATTGCTGAAGCCTGGCTTGGAGGATTTTGAGCATTACTTTACTAGCATGTGAGATGAGTGCAATTGTGCGGTAATTGGAGCATTCTTTGGCATTGCCTTTCTTTGGGATTGGAATGAAAACTGACCTTTTCTAATCCTGTGGCCACTGCTGAGTTTTCCAAATTTGCTGGCAGATTGAGTGCAGCACTTTCACAGCATCATCTTTCAGGATTTGAAAGAGCTCAACTGGAATTCCATCACCTCCACTAGCTTTGTTCGTAGTGAATGCTTTCTAACACCCACCTGACTTCACATTCCAGGACGCCTGCCTGTAGATGAGTGATCACACCATCGTGATTATCTGGGTCGTGAAGATCTTTTTTGTACAGTTCTTCTGTGTATTCATGCCACCTCTTCTTAATATCTTCTGCTTCTGTTAGGTCCATACCATTTCTGTCCTTTATCGAGCCCATCTTTGCATGAAATGTTCCCTTGGTATCTCTAATTCTCTTGAAGAGTCTCTAGTCTTTCCCATTCTGTTGTTTTTCTCTATTTCTTTGCATTGATCGCTGAAGAAGGCTTTCTTATCTCTTCTTGCCATTCTTTGAAACTCTGCATTCAGATGCTTATATCTTTCCTTTTCTCCTTTGTTTTTCGCCTCTCTACTTTTCACAGCTATTTATAAGGCCTCCCCAGACAGCCATTTTGCTTTTTTGCATTTCTTTTCCTGTCACGAACCTCATTCTATAGTTCATTAGGCACTCTATCAGATCTAGTCCCTTAAATCTATTTCTCATTTCCACTGTATAATCATAAGGGATTAGATTTAGGTCATACCTGAATGGTCTAGCGGTTTTCCCTACTTTCTTCAATTTAAGTCTGAATTTGGTAATAAGGAGTTCATGATCTGAGCCACAGTCAGCTCCTGGTCTTGTTCTTGTTGACTGTATAGAGCTTCTCCATCTTTGGTTGCAAAGAATATAATCAATGCGTGGGTCTAAATTTCTCTCTCTAGCTAGAAGGGCCAGATTCGGACCCAAGGTCTGCCCCTGCGCCGCGCACCTCGCGCCCTTCGCCGCTGTCGTTCGAACTTGACACTCGGTCTGATAGCGACCCACCAACCTCTGGGGCTGCAGTCCCGAGTTCTCTGTACCCGGCTCACCGCTCCGCCTTTAGACACGCCACGCACATCTTTCGCGACTCCCCATTGGCCCGACGCTCTGCCTTTCTCCAGGGCGGGCCAATCACGCTCTCAAGACGGACAGCCTGGCCCACGGCCCCCTCCCCGAGGTGGGTGGGAAGAAGCGGCGTTCGCGGATTGGCTGCCAGCGGAGCGGAGCAGAGCTAGGCGAGTGCCTGCTGGGCGGATCGGCTCGGGAGGCGGGACGTGGAGGGCGCGGGGTGGGGCTCCCTGTCCAGAAGGTGAGAAACGTTGACCCGGCCTGCGGACCCTACCCGAGGAGTCTAGCTCCGCGAGTCCGGCGGCAGCGGGTGAGTGACTGCAGGCCTCACCTGCGGAGGGCAGGCCCGGCTTCCTCCGGAGCCTTCCGGGTAAGGCCCCGCCGGCGCTGCGGGGGCACCGACCTCCCCGCCTGCCGCTGGGGGGACCGAGGCTCCGCGGGGCCATCCGGAGCCGAGGGGACGCGGCCGGGGCAGGACTCCTGCCCGCGGCCGACACTAGTGGCTGGCCAGGGCCGATTCCACCCTCCGCGCCGAGTGTCCGCATCACCCTTGCGCGGCGGCTGTTTCCCCAAGAAGGAAACCGGCTCAGACGGAGCGTGAAACTTGAGGGTCACACAGCCAGCGAGGCTGGGTGCGGATGCACTCCCCCCGGGCCAGCTGGGGGATCTCAACAGACCGATTCGCTCCGCAGGTGGCCGCCCATCGCGGGCCGCTCCTCCGCCCGGCCTCGGGCTTCCTCTGCCCTGAGCTGCGTTCTGGATCCTCACCACTCCCCTAGAGCACCCCCAAACTTTGTCTCCTGCCCAGGCCCCGCCCCCACGTGTTTCATCTCCTCTGCCTCAATCAGGTGGGCTCTTCAAGGGAATTAGCACACCCTCTTGACTACTGGAAACCAGGCCCGCCTGGCCCCTCCTCTCCGTCCCCGCTGCCTGGACTGGACCCTGCCCTCCCGGCCTCCACCTCCAGTCCAGCCCCACAGGCGGCCAGCGAGGCCTCCCTGTTTTCTATTTTCAAAACTGTCTTGTGGAAGTTTATTACACGTGTCGGGAAAAGTACAAATCACAGATACACAGCTCATGTATCTTCACAAAGTGTATATGAACAGCATACAAACGCAGAAACCAAACACCCCCGACGCAAATACGGATTGCAGCAGTATGCAGCCTTTTTTTTTTCCTTCTTGCATTTTGGCACAAATGGGAGCACTGTTTACACACTATGTTTGTCGAGTCTGTACCCGCCGTCACCCCCCTCCTTAACATCTCTGACACTTCTCCACATCGTTACTTAAAGATCTTCCTTGTGATTACCAGTGCCCTAACCGTGGATGTTTAGATTTATTTCTGTTCTTTTGCTCAAGGAGGGGTCTCACAGTGAATAACCTTGTCCCATAATGAATAACGTGTCATTTCACAGGCATGTCTGCAGGCATGCACTTAGGCTAAACGCTTAGCATGAGTTCCCTGGGTCACAGGGTTTGTGGATCTGTAATTTTGAGAACTGTGGGCACGTGGCTCGCCCTGGGGGGCGCTTGCTGCAGTCTACACTCCTACCAGCCCAGCGGGCAGCTCCTGCAGGCGCTGGCCACAGGCTTGCGGGCATTCCAGCGCCCCGCCTGCTCCTGACCCTGTCCCTCGTCTCTTGGAGAGTTACCACCCAGAACCGGAGTGAGGAGCGTGCTCCAGGTGGAGGCAGCTGCCTGGGCCAAGGCCCTGAAGGGGGCTGTGGCAGTCCAGCGCCTCGTGGGAGGAGGGTACCTCTTAGTGTTGAAGACAGAGAAAAGCCATGAGGCCTGGGGGAGAGCTAAGATGGGATGACAGGGTCACCTGTGTGTTTTCAAAAAGATTGCTTTCTCTCTCTCTCTTCACTTTCTTTGGGAGAACTCTGCCAAGACAGAGTAGCTTCCCCAGAAAGCCTCACCCTGGCCACAGCTGTAATTAATTACACAATGAAGTAATGCAGTGTGGTTTCATTTTTGAGGGAATTTCCCTTCCAACTTGTATTTCGAGACAAAATTCCCACAGCATAAAATTCACCATTTTAGCCATCCACTAGGTTTTTAAACTTTAGATGTGCCACATGTAGGAAACATTTTCAGTGGGAGATGTGCTCAGTTTAAAGAATAACCAAAAACACCTGTGGGACTCCCGACACGGTCACTTGCTCTGAGCAAGGGTCAGCTGGCTTGCCCTCCGCTGGGGGCACTGGGACGCAGGGCCTTTGTTGCCTAAATAAATTAACAAATAAGTGAGTGACATGCAGAGATGGGGGGAGCTGCAGACACAAGCCAGGAGTCCCCATTTGTGCACCAGTTCCAGGAACCAGAGACACAAGTCTCTGGGAACATGGGCTGGGACCGTGAGACTCGGGGTGTCCGGGCCCCTGATGGGGAGAGGGGGCAGTCACCCCTCTAGTCCCCGCAGCACCTCTGCCTTCATGGACCCCTCCCCTGGACCTCAGTGTCCTCCCCTTTAAAAGGGCTGCTGGCCAGGTGCTACCAGTGCCCCCCTTAATTTTTACATTGCTTTCTTTCTTTTTAATGGTGGGAGGGGCTTCCCCTGGAGGCCCAGGGGGTTAAGACTGTGCTTCCAATGCTGAGGGCACGGGTGCCATTCTTGGTTGGGGAACATTTGCCACACAGTCAGAAATTAAACAAAATAAAAATAATTAAAATTGTGGCAAAATATACATAACCTAAACCTTACCATCCTGACCATTTTAAAGCGTATAGTTAGGAGGCATTTGGTGTGTTACTAATATTGTGGACCCAGCACTGCTATCTGGTTCCAAGCACTTCCCATCCCCAGACGGGAACTCTGGGCCCCTCTGCAGTCTCTCCTCTGCCCCCCACCCCCGCCCGCTCCGTCTCGGTGGACACAGGGACCCCGGCGCGGTGCTCTGTGACTCGGCAGCATCACGGCGAGGGGCGTCCACGCTCCTTTCCTTTTTGTGACCGATATGAGGGGCGGCACCCATGGGGTCGGAAAGAAAAATTCTGGGACTCCGCCGTCCCAAGTCGATCACTCAGAGTCCGCACCCGTTTGAGGGCGCCCCGACACCCTCCCAGTGTCACCCTCAGATCCCCCACTCATGCACCTGGGGTCTGTACGTCTCTTCGGGGGAGACTCGGATTGGCCTGAGGGACCCGGGAGATGGGTAGGGTCCTGTACCGTCGACGCTCCGGGCGCAACCCGGCGCAGGAGGGGCCTAGAAGGTACGAGAAGGACACACTGTACGTCCTCTTCAAGGCGGTGCAGCACATGAAGGCGGTCTAGCAGAGACACCGACGCGCGTACGAGTTCCATGTCGGGACGAGGGAGCCTGGGCCCAGGTCTGGGGTGCGGAGGAGGGAGTCTGGGCCCCCAGGTCGGGAGGTCGGGGAGCAGGAAGTCTGGTCCTCAGGTCCGGGGTCGGGGAGAAACCCGAGTCTGGACACGAGGAGACGGGGTGCGGTCCACCGGGCCGACGACTTACAGGGCTGTCACGACTGCCTCGTCATGGGGGTCCCGGACCCGGGGTGCCACGGGCTCGACCCGCGGGTCCCGGACGTCGGCGCGCGGTTCTGGACGAAGTCGTACCACGGGCACCACGCCGTCCTCGACCTGCGCGCCGGGGTCGACGCGAGACACGAGGAGACACCGAACCTCTGTGTTCGGACGTAGAACCACTCTGGGGGGTGACTGGGACCCCTCGAGGAAAGGTGGACACTGGAGGGGTTGGACGTTTGGGTCTCGGGACCTGCGAGAGGAAGGACTGGGCACCGAGGGGAGGACTGTACCCTAGAAGTGGAGGTGAGTCCTGGGGACCCGAAAGTAGGACGACTCCTAGGGCGATATTAGGGGTGGGGAGGACGGGACTAGGCGGGAGTCGAGGTGGGACCGGGGACAGTAAGGACCGACCCCACCAGGACTGGAGAGAGGTGGGGGTCGTTTGCCGGGACCTGGAGGACCTAGCGCCCGACGTCCAGGTGCACCACCACCTGCGGACATGGAGGGCCTCCACTCAAGAGTCCCCACTCCACGTACACCCAACCCACACCCCGTGGGTCCCTCTTGGGCCCCCGCCTAGGAACGACTCAAGTGGCCCACAGACCCGCACGTCACACTTGGCTCTGTGGGAGAGGGGTTGGGGGAGTCGGTCCACCTGGCCGACCACCGCAACAGCGCCTACGCGGTCTCGCCGCGGAAGGAGAGGTGGTCACTCCCCGAGTAAAACGTCGAGTACCCGCTGCGGTGGGTGGGAGTCAAGTTCCTCCATGACCTAGGGGGGTGTGGGCTGGGGGAGGAAGAGGGTGAGTTTGTCGTTTACGGAAAGGTCGTGGGTGTCATGTCACCGTCTTATGTAGGGCCTTGTATCGTCCGACGGCGGGGGTCCCCTCTGACGTCCAGTCGCGGTGGCATGTAGGGGTTCGCCTCTTCGGCCGACCGGGACCCCCGACATCTCTCTCTCTTTCGTCCCCTCCCGGTCCACACGGTCCTGCCCAACGACTCCCGTCAGGTCTCCGGAGGGCCTTCTTCCCCTGAAATCTCGCTCCACCTCTACCTTCCCTCGGTGCCCCTGGGACAGCTGGGCTCCCCCGGCCCTTCCCCAGCACCCCTCCTCCTCCTCCAGTCTGGACTCAGGTCCAGCCTCCACAGCCACCACCCAAGTGGCCTTCCCAGTACCCAGGTTTGACTGGGTTGCCACGGCTTCGCACCTTGGCCCTTAGGGTAATGGAATATGCTAATATCCCCGTCCTCTGAGGTCTGCCCCTTCTCCTCTTAGCTCAAGTCTGTTGAGCATTTACTGAGCAACTACTGTGTGCCAGCCAGTGTGGCATGTCCAGGGACAATCTCAAAAAAAGACAATCTGTATTCAGTTTCACATGGCAGCCAGGAACTGGGGAGGGAATCTGTGGGGTGTGTGAGATGAGATGGGGGCCCGCAGCACAGAGGCCCCGGCGGGGGGGGGCCTTAAAGCGAAGACCTGAAGTGGGGGCGGTGAGCCACCAGTCATCCGAAAAGCAGTCTTGGCAGAGTGGACAGCTAGGGCAGGAGCCTGAATGGGGGACTAAGCTTGACTTATTCAAGGAACCACAGCAGGGCACGGTGAGCTCAGGGTGGAGGAGGGGCGGGGGGCAGGGAGGAGCCAGAGCAGGAGTCTTCCCGAAGGTTGAAGGTTCCGGTGCGCTTGCACCCGGGAGCTGAACACTGTCAGATCTGTGTGTGGTGCTGGGCGGCTAATGGACATGGGGTGGGAAGGAGGGAAACGAGGGTGGAGGCAGCAGGTTACAGGCCTGGCTCACTTTTATTTTGTCGTTTCTGTAGGTTAGCATGAGAGGACTTGCTGGTGGGTGCAGTGCATGGAAAGGCTGCCCGGAGAGGCTCCAGGTTGAGCACGGCCGCAGCGGCCGAGCACTGATGGGGGAGGGGGCGGAGGGTCAAACGGCCACCAGCATCTAAGAGGCAGTTGCATAAGTGCCTCCAGAGTTGAGGCGCAAGGCGTGGGCTGGACCTGAGAGTTGAGAGGGGAGATTACTTAAGAAACAGGTGTACGCAGGAAGCCCCAGGACAGTCACCCTCAGTGGTCGAAGCCGGCAAGGTGGGCCCAGGCGACAGATAATCAGGCACTAACCCTGGTAGCTGTGGTGAAAGGGAGACCACCAGCAGAAGTCTTGAGGGGAGGGGGCGGTGAGTTTGGCCAGTTACTGCCCGGGGGGTGGCGGGGGGGTTGGCGAGGGAGATGAAAATGGATCTGTCATGGAGACGGGAACCCCTGACTCCTCCTGACTCCCCCTACAGATCCAGAAGCTCATCAAGGAGCCCAGCCCCGACAGCGGGCTGCTGGGCCTTTTCCAAGACCAGAACCCCCTCTTCCGCTGACCTCGCCACCCTGCGCTGAGCGGAGACACCCTCTTCTGTCCTCGGGACTCTGGCAGGCGCGCCTTCTCCCCCCGTCGCCGGGTCCCGAGAGTGGTGCAGTCCACCGGGAGAACCGCCCCCTCGGGAGGGCTGTGGGTGCCGCCTTCCCATTGGGCCGCAGATCCGGAAATGCAAATTAAGCTCCCGGAGCCGGGCGAGGGTTGGTCGAGGCGGGCTAGAGGCGGGGCTCGGCTCCGGGCCACTCCAAGGGGCGGCGAGGGGGAGGGCGTCACAATCTGTGTGGGACCCGCTCGCGGAGAATAAACACTGATGTGACTGTGGGCCGAACCATTCTTGGGCTGGGGGGTGTCCCGGGGGCGACCGGGGCCCGCGGGCGGCGGGGGAAGAGGGTTCCCCTGCAGGTGGGGAGGGGGTGGTGCCTCCGCTCAACTCCGAGCCGGCGGCGCAAGGCAAAGGCGAGGGCGGCCACTCACATCTGCACCGCAGCCGGCGCGCATCTGCCCGCAAAGGGACTGCCGGCCCGGGTCCCCGACACGCTGCCGGCCGCCCCCCAGGCAGCGCGCGCGCACACGCCCAGCCGGGTTGGCTCGCAGACACGCGCTCGCTCTGCCTCCCCCGGCCGGCCCCCCACGTCGCCGCCACCCCCCGACTCCCCCAGGGTCCCGCATCCGGAAAGTGAGGTGAGCGCGGCCGCACCCCGGTGCGGAGGGGAAAACTGAGGCAGGAGGGACTTGGGGACGCGGAGGAAGGAAGAGAGACAGGCATGCGGTTGAATGGATGGATGCATGGATGAGAAGGACAGATAGCTTCATCTGAGTGGTCCCTGCTCCCCTAAGACACAGGAGCCCGGGGATCCGCATGCGGGCTCCCAGAATTCTACAGCCCCCTTGGAAATCTGGGAGTTGGGACTCAACGAGCCCCCCAGTCAGGGCCTCTCAGCCCTTTTAGATTCTCAGGCTCCCCCACCCCCATCCCGCAATCTTTGGGGGCCCAAGAAGGCAATCCGAGTCCCCCAGGGACCCAAGCGTCAGAGCTCTCAGCCAGACCGCCCCCACTGGGGAATCAGAGCACCCCCCCCCCCACGTCCCTGGATCCCAGACCTCGCTCAGAAGGCCCGGTCACCGGACCCCGCGTCAGAGCGCCCAGGGCCCTCTCCACAGGGACCTAGGAGTCCCTGCTTCCCCCTCCTCCAGGAACCCCTGGGACCGGGCGCCATCGCCCCCGGCCCCCGCCTTCCGGATCCAGGTGTTCCCCCCTCCTCACCCCCCAGCCTGAAGCCTCGCGTCTCGGAGGCCGCGCTCGCGTCGCCATGGCAACAGGAGTCTATTTTGCGCTGGGAACACACAGCTCCCGTCGCAGCACCCCCCCACCCCGCCCCTCTAACCTGAGCCTGAGTGAGAGTGACGGGCCCGGGAAGGGAGACGGGTGGTCCGGGGTCGGCAGGGGCACAGAGACACTCACAGGGTCAGAGATCTGTAGACAGCAAACCTGGGAAAGACACACACAGAGATGGAGACACGCAGTCAGAGGTAGCGAGAGACGGGGATGTGCAGAGAAGAGACTGACGGGGCAGAGGGGAGGAGGAAATGCTGGCACGCGGAGGAGACGTGGGGCAGAGATGGCAGGATGCAGAGACGCGCTGAGACACGTGGAGAGAGACGGGCTAAGAGAGCCCGTGACCCCGGGCACCTCCCTGCAGAGATGAGACTGGCCGGCGGGCCGAGGGAGGGGCAGTGGGCACGAGATCCCGCGAGGAGGTCCGGACAGGGAGACGCAGGGACTCCCAGTGAGAGAGAGTGGACAGGAAGGCCTAGGCACCCGGAGGGCCGCGGGGGGTGCGTGGCGACCCGCCGCGTCTCTCCCTCAAACCCCGCTCCCGGGCGGCGAGCTGGAGGCGGGGCCGGGTGCCTCCACCCCGCCGCCCCCGCCGGGAGCTGGGATCCCCGCCCCCTACCTGGACCCCTGCGGCCGGGTCCGCCTCCTCTTGAACCCGGATCGCCCCTCCTACTGCCTTCTTGCCACATCCCTACCCCAAACCCACCCTCAACTCCAGACTTTCCCAGGAGGCCCGCCCGCCCTTCGCCTTCGGACCCCCGCACCCTCAGCGCCCACCTGCCCACCACTCTCCAACGCCCTGCAGCCCGAGATCAGGCTTCTGACTTTCTCTGGGTCTCCGCCCCCGGCGGGTCTCTGTCCTTCTCGGGTGTCTCTTTCCTTCTCTCTCGCTGTCCTTTGATCCCCAGTTCTCTGGGTCTTTTCTCCCCGTCACTGCTCGCCCTCCCAGGTCTCTGCCCTCTTCTCTTTGAATATTCTTTGAATATCTTCAGTTTCTTTGAAAGGAGGAGAATATCCCTTCTCTTCACCTCTGTTCTTCTCTCTGGGTCTGTGACCCTCTCCCTGTCTCTCTGGGTCTCCGTCTCCCTCTCTCCGGGTCTCCGTCTCCCTCTCTCCCTGGGTCTCTGTCCCTCTCCCTGAGGCTCCGTTTCTCTCCCTGAGTCTCTGTGTCTCCCTCTCTCTGGGTCGTTACCCCTCCCTCTCTCTAACCCTCTGCCCTCACCCCAAGACCCTCTCCCCATCCTCCGCTTCCTGTTCTCACTCTCTGCTCCCGGGCATCTCACAAGGCAGTCCTTGCCCCCCCCAGCCCAGCTGACAGGGTCAGGAGAGGGGTGGGGGATGAGGTGTGGGCGCATTGCTGGCAGGGCAGCAGGGGGAAGACGGGGCTCTCCAGGAGCACAGGCACCCTGTCTCCCACTGGCTCCCCGAGCTCTGTGCCCACATCTGTTTTCTCTCAGGTCCTGGACTAGGATCCTGGGTTCTGGCCCCGAGCTGCCGGCTGTGCCCGGGGCGGGGAGGGAGAAGACGGCTTGAGGGAGGAGGAGGATCGTGCCTTCGTGTGTGTGCAGGGTGTGTGTGTGTGTGTGTGTGTGCGTGCGTGTGTGTGTGTGTGTGTTGGGGAGGGGGTGCTGTCTGGGCGTGTCTGACGGAGGGTCACATGCTTGCTGCCAGACGCTCCACCACGGGGTTTGCACTGGCCTGTGTACCCACGAGGCTGCCCGTCTGGCTGGGATGCAAGCATCCGCGGTCTGCGGGCGGTGGGCAGCATGTCCAGGTGCAGCTGGCTGGGGCGGGCCTCTGGCCACGCTCTGGAGCTGTGTGTGGTCCCAGGGTGTCCTGGTGTCTGAGACTGTCTGACTGTTGGGTGCTGTGGGCGGTAATGCCCAGAGACGCAGGGCTGTGTGTCCACAGGGGGCTGTCCTGCACGTGTGTTGGGAGGAGGCTCAGGCGTGCTGCCAGGACAACGCTGGGTGTCCTTGCGTGCTGTGTCCTGTGTCGCTGCGTACACAAGCTCTGTTGTGCGTCTGTGCACAACATGGCCTTCTGTGAGGCCGAGGAAGGCCGATCCTCTGTATCTGCGCATCTGGCCCAGTGTCGGCATGGATAGGTGCTGCAGGGCAAGAGGTGGGACGCAGGGGTGGTAGGCTCTGGGCCCCCGCTGACAGAGGGGCCGCGCGCGCGCGCGCGCGCGCGTGTGTGTGTGTGTGTGTGTGTGTGTGTTGCTGGACCTGAGGGGGTGTATGCCCCCACTCCTCTTGCCCCACTCCCCGGAGCTGTCAATGACCAGGAGCTGGGATTTCCCTGGGAATGCGCCTGTGTGTGAAGTTGGAGGGGACCATGGCTCTCTGTCAGCAGAGGGAGAAGCTCTGTGACGGAGCCCCGCCAGAGGCTTGGCGCAGCACAGGGACTGAGCCTGCACACTGCTAGCCCACGCGGGGCAGGTGTGTGTGTGTGTGTGTGTGTGTGCGTGCGTGTGTGTGTGTGTGTGTTGGGGAGGGGGTGCTGTCTGGGCGTGTCTGACGGAGGGTCACATGCTTGCTGCCAGACGCTCCACCACGGGGTTTGCACTGGCCTGTGTACCCACGAGGCTGCCCGTCTGGCTGGGATGCAAGCATCCGCGGTCTGCGGGCGGTGGGCAGCATGTCCAGGTGCAGCTGGCTGGGGCGGGCCTCTGGCCACGCTCTGGAGCTGTGTGTGGTCCCAGGGTGTCCTGGTGTCTGAGACTGTCTGACTGTTGGGTGCTGTGGGCGGGAATGCCCAGAGACGCAGGGCTGTGTGTCCACAGGGGGCTGTCCTGCACGTGTGTTGGGAGGAGGCTCAGGCGTGCTGCCAGGACAACGCTGGGTGTCCTTGCGTGCTGTGTCCTGTGTCGCTGCGTACACAAGCTCTGTTGTGCGTCTGTGCACAACATGGCCTTCTGTGAGGCCGAGGAAGGCCGATCCTCTGTATCTGCGCATCTGGCCCAGTGTCGGCATGGATAGGTGCTGCAGGGCAAGAGGTGGGACGCAGGGGTGGTAGGCTCTGGGCCCCCGCTGACAGAGGGGCCGCGCGCGCGCGCGCGCGCGCGTGTGTGTGTGTGTGTGTGTGTGTGTTGCTGGACCTGAGGGGGTGTATGCCCCCACTCCTCTTGCCCCACTCCCCGGAGCTGTCAATGACCAGGAGCTGGGATTTCCCTGGGAATGCGCCTGTGTGTGAAGTTGGAGGGGACCATGGCTCTCTGTCAGCAGAGGGAGAAGCTCTGTGACGGAGCCCCGCCAGAGGCTTGGCGCAGCACAGGGACTGAGCCTGCACACTGCTAGCCCACGCGGGGCAGGTGAGATCAAGGCACCCCTTGGCCCTGTGCAGCTCCTCAGCATCTGTGATTTAGCAGATAGACGGCACCCTTCCCACAGAGGGATGCCGCCCCGCCAGCGTGCCTTGGGAAGGAGAGGCAGTCTCTCTGCCAGACCCTCTTGCGCAGCGCACAACCTGCCCAACCATACGTGGCCGCCCTTGTATGAATGAAGGAACCCACATCGCCACGGGCACGTGTTGCTCTCAGAAGGGGTGTCTCTCTGAGCAGGAAGGCCCGCATTTCTCTATGGGGGATAGAGGCGTCCATGTTCTATGGGCGGTGGTGCCCTGAGCTCAACATCCAGCGGTGGCACCATCTGATGTATGTGTTGGTTGTTTTCTGTTTAACTGTAGTAAAATGCATGTAACACAAAATTCAACCATCTCAAGTGTGCAAGCCAATAGTATTTAATGATGCTGTGTAACTACCATCACTTCTAGTTCCAGAACATTTTCATTACTCCCAAAGAAGGCCCTGCCCCCACTGAGCAGTCAGCTCCTCTTGCCACCTGCGCTCAGCCCCAGGCCACCACTTATCAGCTTCCGTCTGCATGGATGTGACTGTTGTGGACATTTCATATCAATGGAATCATCGATATGTGACTTTTTGTGTCTGGCTTTTCTCTGTTAACGCCCTCGAGGTTCTTCAGGATGGAGAATCTATCGGTGCTCCGTCCCTTTTCGTGGCTGAGTATTATTCCACTGAATGGCTAGACCGCATTTTGTTTACCCACTCATCAACTGATGGGCACTTGGGCGGTCTTCCATCTGGGGCTGTTGTAAACCATGCTGCTAAGGACATTTATGTTTTCAGCTCTTTGGGACAGATACCTAAGAGGAGAACTCCTGGGTCATGTGGTGACTCTAAGTGGTTTTCTTGGCCGCAGCCTGCTGCATGCAGGATCTTAGTTCCCAACCCGGGACAGCCTGTGACTCCTGCATTGGGAGCAGAGTCTCAGCCACCGGCCCACCAGCGAAGTGCCTGTGTGCTTAACTCTTGAGGAACTGCCGAAGTGCTTTCCAGAGCGTGGGCCAAGGCACTCTTAGGTGACTGACACAGCAAGCGGGGGCGTCCAGAGGCAGCGAGCGGGGAGTGCAGGACAGGGGCCAGCGCAGAGCTGAGAGGGAAGGCTGGGGCCCCACGGACACGCGGGGGGCGCCGAGCCGCCCACAGCCCTCTCGGCATCCCAGCCCCCAGCAGCCTTTGATAATGCTGTGGTCCCAAGATACACGTGCGCTCAGTGGGGAGGAAGAAAGGGTAAAAATAACAGCGGACAGACATCTATTAAACGAGTCCCCCCACCCACCCTCACTCCCACCTCCTCTCGCTGCTTTTATTTCTTCATGGCCTCCTTCATAATTTCTTAGCATTTCTTCATCATAGTTTTCAGTGTGCATCCCATTGACGCGTGCCTCTGTGCTGGCTTTGTCTGCGTGCCGGAATGCGAGCCCTATAAAGACAGAGGCGGAACCCTGCGGTTCGCCCACCACTGCACCCCCAGCCTCAGTAAACACTGCCGCAGGAACCGCCTGCCGGCCTGCTGCCGCAGACACAGCCAGGCCAACACGTCCGTCTGGCCCCTCTCAGCCTGCGTCTCCTCCGGGGAGTGTAGCGCCGGCACTAGGCCAGGCGCTGCTCAGGCCCTCTGAGTGCGCGCCCAGTTGCACCTCTCTGCGACCCCATGGACTGCAGCCCACCAGGCTCCTCTGTCGAGGCAATTCTCCAGGCAAGAATACTGGGGTGGGTTCGTCCTTCCAACCACCCAGTGATAACCACACTTGCCCCCAGTTTCCATATGGGGAAACTGAGGCACGTGAGGACTTAGGTGTGTCCAGTGCCAGGCACCTGGCGCATGGTGGGGCTGAGAGATGAACAACTGCTACTCTGACTTGCCAGCCGTGCAAGGAGACACTTCAGAGCTGAAATTGTAAGATTGTGTGTGTGTGTGTGTGTGTGTGTGTGTGTCTGTGAGGGGTAAGGGTGGGGGTGGGGCAGAGAGAGAAGGGAGACAGAGGCTCAAGACCCCTTGACTATCAGACCTAAATAAAGGGAAAAAATAAGCCTTGGGAGAACTGAGGACCACAGGGGTGTAAGCCAGCAGTTCTGACTGAGGGCAAATGTGCCCCCAGGGGGACACTGGGCAATGCCGGTGGGCACCCTATGTTGTCCCAGTGGGGTGGGGGTGTGAACCCTCCTGCACCCAGCAGCTGCTGCTAAACACCCCATGCGCAGGGACAGCCGCTCCAGAGTGCACTCCGCCCCCTGCCATAGCGTAGGGCGGTCCCTCCCCGCCCGCCTCCTGGTCTGAACTCAGATTCTCAACTCAGCTCTCTCTCTCCTCCCGTCCACTCTCCTCTCTCTCCTCCCCGTCTCCCCACCCCACCCCGCCGCGCCCCCTTCATTGCTGCCCTTGGTCCCGCTGACCCTGCCCGCCTCCGCCCTGGCTCGCTGGCTCCACTCGGCCTCTGCCTCTGCCCTCTCCCTCACCTGCCTCCTTGGTTTCTTCTCCCTCCATTCCATCTCTCCTCTGGTTTTTCTCCGTCCCTCTTATTTCTTCACACCCCTGTCCACTTTCCCTCTCTTTCCTCCCCACTCATCACTCTCTGACCCTTTCTCTGCCCTTGATCATTGCTGTTCCCCTTCCGCGGCATCGGGACATTCTTCCGTGGCTCCCGCATCACCGACCACTGCCCCCTGGGCCTGGCCAACCCCGGGCCCATGCACGTCCCCTCCTTCTCCAGGCTCCTGCCCGCCCCCTCCCCGTGCTTCTGTCTTCCCTTGGGCTGCCTTCCTCATCCTTTCCCGCCACCATCTCCACATTTCTGCACCTCTGGCGCCTTTCTTCCGTGCATCGTTCCAGCCTCGGTTCTCCCCCCAGCCTGGCTGCCCCGGCCGAGCTCCTGCGCGCCCCATGCCGGCCCTCCTGCTCCTCGGGACCCTCCTGTTCCTGGCCTCGACTACCGGCCAGGCTGGGGCGCGTCCGTCCAACGCCACGAGCGCCGAGCCCCCGGGTCCGCTGCCCGCCCTGCTGGCGCACCTGCGGCGCCTGACCGGGGCGCTGACGGGCGGCGGGGGCGCAGCGGGCGCGGGGACCAACGGCACCAGAGCCAGCACCCCGAGCTCGGCGGGCTCGGCTGCACGCGCGCCCCCTCCGGCCGAGCTGTGCCACGGCTACTACGACGTCATGGGCCAGTACGACGCCACCTTCAACTGCAGCACCGGCTCCTACCGCTTCTGCTGCGGCACCTGCCACTACCGCTTCTGCTGCGAACACCGCCACATGCGCCTGGCGCAGGCCTCCTGCTCCAACTACGACACGCCGCGCTGGGCCACCACGCCGCCGCCGCTGGCCGGGGGCGCCGGGGGCGCCGGGGGTGTGGGCGGGGGGCCTGGGCCCGGCCAGGCC
>SJYT01004634.1:0-24286 GCA_006410635.1 Cephalophus harveyi | reverse complement strand
AGCATGGAGTGAGGGGGGTGGGCCCTCATGGCCAGAGGCTGAGGCAGCCTCCTGGAGCTCAGAAGCCGATGCCTTGAGATGGGCGGGGCCTGAGAATACAGGTGACTTAAGTGACAGCTAGGGAGTGACGAGGCTGGCTCAGGCCTTCATTCAGCAAATATTTCTTGAACGCTTTCTGTGAGCCAGGAGCTGGGGCACAGCGGTGAACAAGACTGACGAGTAGACCTAGCTTCTAATCCCAGGTCAGCCGCCTGCGGGCTGTGTGACCCGGGGAGAGTTGCTTAACCTCTCTGTGCCTGTTCCCTGTGTCTGTACAGTGGGGGTAATCATTGTTCCCCACCCATTCGGACAGCATCAAAGATTAACTGGGTTGATTCATGTCCAGTCCTGGCACATGGTAAGCCCTCAATAAATGCTGGCTACCGTTATCATTAAGGTAGTAAGCAAGCAGTGTTAGTTGCTCAGACATGTCCAACTCTTGGGACCCCATGGACCATAGCCCGCCAGGCTCCTCTGTCCATGGGATTCTCCAGTCAAGAACACTGGAGTGGGTTGCCACTTCCTTCTCCGGGGGATCTTCCCGACCCAGGGATCGAGTCCGGTCT
The DNA here is from genome assembly GCA_006410635.1 of Cephalophus harveyi. Taxonomy (NCBI): domain Eukaryota; kingdom Metazoa; phylum Chordata; class Mammalia; order Artiodactyla; family Bovidae; genus Cephalophus; species Cephalophus harveyi. The sequence continues at coordinate 23,681 of SJYT01004634.1, read as the reverse complement.
CCTGCATTGCAGGCAGATTCTTTGCCATCCGAGCCGCCAGGGAAGCCACGCGCGTGGGCAACATGCCTTCAGATGGTAATGGCTGCTGTGCAGAAAAGCAGGATGGCGAGCTCTGAGCGGGAGGGGAGGTGCTGGTTACATGGAGGGGGCAGGAAAGACTTCTCTGAGCAGAGACCTGGAGGACAAGAGAGAACCAAGCAGGTATCTATGGAAAGGGCACTCCGGGCAGAGGAAGCCGTAAGCGCAAAGGCCCTGGGGTGGCGTGTTGGAAGGACTGTGAAGAGGCCCACGACACTGGAGCGCAGTGGGTGAGGAGGAGGTGGACAGAAGCAGGCAGAGGTGGGTTCACCCTAAGTATGGCGGGGGGGCCACTGGAGTGTCCTGAGCTCCGTGTGCGGCTACCTGAGCCCTGGGCTGTGCATGTGAACTTAACCGCAAGGGACAAGGGCAGAACCGGGCAGGCCAGGTGGGTCCATGGCGAGAGGCAGGCTGCTAGCCGCAGAGGTGGCGACAAATGGTTGGCATATATTTTGGAGCGCGAATCCAGGGGATTACTAAGGGCCATGGAGAAAAGACAAGGAAGAGTCTAGGGTGAATCTAAGGTGTTATCGCCATGGGGACGGCAGCGAAAGAAACAGGGGTAAGGTCCCAGGTTCGGGGTGGCGCAGAGCCACAGAGAGGACGCTGTGGCGGGGACCACACAAGCGGTAGGGCCCAGATGAACTGGGGAAGTGAGTCGGAGGGACCCTCAGGCAGGCGGAGCTCAGACTGACGCTAGCAAGGGGCGTGCCCAAAGGCGAGAAGCCGAGCTGAACTGAGATACCCGCCAAGGTGAGAAGGGGAGGGGAAGGAGGCCTGCGCCCTCCCTCTCTCCATCCCTACCCGCAGCCCCCAGGCCACTGACCATCCCTCTGCCCCTTCCAGGGCTCTGGTGGACATTCTGAGACATCAGGCTGGGCCCGGGGCCCGCCCGGACCGGGCACGAAGCAGCTCCCTAACCCCAGGGGTCGGAGGCCCCGACAGCATGCCGCCGAGGACGCCCAAGAACCTCTACAACCCGGTGAAGCCGTCCAATCTCGGTGAGCAGAGGCGGGGCTGCGGCTGCCCTCGGCCCCGCCCCATCCTGTGGCCCCGCCCCCAGGTGGCCCCGCCTCCCACCGCCCCGGACTCGGCCTTCCCCGCACAGTCCGGGCTGAGCCCTCTTCCGGACACTGCTCCGGACGCTGCAGTGAGTCCGCCCCACTCCCTGCCCTTCCGTGGGCACCCTAGGTGGGCACCGCGGGCGCGTCGACGGTTTCTCAAGCCACAGCGTTGAGAAACTCATGTCAGACCACCCAGCAGCCGGTGACACACAAGGACGCAGGTAGCCACTGAGTTAGAATGTCTGGAGCTAGACGCCTGGGTAGAAGCCTAGTTCTACCACTGTGGCCTGGGGCGACCGGCTTCAGTTCTCTGGGCCTCAGTTTCCTGATCCATAAAATGAGCATCAGAGGAGGGCTCGCCTCACATCACCGCTTTTCTTACGGGGCGTGGCCAGAGCGTCTGCAGAGAGGTCCAGGCGGCTGGAGAGGGTCAGAGGGTCTCGTCTGGGGAGGCGGAGGAGGCGCCCTCAGAAAGAGATCTCGGGGCAGTGGCCAGGGGACGGAGGGGAGTTTCTTGGGCAGGGGGAGCTCAGCTTGTGAGGCGCCCAGAGCTGAATCTGGGGACAGGGTGGACAGGCACCTCAGGAAGGGCCTCGAGTGCCGGGCCGAGCTGAGTAGCTCTGTGTCCTGAGGGCAATGGGGAGCCAGGGAGGAGTTTAGAGCGGGAGAGGAGCGGAGTCCTGAGTGGGCAGGACTATGTCTCTGGGACCCGTATGCAGGGAAAGAAATGAGAGGAGGAAGGCTCCGTAGGAGGCTGGGAGGCGGGTCCAGGCAGTAAAGTACGCGGATTGATCTGAGGTCAGGAACGCAGGAGAGAAGAGGGCTTTGAATACTAGTGATGAAGAAGAGACATTTGACCTGGATCTGGAGGGATGAGCAGGAAGGAGGTCTTCAGGCAAAGAAGGGGAGGAAGGGGTTCAACGCGCGGAAAACAGCGAAACAGCTCGTGCAGAGGCCCTGTGGCAGAACTGAGCTGGACCACTGGGCATCAGAGGGAAGCAGGGCTTGAGGGGAGGGGTGAGAGATGAGACTGAGGGCAGGTCGGAAGGCCTCAGAGGCCACCCCCAGCTTAGACTGTGTTCCATCGGTGACGGAGGGTTCGCGCAGCAGAGGGGTGTGTGTGTGTGTGTGGAGCAAAGGGGTGTGTGTGTGGAGCACCGTGGCAGGGCTGGTTTTGGAGCTGGGCGGAAGGCTGGTTTGACGATCCAGGAGGGAGAAGGAAGTCAGGGCAAAGATTGCAGAGCTGGGGACCAGGGAGACGCGAGCAGGAAGCCCTCCACACGCACCAGGACGGGGCGCCAGCTGGCCGCCGGCGACGGCAGTGGCGGCCCCCCTCTTGGTCCCCACAGATAGCCTGCACCACAACTGCCTGCACCTCGGCGTCAGCAGCCCCAAACACCGCGCTGCCACTCTGGGTACGCACCCGGGCGGCAGGGCTCCTTCCCTCCTCCCTGGCACTAAGTCGGAGCCAGGCGCCCCGGTAGGACAGGGGGAGGCCGTGGGAGCCTGTCCTCACGGACCAGCCGGGTAACCCTGAAGCGGTCCGCGGGAAGCGGCCTACAGAGCGCCCCTCCTGCCTGGGGTGGGGCACACAGGACGTGCCGGCGGCGCCTCCTGCTCCTTCCCCAGCAAGGAGCCCCCGAGGGGGCGTGGTGGGGGCGAGCAGACGGAGCTCGGGCGGCTGCCGCTTTGAGGGGCTGGAACCCCAGGCTGCTAAAGCTCTACGGGGGCGGGGGCGGAACCGCGGGGTCTGAGGGAGCAGGGCCGGACTGACCACGGCCGTGCCCTCTGCCCCAGACTGGCCTGGACTGACCCCGGCCGTGCCCGCTGCCCCAGACTGGCGGGCCGTCCCGCCGCCTAGCCCCTCCTTGCGCTACTCCACGCTGTCCTGCTCGCGGTCCTTCCACAACCTCTCGCATCTTCCCCCGTCCTACGAGGCTGCCGTGAAATCGGAGCTCAACCGCTACTCCTCTCTCAAGAGGCTCGGTGAGTCCCGGGACGGGGGCTGCTTGGGCGGCGGGGCAGGGGCAGGGCCTGGGTTCAGGACCCTGGACAGTGGCTCGAGCGCTTGCTCAAGCTCTCGATTACCCGCTTAGGGTTCTTTTTTTTTTCTCCAAGGGCTTCCAGAAAGACCCAAGGTCATTCTGCACCGCACTTAACTACTTAGGGTGCTTTTCATAAATGCAAATCCATGGTCCTCTCCACAAGATCTATTGCATCCATCAGGACTTGTGTTTGCAGTTAATAGAAACACAATTTAAAGAAAAAAAAAAGGTAACTATGCTGAAACACAACTTAGAAAAGAAAGGTAATTATGCTGGCTTGATAAGGCAAATTCTGTGTGCCACAAACTTCAGGTGTGGCTGAACCCAGGTGCTCAAGAGCTGGCGCCAAGATTCTCTCTCTCTCAGCTCTGCTGAACAGTGGGCTGGCTTCGTTTTCAGACAGAACCTCCCCCTGTGATGGCAAAGACTGCCCTGAGAATCTTCAGGGCAGTTCTTACCAGAAGAGTCTTTCCCAGTGATTGCAGCACAATTCCCAAGCCTGAACACCACCGGGCAAGAAAGCGTCATGAGCTTGTCCCAGAACCAGTCACCGTGACTCTTGGTTGGACATTCCTGGTCGTGGAGGAGGCGTCACACATTTTAAACTGAGATTCACAGTCAGAAAGGGTTTTTATACTGTNTCCCAGTGATTGCAGCACAATTCCCAAGCCTGAACACCACCGGGCAAGAAAGCGTCATGAGCTTGTCCCAGAACCAGTCACCGTGACTCTTGGTTGGACATTCCTGGTCGTGGAGGAGGCGTCACACATTTTAAACTGAGATTCACAGTCAGAAAGGGTTTTTATACTGTATCTCATGAAACCCACGTACACTGGCAATTTTTAAATTATAGTGAAGTTTTGAAACTTGCTATTGTGGACATTTTCAAAGAGGTTCAAGAGCAGAGAAACAACAAAATGAACCCCTAGGTTCCTATCACCCAGCGTTAACATTTTCTTACTCCCTCCTTCCCCCACCCCATCTTTTGGTGGATTATTTCAAAACAAATCCCAGATATTATGTCACTTCAACCATTGATATTTCAATAACACACACAGCTGAAACAAAAATTGTAGGAATGGTACTCACCCTTATTCTCTTGATGGGCTTCCCTGGTGGCTCAGGCGGTAAAGCGTCTGCCTGCAGTGCGGGAGACCCGGGTTCAGTCCCTGGGTTGGGAAGATCCCCTGGAGAAGGAAATGGCAACCCATTCCAGTACTCTTGCCTGGGAAATTCCATGGACTGAGGAGCCTGGTGGGCCACAGTCCATGAGGTCGCAAAGAGTCGGATGTGACTGAGCGACTTCACTTTCTTTCACTTTTTTCTTATTGTGGAAAACTTTCTAATAATTGTCTATCCTATTTCATTTTGCAAAATACTGTCTCTACCCACAACATTGACTTTACAATCCACGAATGGGTCGAATCGAAAAATACTTTCTACAGTATGAAAGAGAAGGAAGTTTCCTCAAAAAGCAAGAGCTAGGTTCTACGCCCAAAAGAAAGGATATTCCCAAGCGATTTAAAAAACAATCCCCCTCCTCATCTACGGCGCCAGCACGGCAAGCTGGGCCTGGGAACATGCATTCTTCTAGCTTGACTGTTCCCACTGTTTAAAATCGTGCCCCTGCCCAGGCTAATCCCCAGGAAGTTCCAGTGATGTCTGGATCTCCCTGGGGGCGGGAGCCCAGTGCGAGGAGAGGCAGAGGGATGGTCCAGGGAGGCGGGCAGCTTCTGGGCCGGCTGGGGGCCCAGCTCTATGGCTTCCCCGCTTCTCCCGCAGCCGAGAAGGACCTGGACGAGGCCTACCTGAAGCGCCGGCACCTGGCGGAGGTGCCCCGCGGGACGCTGCCCCTGCACGCGCTGCGGCGACCCGGCACCGGGGGCGGCTACCGCATGGATGCCTGGGGCGGCCCCGAGGAGCTGGGCCTGGCCCCCGCGCCCCACCCTCGGCGCGTCATGTCCCAGGAGCACCTGCTGGGCGACGGGGGCCGGTCGCGCTACGAGTTCACGCTGCCGCGCGCGCGCCTCGTGTCCCAGGAGCATCTGCTCCTGTCGTCGCCCGAGGCCCTGCGCCAGAGCCGCGAGCGCCTCCTGTCGCCCCCGCGCAGCCCCGCGCTGCCCCCCGAGCCCGCTGCGCGCGCCAGCCTGGCCGCCTCCCACTCCAACCTGTTGCTGGGGCCCGGGGGCCCCCCCACGCCGCTGCACGGCCTGCCGCCGCCGCCCGGCCTGCACGCGCACCACCACCACGCCCTGCACGGCTCGCCGCAGCCCGCCTGGATGTCAGACGCCGGCGGGGGTGGGGGCACGCTGGCCCGCAGGCCGCCCTTCCAGCGCCAGGGCACGCTGGAGCAGCTGCAGTTCATCCCCGGCCATCACCTGCCCCAACACCTCCGCACGGCCAGCAAGAACGAGGTGACTGTCTGAGCGTCCGAGGCGGGGCCGGGGGCTGGGGCGCTGCGGCCTGGGGCCCCCATCCCAGCCTGCACCCCCTGCCACACCCGGCTGGGGGGCCTGGAATCCGGACCTGCGGGGGCCAGGAGGGTGACCTCCAAGGACATGGTTTTGGACGAAATCCTCACGAGAGAAAAAGTTTCCTTCTGCAATGTCATGGCAGATAAGACCCTCCTCCTGTCACCGTCTGAAGCAGGGCCTCCTTCCCATGACGTCATCACAGAGGAAGAGGCCTATATGTGAGGTCATCAGTAGCAAAAAACGTCTGTGTTCATCACAGGGACAAACCCTGCTTCCCATGAGGTCACCGCAGAGGAACAGGCCCACTATAGCCATCGCTGGAGGCCGTGTCTGTGCTCCACAGTGTCATCACGAAGACCTCCCTCCAGTGACGTCGTAAGAGGAGCAATGCCTTGTCCCATGACATCGTCCCGAGAGACAAGGAGCCCTCCTGTGACATCACTACACAGATAAGTCTCACCCTCTGATATTGTCTCTGGCACCAAAAGGCCTCTGTGGACCTCATCGTCACCAGGAAAGTATTTTCTTCCAAAGAAGATGCCTCTGTCTATGAAGCCGTGCCTGCGGACAAAGCCATCTTCCCGGGACGCGCCACAGGGGAGGCCTCCTTTCTAGGACGTCGCCACGGGGGCTCTGCTTCCTTCCTGTGACACCATCGCCAGAGGAGCTGCCTTGCCCTGTGATGTCATCCCCGAAGACGGACAGCCCGCTCGGGACCTCTCCAGGGCGAGGCCCTTCTGCACCGCGGCACCAGACTCTGCCTGCGCAGAGATTATGTCCCCGTGAGACATGTCCACTGCGATGGCCCAGCATCCACAAGGCGGGCCGCCCAGAGCCCACGACTAACCTGGGGGCCACCAAGGAAGGGACCGGTCCTGAGATGCTACCCCGGCTGTCACTGCTGGGGCGGCTCTCATGTGGGGAAGCTGCGGCCAGAGGTGACAGCCCGCCCCTGGGGCCCCGGAGCTGTGACGTCACCACCGGAGACACTGCCTGCTCTGGAAGGCCATTCCTTGTGATGGTGTCACCAGAGTTTCTGCCTTGTCCCACCATGACTTAGCTTGGTTGCTCTCTCCCCTGACCCCAGGGACAAGCCCTGTGCGATTTCCACCAGACCCTCCCCTCAAGCGAGGCTGGGCCAGGGGTCCTCCCCCTGTGCAGGGATGCCACCTCCTGGTGACTCCTGAAGGACAGCACACGCTCCCAGACTGGCTTCTGCTCCCAAGGAGGCCGCTCCACTGCTCCTGGAGTCCTGGGGCCTCTCAGGCAGCCCACGTCTCTCTGCCACAACTACAGACATCATCGGCTCTGCAAAGTCCTGGCCTCCTGTTGGGGTGGGGAGTGTGGTGTGCCTGCTGTTGACATCGTCGGCACAAGACTTCCACCACTCACGGCCGCATTGCACCTGGAGTCCCGTGGTAGACATGCCTGATGATGACGTCATTTCCCAGGGCTCCCTGTGATCTGCGGCATGCTCATCTCCCAGGATCCACCACAGCTAGGGTCTCGTTCTCATCCAAGATTCGTCGTAACTATAGTGTCACCTTCTAAGGTAGCCGAGAGCCAGTGGTGCCACCGTCTTCCATGGTTCTCCACCAACACGGTGTCCTCGTCTCCCAGGATCCACCACAGCTGATGATGTCATCATCCCCCAGAACCCACCAGGACCAGTGATGTCATCACCTTCCAGAACCCAGTATGGCCGATGGTGACATCTTCTACCAGGATCCACTAGGACTGATGATGCTCCAGTTTCCCACAGACCCCGACCATTGTGCAGTCATCACCTCCGAGGATCCGATTCAGCCACGATGCCACCAGCCCCCAGCATCCATGAGAGTCAATGGTGTCCCGGGACCCATGACATCCAACACCATCATCTCCCAGGATCCACTTCAACCTTGGTACCGTCATCAACTGGGATATACCATAACTGTGACATCATCATCTCCCAGGATCCCGGACACCCAATTATGTCATTTATCAGGATCCATCTCAACCATGTATCATCACCTTCCAAGATCTATCCCCTTGGGAGCCAAGCACTATGACAGCTGTATTTCAGTTGTCTTGTGGGGTCACCTACAGTCGTTCCCTTTCGAGGAACCAGCACAATATGTATTATTTCCCCCCTCCCTCAAAAAGAGCATGGGGTGGGGCTCCCTCTGATGACATCATCCTACTCCAGCCCTTCTTGGTGATGTCACCGCCTTGCTCCTGACTCAGGCTGATGCCTGCCTCAACCCGACCAGAGACTTGGCCTTGGCCAGTGCCCCCTCACCCCTGGGTGAGGGCACCAGTCCCTCCGGATAACTGCCCTTCACCCAACCATCTGACCGGTGACAGGGTCAACACAGAGACCTCTTACCATCTCCAGAGGGGGGGCCTTCCAGTCCTTGGGTGATGTCACAGCCCCAGTCCCGACCTTGGCACCGGAGCCGCACCTAGCGCCGCACGCCATTGGCTTGAGCCAAACTCTCCCTGGAGATGCCCAGGGCTGGGCCAATAGCTGCCGACTTCCCTGGGACCTTCAGTGGTGTCTGCCGCTGCCTGGTCCCGGGAGGGCACACCTGGAGCGTGGCGGCCACCACCCCTGCCACCCATGGGGCAGGGTGCGCTCTGCATCTCCCCGGGATGGCAGAAGAGCACCACTCTATCCCCTTGCCCCCTCACCCTCTGGGGAGTCCCCAACACCCAACGCACAATTTGCCCCAAATTCTCTTTGTACATAGCCATGTTGGGGGGCGGCCATTCCCCCACTCTTAAAGGGCTACACGCCCCCTCTCCCAGCCCCGAGGGCCAGGTCGGGGGGCCTCTTCTCCCTCCTCTGGGCCGCGCCCCTTCCTCTCCTCTCTCCCCACAAATAACGGCACCTCAGCTCATCCCTTCTCATCGGGAGCCTGGGGCAGAAACTTGGCCCTCGACTCCCACCATGGTCCCCTGGAGGAGGAAACGGCAACCCCCTCCAGTACTCTTGCCTGGGAAACCCCATGGACAGAGGAGCCTGGAGGGCAATACTCATGGGGTCTAAAGAGTCGGACGCGCCTGAGCAACTGAGCACGCACAGCACGGCTCCCACCACACTGAGGACACTGAGGGGCCAACCCCAGGCTACCAGGGCCCCAGTGCCAGCTTTTCAGGCCCCTGCTTGCAGCTGCTCTGCTGGGCTCCTCCAATCCCTACAAGCGCCTCAACATGCCCAGGGTCCCTAGGGCAGACTGTGACTTCCCCCAAAAGGAGCCAGCTTGAGCACCTGCCCCCCCAGAGGCCCTCTCCTCCACTCACCACCCCCAAGGGGCACTCAGCCTCTCCAGCCCCCATATCTGCAGGGTGTGGGGCCTCTCATCTTTTCTACACCCCCTCCCCTTCCACTCACTCTTTCCTGGCCTGGATTCCAGGCATCTAACCCCCCGCCACCCACCACACATCACTCACTCGACACAGGCTGCCCGACCCTGGGGCCTTGACCTCTTATCTCAAATAAGCCATAGTGGGGAGAGGTCTCGAGGTGGGTGAGGAAGTGGGCATGTCCTGCCAGACCCCCTTGATGCTTCCAGAGCTGAGACCCCGCCATCTGAGTCTCCCCCCTGCCCTGCCGCCTTGTACATCATACAGGCTTGTGCGTGCACGTGTGCGCACACACACCCGTTCCAGGGAGGGGGCAGTGGAGGGCAGGATGGAGAGCGGATGATCCTTTCTGGACCAGAAGACCTTCCGCAGCCCTGCCCGCTTCCTTAGCCCTCCCCACCCAGCTCCTCCGCCCAACGCCGGACTCGCCCCAGCTCCTCAGTGCGGACAGCCAGCCAAGCTGCACTTGGTATTTTTTTTTTAATAAACATGTTTTCCTGATCCCCGGCCTCAGGTTTATTGTGGGGAAAGGATGGGCTTCCACCTCCGCACCTGCAGGTCACTGGGGAGTCCTGGCTGTGGCCGAGGCAGGGTGAGCGTCTGCGTGCCTTTGCGGATGGGTGGTGAGAAGTCAGGCTGCCCTGCTAGGTGCTTTCAAATCTTTCATTTCTTCCTACGTGTCTTGACTCTGAGCATTTAAGCATTTGTTTGCAGATTCTATTTGTTTGCACCTCCTTACATCAATTTTTTTGCCTGAATATCATTGAAGTGTGTGTATGGCAGGGGGGGCTGTGTTAGTTCCTTACGGGCAGCTTAAACAGAAGTGCATTCTCTCCCGGAGCTGCTGGAGGCCGCGGGTCTGAGGGGGAGGTGCCGGCAGGGCCCGCTCCTCCTGAGGCTGGGTGGGAGGATCTGTCTGAGCCCTCCGCCCCCCCAGCTTCTGGGGGCTTGCGGGCAGTGCTGGCACTCAACACATCATCTTCCCTCTGTACGCCCGACTCCTTGGCAAAATGTCCCGTTTCATAAGGACACCACTCATGACAGATTAGGGCTCACCCCAATGATTTTCCCTGCAAAGACCCGATTTCCAAACAAGGTCATATTCACAGGTCCTGGAGGTTAGGACCTAGAACACTTTTTTTGTGTGTGGGAGGAGGAGACAAAATTCAACCCATAACAGGACGTGTGACAGAATACAGCCTAAGTATCAGTTTTTATGATAACCAGGAAGCGTTTTCCACACCTCTCTCTTCCCGCCCAGTGCATTAACATATATTCATAGTGAAGACAGAACTGTCCCCTCCCTCTGTCTCAGGAGGTGCCCCAAAGGCAGGGTTTTATGAACTTTAGGCCCAGCCTCCCCCAGGAGCATCTAAATGCTTGTTTACCAACTGCCAGCTCTCATTACATCAAAAGCATGAGTTTGCTGGTCTCTCTGAGTCGTGTGTGCAGGGCACTCCAGTATCAGTTTTATCACTAAGAAAACCCCTTCCTCTCTAGTGCATTTAAGTGTTTGTATCTCAAATATTAGATTTTATTCTGTATCAGTCAGGGTACTCCAGAGAAACAGAACCTCTGTGTGTGTGTGTGTGTACTCAATCAGGGTGTGTGTGTGTGTGTGTGTACTCAGGGTGTGTGTGTGTGTACTCAGTCAGGGTGTGTGTATGTGTGTGTGTGTGTACTCAGGGTACTCCAGAGAAACAGAACCTGTGTGTGTGTGTGTGTTACTCCAGAGAAACAGAACCTGTGTGTGTGTGTTACTCCAGAGAAACAGAACCTCTGTGTGTGTGTGTGTACTCCAGAGAAACAGAACCTGTGTGTGTGTGTGTGTGTGTGTGTGTGTACTCCAGAGAAACAGAACCTGTGTGTGTGTGTCTATTTCTGTCAAGGAACTGGCCTGTGTGAGTGTGCCTGCTCAGTTGCTTTAGCTGTGTTCAACTCTTTGTGACCCCAAGGACTATAACCCATCAGGCTCCTCTGTCCACGGGATTCTCCAGGCGAAAATACGGGAGTGAGTTGCCATGCCCTCTTCCACGGGATCTTCCCTGACTCAGTGATCCAAACTGTGTATCCTGCGTCTCCTGTTCAGTTCAGTTCAGTTCAGTCGCTCAGTCGTGTCCGACTCTTTGCGACCCCATGAATCGCAGCACGGCAGGCCTCCCTGTCCATCACCAACTCCCAGAGTTCACTCAGACTCACGTCCATCGAGTCAGTGATGCCATCCAGCCGTCTCATCCTCGGTCGTCCCCTTCTCCTCCTGCCCCCAATCCCTCCCAGCATCAGAGTCTTTTCCAATGAGTCAACTCTTTGCATGAGGTGGCCAAAGTACTGGAGTTTCAGCTTTAGTATCATTCCTTCCAAAGAAATCCCAGGGCTGACCTCCTTCAGAATGGACTGGTTGGATCTCCTTGCAGTCCAAGGGGCTCTCAAGAGTCTTCTCCAACACCACAGTTTCTTCAAGAAAATTAGAGATACCAAGGGAACATTTCATGCAAGGATGGGCTCGATAAAGGACAGAAATGGTATGGACCTAACAGAAGCAGAAGATATTAAGAAGAGGTGGCAAGAATACACGGAAGAACTATACAAAAAAGATCTTCATGACCCAGATAATCATGAGGATGTGATCACTAACCTAGAGCCAGACATCTTGGAATGTGAAGTCAAGTGGGCCTTAGAAAGCATCACTACGAACAAAGCTAGTGGAGGTGATGCAATTCCAGTTGAACTGTTTCAAATCCTGAAAGATGATGCTGTGAAAGTGCTGCATCTCCTGTGGGGGCTGGAAAATTCAGTCTGTAAGGGGCTCCAGAAACTCAGGCAGGTGTTCTAGGCTGCAGTCTTGAGGCAGGATTCATTCTTTTCCAGGAAACCTCAGTTTTTTGCTCTAAGGCTTTTGACTGATTGCATGTGGCCCACCATATAATCTAGGATAACCTCCATTATTCAAAATTAGCTGATTGTAGGTGTCTACAGAATACCTTCACAGCAATCCCAGGGCTGTGTTTGAACCAACAACCAGGCACTGTCACCTGGCCAAGGTGACACATGAAACCTAACCATCCTGGCAGGGAAGGGCTCACTGGGAGACAGAGTGTGAAGTGCAGTTGAGAAAGACTCCTCCCCTTCCGTGACATGTTCACCACTGGCTAGATTTCACCTGCTTGGGCCCATTTGTTTGACTCTAGATTAATGGGAGGGGAAGGGAGTAATGCCTTCAAACACTGATGTTGGGTCACTGGTAAAATGCCCCCATCTGGTCCATCTAAGGGCTGTTCGTCCATCTATTCTTTGTGTTGGAGGCTTTGTCAGCAGGTAGTTGGAGGGTGGGGCAGAAGGAGAGGCAGGGTGGTGATGCACTGCATCTAAGTATGGGATCACTGAGCACTCAGAGGGTCTCCTCCTGGGCACAGACTAGGAAAGTACTTCCCTGCCTCCCAGACGTTATTAGACATGCCAGATATAAACAGACGCTGCGGCTTTAGCACCTGGGGCTGCTGTTACTGTGGGACACTGCAGCCTGCTCTGCTGATGCACCTCGCCTGTGGAGAAGGGGACTGGATGGCTGGGGGCTATCTGCTGTACTCTCCTGCATTTGTATCTTACCTGCCTCCTGAGAAATCTGTATGCAGGTCAAGAAGCAACAGTTAGAACTCGACATGGAACAACTGACTGGTTCCAAATTGGGAAAGGAGTACGTCAAGGTTGTATATTGTCACCCTGCTTGTTTAACTTATATGCAGAGAGCATCATGCGAAATGCCAGGCTGGATGAAGCACAAGCCAGAATCAAGGTTGTCAGGAGAAACATCAATATCCTCAGATACACAGATGACACCACCTTATGGCTGAAAGTGAAGAGGAACTGAAGAGCCTCTTGATGAAAGCGAAAGAGAAGAGTGAAAAAGCTGGCTTAAAACTCAACATTCAGAAAATTAAGATCATGGCATCCGGTTCCATCACTTCACAGCAAACAGATGGGGAAACAATGGAAAGAGTGAGAGATTTTCTCTTCTTGGGCTCCAAAATCACTGCAGATGGTGACTGCAGCCATGAAATTAAAAGACGCTTGCTCCTTGGAAGAAAAGCTATGACCAACCTAGACAGCATATTAAAAAGCAGAGACGTTACTTTGCCAACAAAGGTCCGTCTAGTCAAGGCTATGGTTTTTCCAGTAGTCATGTATGGATGTGAGAGTTGGACTGTGAAGAAACCTGAGCACTGAAGAATTGGTGCTTTTGAACTGTGGTGTTGGAGAAGACTCTTGAGTGTCCTTTGGAGTGCAAGGAGATCCAACCAGTCCATCCTAAAGGTAATCAGTCCTGGGTGATCATTGGAAGGACTGATGCTGAGCTGAAACTCCGATACCTTGGCCACCTGATACGAAGAACTGACCCACTGGAAAAGACCCTGATGCTGGGAAAGATTGAAGGCAAGAGGAGAAGGAGGTGGCAGAGGATGAGATGGTTGGATGGTATCACTGACTCCATGGACATGAATTTGAGAAAGCTCCGGGAGTTGGTGGACAGGGAGGCCTGGTGTGCTGCAGTCCATGGGGTTCCAAAGAGTCAGACACGACTGAGTGACTGAACTGACTGACTGACTTGCACTTGTGACTCTTTTGTATTTGTTTAACCTATCTTTGGGCTTTCCTGGTGGCTCAGATGGTAAAGAATCCACTTGCAATGCAGGAGATCAGGGTTCAGTCCTTGGGTTGGGAAGATCCCCTGGAGAAGGAAGGGAGTTCTACCCATTCCAGTATTCTTGCCTGGAGAATATCATAGACAGAGGAGCCTGGCAGGCTACAGTCCACAGGGTCACAAAGAGTTGCTCACAACTGAGCAACTAACACTTTCATTTTTAATTTTTTCAACCTAGTTTTTAAAAATAAAGTTTAAATTTATTTTTTAAATTATTTAATTTTTTTTATATTTTCAAATTTTAAAAAAGTTTAAATCTGAATGTCAACAGTGCCAACTTCGGCTGCCATTGCCCTCACTAAGTAGATAGATGCCCAGGAGTGAGGGTGATATGGGAGACAGGAGTCTCATTCCCTTCCCATGCAGTTGTAATGCCAGGGCTTAAATGTTACCTATTTTTCATTCAACGTAGCCTCTATGTGCCTGTCAACTATTTCATTTCTGCTCAATCAAGAAAGTAATCTGATCCACATGTCCCATGCTTTGGTTGGGCAAGTCAAGGACAAGATCTGGCACAAGAGTTTTGCCTTTGTAACCTAACACTTGCTCAATTTGCAACTTCGCTGTGTTGATTAAAAAAAGTTCAGCCTCTGAGCAGGTACTCTTAACCTGCGTCTGCCAGAGTAGGCTTACGAACTTCTGATATCTATACCAGATGCTCTATGCTGCTGCTGCTCAGTCACTTCAGTCGTGTCCGACTCTGTGCGACCCCATAGATGGCAGCCCACCAGGCTCCCCCATCTCTGGGATTCTCCAGGCAAGAACACTGGAGGGGGTTGCCATTTCCTTCTCCAATGCGTGAAAGTGAAGTCTCTCAGTTGTATCCGACTCTTAGCAACCCCATGGACTGCAGCCTACCAGGCTCCTCCATCCATGGGATTTTCCAGGCAAGAGTACTGGAGTGGGGTGCCATTGCCTTCTCCTGCACATGCCTTTTTTTCTTTTTGTGTCTTTTTAACTTTATAAAGTTTCAAATGTACAAGAATTACAAGAATAAGCCCAAGAACTCCTGCACAGCTTTTGTCAACCCACCAATTGTTAGCATTTCATTACACTGCTTTCCAGTTTTCTTCCCACATAAATACTTTTTTAAGACAGTTGAGAGTGAGCAGCCCCTAAGGAACATTTCTGAAAAACACAGACATTCTCTTACAGAGTTACAGTTATCAAAAATCAAGGACTTAACATTGATGAAGTCCATGTTCAAGTTTCACCAACTGTCCCAATATTGTCCTTTGGAGCAATTCTCTTTTCAGCCCCTGCTACTCTGGGATTAGGTGTTGTAAGTATTGTATCTCTCAAGACTTGAACAGCTTCTCAGTATCCTTCATGAGTTTTGGAGTCCAAAGAGCAGCATAATTTTTATTTCAGTCCCTACCAGTAGACATCTGGGGTTTTCCCATTTTCCACTATGATAAACAATACTTTAAGGAATATGTTTTTGCCCACCATATGGAGCATTTACGTAGTTTTCCCTGGGATGAGCTCCTAGGAGGGTGAACTTCTGGGTTGGAGGGAGGTGTGTTTTTAAGACTTGCTACATGAGGCCAAGATGCAGTTCCCAGAGCCTTGCCAAGTTCACGTATGTGAGAATGCTCATTTGCTCCCACAGTTGCCAGCATCAGGCATTGTTCTAGTTAATCTTGCAGCGCATCAGAGAAGTCAGTTTCGCAGCCATTTAAGGAATCCTCTGGCAGCTAAAGTCCATTTTTATCCAAGGCGAAGTCAGCCCTGCAGTCTGGGGTTTTGGAGCAAGTTGAGAGCCAGGCAGTGCGGTTCACTGCCGCTGTCACTAGAGGGAGCACCTGACCCACTGCAGGCACTGTTGTTCCGTCACTAAGTAGGGTCTGACTCTTTGGGGCTCCATGGTCTGCAGCACTCCAGGCTTCCCTGTCCTTCACTATCTCCCTGAGTTTGCTCAGACTCATGTCCACGGAGTAGGTGATGCCATCCAACCATCTCATCCTCTGTCATCACCCCCTTCTCCTGCCCAGCATCAGGGTCTTTTCCAAGGTCAGCTCTTCACATCCGGTGGCCAAAGGAATCAGAGCTTCAGCAGCAGTCTTTCCAATGACTATTCAGGGTTGATTTCCTTTAGGATTGACTGGTTTGATCTATTTGCTGTCCAAAAGACTTTCAACAGTCTTCTCCAGCACCACAATTCCAAAGCAGAAATTATGTGGCACTCAGCCTGGAGAATCCCAGGGACGGGGGAGCCTGGTAGGCTGCCGTCTATGGGGTCGCACAGAGTCGGACACGACTGACGCGACTTAGCAGCAGCAGCAGCCTTCTTTATGGTCCAACTCTCACATACATACATGACTACTGGAAAAACCATAGCTTTGAGTATAGGGACCTTTAACAGCAAAGTGATGTCTCTGCTTCTTAATATACTAAGTTCATCATAGCTTTTCTTCCAAGAAGCGTCTTTTAATTTCATGGCTGCAGTCACCATCCTGTGATTTTGGAGCCCATGAAAATAAAGTCTGTCACTGTTTCTACTGTTTCCCAACCTATTTGTCATGAAGTGATGGGACCAGATGCCATGATCTTAGTTTTTTGAATGTTGAGTTTTTTAAGCTAGCTTTTTCACTCTCCTCTTTCACCCTCATCAAAAGGCTCTTTGGTTCCTCTTTGTTTTCTGCCATTAGAGTGGTATCATCTGTATCTCTGAGGTTGTCGATACTTCTCCAGGCTGATGCTAGTGATTCCTCCAGTCTGGCCTTTCACATGATGTACTCTATATATAAGTTCAGTAAGCAAGGTGACAATATACAGCCTTGATGTACTCTTTTGCCAATGTTTTCCCAATTTTGAACCAGTCCGTTGTTCTGTGTTCAGTTCTAATTGTTGCTTCTTGACCTGCATACAGGTTTCTCAGAAGACAGGTAAGGTGGTCTGATATTCCCATCTCTTTAAGAATTTACCAATACTGTAAATTGGTAACTATGGTCATATTTACCAATTAACTAGCTCTGACCACCGAAGAGAGTTCTAAGTTCTGCTCAGGGACACAGAGGAAAGTGGTTCTTGTTAATCACCTATCACAGCCCCTACAGATGACATGTTTTAAAATATTACGGCCACTAAGGGGCAAAGAACTTGTCAGCAACCACAGACCATGGACTCAGTAATAAATATGGAGGCATTTACCCACGAAAAGATGCTCAGCCTCACTGAGAAGAAAGGGAACACAGGAGAAAGACAAGGCACCTGTCCTTCCATGACTGACACACGTTTCAGAGACTGCTGATGCTTAGTCTCATTTCTGCATCAGGACATTGACATCGGCAGCCTCCTCTGCCTGGAACGGTCTTTCTCCTCTGGATATTCATGAAACTGGCTCCCTCACTTCCTTTAAATGTTTATGGAAATGTTTCCTTCTCAATAAAGTTCTACCCTGACTTCTCTAATCTAAAAAGTCTCCCCCTCCCCTTCCTCTCCCCCTAGTGTTCCTGAACTGTCTTGCCTTGGCTGCTCTAATTTTTATAGTGATTATCTTCTTGTACCACCGCCTTTTCTTACCAACCAGCCTGGGACTTTCCCAGTGTCAGCACTGAAGTTCGGCATTGTGGGCAACCTGGACAGTTGGCCACCCTGGGTTTAGTGCTTACTTTTTATCATCTGTCTCCCCACAGAATGGATGCCCCAGGAAGGTGGTTCCTTGCTTCCTGTCTTGGTCACTGATGTAGCCCAAGCACACAGAACAGAGCCTGGCAGACAGCTGGCTATAAACAAATACTTGAATGAAGGGACCAGATCCTAGTGGTGGGGATCCAAATAAGGAGAGCCCTGCCAAGGGCTACTTGGCAGAACTTCAGACGCTTGTGCTCTTTGAGCCTGCAATTCCACTTCTAGGAACTTCCCCTTCTGAACTAAAGAGCCTCTTGATGAAAGTGAAAGAGGAGAGTGAAAAAGCTGGCTTAAAACTCAACATTCAGAAAATTAAGATCATGGCATCCGGTCCCATCACTTCACAGCAAACAGATGGGGAAACAATGGAAAGAGTGAGAGATTTTCTCTTCTTGGGCTCCAAAATCACTGCAGATGGTGACTGCAGCCATGAAATTAAAAGACGCTTGCTCCTTGGAAGAAAAGCTATGACCAACCTAGACAGCATATTAAAAAGCAGAGACGTTACTTTGCCAACAAAGGTCCGTCTAGTCAAGGCTATGGTTTTTCCAGTAGTCATGTATGGATGTGAGAGTTGGACTGTGAAGAAACCTGAGCACTGAAGAATTGGTGCTTTTGAACTGTGGTGTTGGAGAAGACTCTTGAGTGTCCTTTGGAGTGCAAGGAGATCCAACCAGTCCATCCTAAAGGTAATCAGTCCTGGGTGATCATTGGAAGGACTGATGCTGAGCTGAAACTCCGATACCTTGGCCACCTGATACGAAGAACTGACCCACTGGAAAAGACCCTGATGCTGGGAAAGATTGAAGGCAAGAGGAGAAGGAGGTGGCAGAGGATGAGATGGTTGGATGGTATCACTGACTCCATGGACATGAGTTTGAGAAAGCTCCGGGAGTTGGTGGACAGGGAGGCCTGGTGTGCTGCAGTCCATGGGGTTCCAAAGAGTCAGACACGACTGAGTGACTGAACTGACTGACTGACTTGCACTTGTGACTCTTTTGTATTTGTTTAACCTATCTTTGGGCTTTCCTGGTGGCTCAGATGGTAAAGAATCCACTTGCAATGCAGGAGATCAGGGTTCAGTCCTTGGGTTGGGAAGATCCCCTGGAGAAGGAAGGGAGTTCTACCCATTCCAGTATTCTTGCCTGGAGAATATCATAGACAGAGGAGCCTGGCAGGCTACAGTCCACAGGGTCACAAAGAGTTGCTCACAACTGAGCAACTAACACTTTCATTTTTAATTTTTTCAACCTAGTTTTTAAAAATAAAGTTTAAATTTATTTTTTAAATTATTTAATTTTTTTTATATTTTCAAATTTTAAAAAAGTTTAAATCTGAATGTCAACAGTGCCAACTTCGGCTGCCATTGCCCTCACTAAGTAGATAGATGCCCAGGAGTGAGGGTGATATGGGAGACAGGAGTCTCATTCCCTTCCCATGCAGTTGTAATGCCAGGGCTTAAATGTTACCTATTTTTCATTCAACGTAGCCTCTATGTGCCTGTCAACTATTTCATTTCTGCTCAATCAAGAAAGTAATCTGATCCACATGTCCCATGCTTTGGTTGGGCAAGTCAAGGACAAGATCTGGCACAAGAGTTTTGCCTTTGTAACCTAACACTTGCTCAATTTGCAACTTCGCTGTGTTGATTAAAAAAAGTTCAGCCTCTGAGCAGGTACTCTTAACCTGCGTCTGCCAGAGTAGGCTTACGAACTTCTGATATCTATACCAGATGCTCTATGCTGCTGCTGCTCAGTCACTTCAGTCGTGTCCGACTCTGTGCGACCCCATAGATGGCAGCCCACCAGGCTCCCCCATCTCTGGGATTCTCCAGGCAAGAACACTGGAGGGGGTTGCCATTTCCTTCTCCAATGCGTGAAAGTGAAGTCTCTCAGTTGTATCCGACTCTTAGCAACCCCATGGACTGCAGCCTACCAGGCTCCTCCATCCATGGGATTTTCCAGGCAAGAGTACTGGAGTGGGGTGCCATTGCCTTCTCCTGCACATGCCTTTTTTTCTTTTTGTGTCTTTTTAACTTTATAAAGTTTCAAATGTACAAGAATTACAAGAATAAGCCCAAGAACTCCTGCACAGCTTTTGTCAACCCACCAATTGTTAGCATTTCATTACACTGCTTTCCAGTTTTCTTCCCACATAAATACTTTTTTAAGACAGTTGAGAGTGAGCAGCCCCTAAGGAACATTTCTGAAAAACACAGACATTCTCTTACAGAGTTACAGTTATCAAAAATCAAGGACTTAACATTGATGAAGTCCATGTTCAAGTTTCACCAACTGTCCCAATATTGTCCTTTGGAGCAATTCTCTTTTCAGCCCCTGCTACTCTGGGATTAGGTGTTGTAAGTATTGTATCTCTCAAGACTTGAACAGCTTCTCAGTATCCTTCATGAGTTTTGGAGTCCAAAGAGCAGCATAATTTTTATTTCAGTCCCTACCAGTAGACATCTGGGGTTTTCCCATTTTCCACTATGATAAACAATACTTTAAGGAATATGTTTTTGCCCACCATATGGAGCATTTACGTAGTTTTCCCTGGGATGAGCTCCTAGGAGGGTGAACTTCTGGGTTGGAGGGAGGTGTGTTTTTAAGACTTGCTACATGAGGCCAAGATGCAGTTCCCAGAGCCTTGCCAAGTTCACGTATGTGAGAATGCTCATTTGCTCCCACAGTTGCCAGCATCAGGCATTGTTCTAGTTAATCTTGCAGCGCATCAGAGAAGTCAGTTTCGCAGCCATTTAAGGAATCCTCTGGCAGCTAAAGTCCATTTTTATCCAAGGCGAAGTCAGCCCTGCAGTCTGGGGTTTTGGAGCAAGTTGAGAGCCAGGCAGTGCGGTTCACTGCCGCTGTCACTAGAGGGAGCACCTGACCCACTGCAGGCACTGTTGTTCCGTCACTAAGTAGGGTCTGACTCTTTGGGGCTCCATGGTCTGCAGCACTCCAGGCTTCCCTGTCCTTCACTATCTCCCTGAGTTTGCTCAGACTCATGTCCACGGAGTAGGTGATGCCATCCAACCATCTCATCCTCTGTCATCACCCCCTTCTCCTGCCCAGCATCAGGGTCTTTTCCAAGGTCAGCTCTTCACATCCGGTGGCCAAAGGAATCAGAGCTTCAGCAGCAGTCTTTCCAATGACTATTCAGGGTTGATTTCCTTTAGGATTGACTGGTTTGATCTATTTGCTGTCCAAAAGACTTTCAACAGTCTTCTCCAGCACCACAATTCCAAAGCAGAAATTATGTGGCACTCAGCCTGGAGAATCCCAGGGACGGGGGAGCCTGGTAGGCTGCCGTCTATGGGGTCGCACAGAGTCGGACACGACTGACGCGACTTAGCAGCAGCAGCAGCCTTCTTTATGGTCCAACTCTCACATACATACATGACTACTGGAAAAACCATAGCTTTGAGTATAGGGACCTTTAACAGCAAAGTGATGTCTCTGCTTCTTAATATACTAAGTTCATCATAGCTTTTCTTCCAAGAAGCGTCTTTTAATTTCATGGCTGCAGTCACCATCCTGTGATTTTGGAGCCCATGAAAATAAAGTCTGTCACTGTTTCTACTGTTTCCCAACCTATTTGTCATGAAGTGATGGGACCAGATGCCATGATCTTAGTTTTTTGAATGTTGAGTTTTTTAAGCTAGCTTTTTCACTCTCCTCTTTCACCCTCATCAAAAGGCTCTTTGGTTCCTCTTTGTTTTCTGCCATTAGAGTGGTATCATCTGTATCTCTGAGGTTGTCGATACTTCTCCAGGCTGATGCTAGTGATTCCTCCAGTCTGGCCTTTCACATGATGTACTCTATATATAAGTTCAGTAAGCAAGGTGACAATATACAGCCTTGATGTACTCTTTTGCCAATGTTTTCCCAATTTTGAACCAGTCCGTTGTTCTGTGTTCAGTTCTAATTGTTGCTTCTTGACCTGCATACAGGTTTCTCAGAAGACAGGTAAGGTGGTCTGATATTCCCATCTCTTTAAGAATTTACCAATACTGTAAATTGGTAACTATGGTCATATTTACCAATTAACTAGCTCTGACCACCGAAGAGAGTTCTAAGTTCTGCTCAGGGACACAGAGGAAAGTGGTTCTTGTTAATCACCTATCACAGCCCCTACAGATGACATGTTTTAAAATATTACGGCCACTAAGGGGCAAAGAACTTGTCAGCAACCACAGACCATGGACTCAGTAATAAATATGGAGGCATTTACCCACGAAAAGATGCTCAGCCTCACTGAGAAGAAAGGGAACACAGGAGAAAGACAAGGCACCTGTCCTTCCATGACTGACACACGTTTCAGAGACTGCTGATGCTTAGTCTCATTTCTGCATCAGGACATTGACATCGGCAGCCTCCTCTGCCTGGAACGGTCTTTCTCCTTTGGATATTCATGAAACTGGCTCCCTCACTTCCTTTAAATGTTTATGGAAATGTTTCCTTCTCAATAAAGTTCTACCCTGACTTCTCTAATCTAAAAAGTCTCCCCCTCCCCTTCCTCTCCCCCTAGTGTTCCTGAACCGTCTTGCCTTGGCTGCTCTAATTTTTATAGTGATTATCTTCTTGTACCACCGCCTTTTCTTACCAACCAGCCTGGGACTTTCCCAGTGTCAGCACTGAAGTTCGGCATTGTGGGCAACCTGGACAGTTGGCCACCCTGGGTTTAGTGCTTACTTTTTATCATCTGTCTCCCCACAGAATGGATGCCCCAGGAAGGTGGTTCCTTGCTTCCTGTCTTGGTCACTGATGTAGCCCAAGCACACAGAACAGAGCCTGGCAGACAGCTGGCTATAAACAAATACTTGAATGAAGGGACCAGATCCTAGTGGTGGGGATCCAAATAAGGAGAGCCCTGCCAAGGGCTACTTGGCAGAACTTCAGACGCTTGTGCTCTTTGAGCCTGCAATTCCACTTCTAGGAACTTCCCCTTCAGGAAAGCTCACAGCTTTGCCCAAGGATGCTCACTGCAGCTCGTAACCACACACTAGACCAGTGTAAACACTCATTAGCTGGAGAATGCTAGAAACTCCTAGGTTCTTATGGAGGATCACAGTGCACGCTGCTGAGGAAGGATGTGTGGGAATGTAAATGTGCAAGTAGTGTGGGGAGGAAGACACCAGATATTCACAGCAGGTACGTGAGGGGTGGTGAATGGGAATGTGAGAGGCGAAGGAGGGCTAGAGCTGTGCTTCCTCCTTTCGCTGCAGTCACTGTGAATTTCCCTCAAAACATGTATTTCTTTCATGACTTAATACATATGAACGGAAGAAATGAAGGTTCATTTCTAAAGCTAGAAATTTGGGTTTCACTGAGCAAAAGTTAAGTTTCTGGGCCTCCAGCACTTAACAAAGGAAGGACACCCCTCTCCCAGCCCATCTCCTGCCCATCCATCTCCCAAACTAACTCAAAAGGCCCCATCACTAGGCCACCTCCCAAGTCCTTCTAGATCTGCCCACTTTTCTCCCACCATGGCTATGGCCACCACCCTAGCCCAAGCCACAACCAACTTCCTGTTGAAGTTTTGCTTCCACTCTGGGCCCTCCAGTCAAGTCTCTAACCAGCAGCTTTGAGCTAGAATCGCAACAAATCCATTCACGTCTCCGGGTCAGAATTCCTCATTGGCTCCCTAGGCCCCTACCGACCATGCCCACCTCTCCCAGCCCAGAACATTCTCCAGTCAGAGCTTTCTTTCCCCACTCCTTTGCCCTTCTCTCAGTTCCTCCCATCTCAGGGTTTTCAAAAAATTCTTTTAAGAAAATAACAGCTTTATTGAGATATAACTCACACACCATACACAAAACTTACCAATTTAAAAGTGTTTTGGTATACTCACAGAGTCACACATCTATGCCATCACCACAGTCAAGTTTAGAGTATTTTCATTGCCCCCGAATCTACCCATTAGACATCACTTTCCCATCCCTCAGCCTTAGACAATCACTCATCTACTTTCTGTTTGCATGGATTCAACTGTTCTGGACATTACACATAAATGGAATCATACAAACGCAGTCCTTCTTTCCCTTAGCACAGTGTTTTGGAGGTTTGTCCATTCTGTAGTAGGTAACAGTACTTCATTCCTTTCTATGGCTGTATTGATCTGACATTGTAAGTATACACCACATTTAGTTTACCCATTCCCCAGGTGTTGAATATGTTGGTTATTTCCATCTTTGGGGTATTACAAACAATATGATATGCATATCTGCACAGCTATGAATATCTGTGTATGACTTTCTGTGTAGATATGTTTCTATTTCTCTGGGATATGTACCTAGCTGTGGAATTGCTGGGTCATATGGTAACTCTCAGTTCAGTTCAGT
>SJYT01004633.1:160264-213123 GCA_006410635.1 Cephalophus harveyi | reverse complement strand
GGGATGATTTGGGAGAATGGCATTGAAACATGTATACTATCATGTAAGAACGAAGCACCAGCCTATGTTCGATACAGGATACAGGATGCTTGGGGCTGGTACACAGGGATGATCCAGAGAGAGGATATGGGGTGGGATGTGGGAGGTGGATTCAAGATTGGGATCTCATATACACCCATGGTGGATTCATGTCAATGTATGGCAAAACCAATATGGTATTGTAAAGTAAAATAAAGTAAAAATTAAAAAAAAATAAAATAAAATAAACCACAATGCTATACAACCTTATCCACACACACACACACACACACACACACACACACACACACAAAGTCTAATATTGCTGTCTATTTAGGAAGGAGTTAAGGAACATGAGTTTGGAAAGACAGAGAATGTATGCTGGAGGGTTTTTTGTGCCATCCTAAGAAAGCTGGGTTAATCCTCTAACCTAGAGGCCTGCAAAATTTTTCTGTAGAGTTAGATAGTAAATATTTCAGCTTTCATAGACCCTATACTAACTACAAATATCTAATGCTTCTTCATTGTTCATGTTTTTTTTTTTCATGTATGGAAGAGTTGAGCCTGTACATGAGTTTTATTTGTATAAAAACAGGTGATGGGCCAAACTTCATTCACGGGTCATAGTTTTCTCTGCTATAAGCAATGAAGGACCTTGGAGAAATCTGGCTGAGCACTGATATTTTCAGACTTGTGGTGGGTAGATGATGTTTGTGGTAGATGGATGGTGAGAGGCAAGATAGAAAAAGAAAAGAAAGTGAAGTCGCTCAGTCATGTCCGACTCTTTGCAATCCCATGGACTGTAGCCTACCAGGCTCCCCCATCCATGGGATTTTTCAGGCAAGAGTACTGGAGTGGGTTGCCATTTCCTTCTCCAGGGGATCTTCCCAACCCAGGGATTGAACTCGGGTCTCCCGCACTGCATGCAGACACTTTACCCTCTGAGCCACCAGGGAAGCCCTAAGATAGAAAAAGGAAGATAGAGAAAAAAAGCAGCAGAAACCATCCATGTAAGACATGTGTGCTCACTCAGTCACGTCCAACTCTTTGTACTCCATGGACTGTANCTCGGGTCTCCCGCACTGCATGCAGACACTTTACCCTCTGAGCCACCAGGGAAGCCCTAAGATAGAAAAAGGAAGATAGAGAAAAAAAGCAGCAGAAACCATCCATGTAAGACATGTGTGCTCACTCAGTCACGTCCAACTCTTTGTACTCCATGGACTGTAGCCCGCCAGGCTCCTCTGTTCATGGAATTTTCCAGGCAAGAATACTGAGATAGGCTGCCATTTCCTCCTCCAGGGGATCTTCCTTACCTAGGAATCAAAGCCACGTTTCTTGTATCTCCTTCATTGGCAGGTGGATGCTTCACCGCTGCCCTACCTGGGTAGACCACATGTAAGAAATGATGGACGCCCACATAGAGGCAGTGGCAGAAGGAAGCAAGAGAGGGCATGGGCAAGAGAACTCTTAGGCTGGTACAGCTCATGATATTTGTCAATTAGGTATGTGAGCTAAAGGAGGGGAATAAATTCGGGAGGATGATGGGTGCAAAGCAGCACCAGGCACCTCTTAAGGAAGATCAGAGAGAGTAAAGGAAGTTGAAAGGGAGATATACTTGGGGTGGAGCAAGTCTGATGTGTCTAGAGTGGTCTGATGTACTTGCCCATTAGATACTGTATCATTTATGTTTGGGACATGGGAGAGATATCTGAGTGGGATATGTGGGCTCAGAGTCAACAGATGGATTTTAAGTTATGAGAGTAAATGAGACAACCCAGGAAGGAGGCTAAAGAAAGGTTGATCAAAGACCCATGATATCAACATTTAAGTAAATATCAGTATTTAAGGATGTTACAGAAAGAGAGACACCTGAAAAGAAGACCAAGGAGCTCAATGAAGAAACTTAATAAGAGGAAAGATTAAGAAGGATAGAGAGGTCGGCCAGGCAAATACTGCAAGGAAACCAAAAAAGATGACTGAGATGTATCCACAAAAGTTGATCATCAGAGGATCATTAGTGGTTTAGAAGAGTTATGTCAGACTGGAGAGGAAGTATGCCAACTTGCAAAGAATTACAGAGAAAGAGAAAAGCAGTTCAGGTGTAAGGATCTGTGCATCGAGTGATGGGAAGGACCCACATAAGCAACAGAAAGGGACCTTTGAAGATACAGGCAAGAAAGAGAGACATAACTCACTGAAACCAGATTCCTAACAGGTACAGGGTGGAATTCAGAACTCAGGGAAATGGACTCACTTCAGGCGTGAGAATGCAGAGAAGCAGGAGGAACGTTCAATGTCACAGGCTAATCTCAAAAACAGACAAGCAGAGTGGTGAGGAAATTCAGAGCTGATGAAGCTTTCTTTCGTCTGTGAACAAGAAGCAGTGCCTTCGGTCAGTTCAGTCAGTTCAGTCGCTCAGTCGTGTCCGACTCTTTGTGACCCCATGGACTGCAGCACCCCAGGCCTCCCTGTCCATCACCAACTCCCGGAGTTCACTCAAACTCATGTCCGTTGAGTCGGTGATGCCATCCAACCATCTCAACCTCTGTCATTCCCTTCTCCTCCTTCCCTCAATCTTTCCCAGCAACAGGGTCTTTTCCAATGAGTGAACTCTTCGCATCAGGTGGCCAAAGTATTGGAGTTTCAGCTTCAACATCAGTCCTTCCAATGAACACCTAGGACTAATCTCCTTTAGGATGGACTGCTTGGATCTCCTTGCAGTTCAAGAGACTCTCAAGAGTCTTCTCCAACACCACAGTTCAAAAGCAGCAATTCTTCGGCACTCAGCTATCTTCACAGTCCAACTCTCACATCCATACATAACCACTGGAAAAACCATAGCCTTGACTAGATGGACCTTTGCTGACAAAGTAATATCTCTGCTTTTGAATATGCTGTCTAGGTCGGTCATAGCTTTTCTTTCAAGGAGCAAATGTCTTTTAATTTCACGGCTGCAGTGCCTTAAGTACCTGTATATCTGCATATTAGGTACCTGTACATCTGAAGAGTCAAGAAAGGTGAGGAACAGGGTAGTGCACAGGGTCAAAGAAGCCACCATCCGTCAGTAGCTGTAAGAGAGGAAGTCCAGACATTCTGTGCAAGGGTCTCTGTGTGTGGCAAAGGCAGCTTCCACCACCTTTGAAAAATTTTGACTAAAGGTCCTCTCAGAGTAGTCCCAATAGCTCTTTGCTCTCCTTGATATACAACCGGTAATTCCCTCACTACAACATTTCTTCATAGGATGGTTACGGTGCCTGTGATTCCACCATTAGAATGTGTCTCTGTGGTTAGGCCACATCTTCAGGTTGGGCTTCCCCTGGTGGCTCAGACGGTAAACATCTGCCTGCAATGCGGGAGACCCGGGTTCAATCCCTGAATCAGGAAGATTCCCTGGAGAAGGAAATGGCAACCTACTCCAGTACTCTTGCCTGGAAAATTCCATGGATGGAAGAGCCTGATGGGCTACAGTCCATGGGGTCTCAAAGAGTCGGACACGACTGAGTGACTTCACGTCCCTCACTTCAGGTTGAGAACTCACAGTATAGAGGGATTAGTTGACAACTAGTTGAAGACAAGAAGGGTGGCCTGAGCCTCAAAAGAGTGTGACTGTGGTTTGGAAATCAGGAGAGGGTGAACTGTCTTGAAGTTCAAGTTCACTTCCTTCATACGGAGACTTGTGCTGGCCTTGGGTAAGGGGTCGCAGGCATGTGGCTGTTTGTAACAAGCCCCACAAAGCACACGTCCTTTGCAGCCTTGCAGTACCCACAAAAGTCAAGCCTCTGAAAGGGAAAAATACTACTAGTTATTTCTGAAAAGATATTTTAACAACATCCTGTAAAAAAAAGCCCCCCACCTCCATGCTAATGTGGGAGGAGAGGTTTACCTCTATGGGAATAGCAGTCTTAAGACAAGCGTTTCTATTGTTTTCAGAGATCAGCGAGACAAGGTAGTCCTGGAAGAAGGAGACACATTCTCAGCAGGAATCCACTGCAGTGCTGGGGTCCCTGGGAAGTAGCAATGTGATGAGGGTGTTGATGAACCTGTGCTTTGCAGTACAGTCCTCATATACAAACACTTGGATAGGCTGGGAGTAGAGTTGTGCATCACGTCCCATTCTGAGGGGTGGGTGGGTAGCACTGATAGGATGGTCTTGAAATGAAGAATCCTGAGAGCCTCGGGCTTTTCATCCTGAGTCCTCAGATCCTGCAGAGCAGACACAGAGGATGAAGGTTCCTTGAAATGGGCCAAGGGAGGGTCTCAGTGAAGAGGTGGCTCAGAGAGCCTTTCCTCCCCCCTACCTCTTTCTCTCCTTCCTTACCTCCCTTCCTTCTTCCCTCCCTCCTTCCTTCAGGTGCCCTGGGTGAGGTTCTGCTCACTGCGAACCTAGTTCTAACACAGTACTTTGAACTCAGCAGCTCGTTCTAATTGGCTGTGAATACGCCTTCCCTTCTCCCTGGACCCTGAGCACCCAGAGACTGGCCTCTGTCACCTCCTTCAGCCCCTTTCTCTTGTTCCCTAAGTGCTGCACACCTAGTAGGAATATCAAAACCATATTTGTGAATTGAAAGACATATGGGAACTTTGCAAAGCAAGGATGTCTTTGAATCGCCAATTTCTTGGTTAATTAGACATAAAATTAGAAAAACGGCTAAAAATGACAAATATTAGACTCTGAATCCTCTTCAGGATGTATAATAATGTGTGGAGCAGCAGGAATCTTTATTCTCATCCTCTGAAAATATAATTACAAAGCTAGAGAGGACTAGAAGAATCATTTGCTGAAGTCTGCCCTGCCTCCAGGTAGGCTATATTAAATTATCTCAGACAGATGAAAGTCTATCCTCCCTTTATTTCAAAAAATGAGATTGTAATTCCCCCATTCTAGTGTAAAAAAAGGCCTCAGCCAAGCATATCATCCTGATTTCTTCTCTAAAGTCCACCTGGCACACATTTTAAGTTACAATAGCACCAGCTGGATAAGATTCCTTTTATCATAATCTTACAAATTATATGTATAAAAAGAACATATGACCAAACCAGGTTTCAGGTGTGAAAAGTGATGGTAAAAGGACGCGATAAGATGGTTCTTTAAGTCACTATATGCACAGTAATCTCTTTTCAATAACTCTTGCCCACATTTGAAATTCTAGGATACAGGGATATATCTATTTATTCCTTTTTCTGTTGCCATGAGAAATTTAGATCTGAATTTGTAAACAGCAGTAATAATTCCTAATAATAACTAGAAGAAACTGAACAGACTGGCAGAAGAGGATGGTGAAGTAAGGATCAAAGTTGTAGTGGGGAAGCCTTGAGAGATTGGAGGACCAAAGAAAAACCAGCAGAGACTGTCCACATCATGGATGCAGGACCCAGGGGCACTCAGCAGGTGCTGCAGCCTCAGAATGGGGGGAGCTCTCTGAGGACCCTCACGTAGCTACTCCAGGGAGGTCAAGTATGTGTTCCTACTATCAGTTCCATGTCTTTTTTCTGAGGCTCCAATATTTTGGGGGGCTCCAAAATTACTGCAGATGGTGATTGCAGCCATGAAATTAAAAGATGCTTACTCCTTGGAAGGAAAGTTATGACCAACCTAGATAGCATATTCAAAAGCAGACTTTACTTTGCCAACAAAGGTCTGTCTAGTCAAGGCTATGGTTTTCCCTGTGGTCATGTATGGATGAGAGAGTTGGACTGTGAAGAAAGCTGAGCGCCGAAGAATTGATGCTTTTGAACTGTGGTGTTGGAGAAGACTCTTGAGAGTCCCTTGGACTGCAAGGAGATCCAACCAGTCCATTCTAAAGGAAATCAGTCCTGGGTGTTCGTTGGAAGGAATGATGCTAAAGCTGAAACTCCAGTACTTTGGCCACCTCATGCGAAGATTTGACTCATTGGAAAAGACTCTGATGTTGGAAGGGATTGGGGGCAGGAGGAGAAGGGGACGACCGAGGATGAGATGGCTGGATGGCATCACCGACTCGATGGACATGAGTTTGAGATAGCTCCGGGAGTTGATAATGGACAGGGAGTCCTGGCGTGCTGCAATTCATGGGGTCACAAAGAGTCGGACACGACTGAGCGACTGAACTGAATGCTTTGGTCACCTGATGCGAAGAGCTGACTCATTGGAAAAGACCCTGATGCTGAGAAAGATTGAGGGCGGGAGGAGAGGGGACGACAAAGGATGAGATGGTTGGATGGCATCACCGACTTGATGGACATGAGTTTGAGCAGGCTCCAAGAGATGGTGATGGACAGGGAAACCTGGCTTGCTGCAGTCTATGGGGTCACAAAGAGTCAGACACGACTGGCTGAACAACAGTCAGATTTCAGAAATGGATTTCCATAACTAGGAGGGTAAAAAACAGAGAAGTATCAGATATCTGGAAAGAGGAGCAAAAAGGAAAATTAGTTACATACTAGGATAAAATTCAACGTGATAGATTTAAAAGAGTAGAACTTCCAGGGTCAGCTGGGTTCAGACCCAGGTTCTGACATGTGTGTGTGAGCTGGACAAGGAATTTATTCTCTTTAGTCTTGCATTTTCCATCCATACTAGGGATAATGGTATTTTTCTTACAGGGCTTTACGATAATTGAAGAAAATAATAAATGTCTGCAATGCAACATGTGCTCAGATAATAGCAGTTATTTCTGTACTACTTGTAACAAAGAAAAGCATATTTATCAGTAGCTTATTAAAGCTTAGCAGGAAGGAGACCCTGAAGGAGGTAAATAGGAAATTTATTGTACAGCATTAATTATTACTATAATTGAAGAAAATAATAAATGTCTGCAATGCAACATGTGCTCAGATAATAGCAGTTATTTCTGTACTACTTGTAACAAAGAAAAGCATATTTATCAGTAGCTTATTAAAGCTTAGCAGGAAGGAGACCCTGAAGGAGGTAAATAGGAAATTTATTGTACAGCATTAATTATTACTGATTTAGGATGTGGAAAATAGCATTGACAACATCTATTTTATTGTTATATTTCAGTAAAGGTAAAGAATAGGTATGAGATTCCTCTTACTTTTACTTGAAACCTTCATTTTTTCTCCATAAGGTCCTGTTTTCCTCCAATGGGAATTCTACACTGAGGGCATGGTGGATGCAGTGTGCCCACGCAGATGCACCCTTGTATGACCCGATGCTCACTCCTCCAGCTGCCAGGCCTGTGGGCAGCTGAAGATCCCCAGCTAAGACCCTTCCCAGGAGAAAGTGGCCCTCAGTCATGGGAGTTGCCTTACCTAAGGCCATGCTCTGCCCAGAGCAGCCATGCTTGGTACAATTTGTCATCACTTTACAAAGACCCAGCCCCCCTGGCCTCTATTTGGAGCAACTCGGAAGGGAGAAGGCAATGGCACCCCACTCCAGTACTCTTGCCTGGAAAATCCTTGGGGGCAGGAGGAGAAGGGGACGACAGAGGATGAGATGGCTGGATGGCATCACCGACTCGATGGACATGAGTTTGGGCAAGCTCCGGGAGTTGGTAATGGACAGGGAGTCCTGGCGTGCTGCGATTCATGGGGTGACAAAGAGTCGGACACAACTGAGCGACTGAACTGAATGCTTTGGTCACCTGATGCAAAGAGCTGACTCATTGGAAAAGACCCTGATGCTGAGAAAGATTGAGGGCGGGAGGAGAGGGGACGACAGAGGATGAGATGGTTGGATGGCATCACCGACTTGATGGACATGAGTTTGAGCAGGCTCCAAGAGATGGTGATGGACAGGGAAGCCTGGCTTGCTGCAGTCCATGGGATCGCAAAGAGTCAGACACGACTGGCTGAACAACAACAGTCAGATTTCAGAAATGGATTTCCATAACTAGGAGGGTAAAAAACAGAGAGGCATCAGATATCTGGAAAGAGGAGCAAAAAGGAAAATTAGTTACATACTAGGGATAAAATTCAACGTGATAGATTTAAAAGAGTAGAACTTCCAGGGTCAGCTGGGTTCAGAACCAGGTTCTGACATGTGTCTGTGAGCTGGACAAGGAATTTGTTCTCTTTAGTCTTGCATTTTCCATCCATACCAGGGATAATGGTATTTTTCTTACAGGGTTTTACAATAATTGAAGAAAATAATAAATGTCTGCAATGCAACATGTGCTCAGATAATAGCAGTTATTTCTGTACTACTTGTAACATAGAAAAGCATATTTATCAGTAGCTTATTAAAGCTTAGCAGGAAGGAGACCCTGAAGGAGGTAAATAGGAAATTTATTGTACAGCATTAATTATTACTGATTTAGGATGTGGAAAATAGCATTGACAACATCTATTTTATTGTTATATTTCAGTAAAGGTAAAGAATAGGTATGAGATTCCTCTTACTTTTACTTGAAACCTTCATTTTTTTCTCCATAAGGTCCTGTTTTCCTCCAATGGGAATTCTACACTGAGGGCATGGTAGATGCAGTGTGCCCATGCAGATGCACCCTTGTATGACCCGATGTTCACTCCTCCAGCTGCCAGGCCTGTGGGCAGCTGAAGACCCCCAGCTAAGACCCTTCCCAGGAGAAAGTGGCCCTCAGTCATGGGAGCTGCCTTACCTAAGGCCACGCCCTGCCCAGAGCAGCCATGCTTGGTACATTCTCCATAAGGTCCTGTTTTCCTCCAATGGGAATTCTACACTGAGGGCATGGTAGATGCAGTGTGCCCATGCAGATGCACCCTTGTATGACCCGATGTTCACTCCTCCAGCTGCCAGGCCTGTGGGCAGCTGAAGACCCCCAGCTAAGACCCTTCCCAGGAGAAAGTGGCCCTCAGTCATGGGAGCTGCCTTACCTAAGGCCACGCCCTGCCCAGAGCAGCCATGCTTGGTACAATTTGCCATCACTTTACAAAGACCCAGCCCCCTGGCCTCTATTTGGAGCAACTCGGAAGGGAGAAGGCAATGGCACCCCACTCCAGTACTCTTGCCTGGAAAATCCCATGGATGGAGGAGCCTGGTAGGCTGCAGTCCATGGGTTCGCCAAGAGTCGGACACGACTGAGCAACTTCATTTTGACTTTTCACTTTCATGCATTGGAGAAGGAAATGGCAGCCCACTCCAGTATTCTTGCCTAGAGAATCCCAGGGACGGGGGAGCCTGGTGGGCTGCCATCTATGGGGTCGCACAGAGTTGGACACAATTGAAGCGACTTAGCAGCAGCAGCAGCAGAAGGGTCTACATGGGCTGAGCCTTGGTTGTGACTGAATTGTAGTCCGCTTCTCCTCCGCCTCAGCCTGGCTTCTGTACGCCCCCCAGAGTGTGGTCCTGAGACGTTGTCCCAGGCTCCATCTCAGAGTTTGTTTCCCACAACCCAAGCCAGGGACAGAAGGTTTCAGGAGAAAGTTGCCTTTGGAGAGAGACCCCTGGGATGGCAGAGAGGAAAAAGAGAAGGATCTGGGGAGTGATGGGTGCCTGTGTGTTCCAGGGCTCCCTGATTCTAATGTCTTCACTGTTAAAGAGCTGGAGGTGGGCCAACAGGAGAACTCAGAGGATGAAACGTGAGGTGACTTGGTGTGAGCGTGGAAGATTCCAGACTCGAAAGGCCCACAAAATAGTACATGTCTCTAGGGGAAACTCAAGCTCAGAGAGAGAGCAAGGCTCACAGTCACCTCCACCTGGTCCGGATGGATGGGTGTGACGCGATGTCAGCCTAAGGTGGGTTACCACTAGGCTAACATCTCATTCAGCAACAGTTTTCTTTAGAAGTTTGCCCTCGACTCTCCAGTGAAAATCAAAGGGAAGATGGAATTTATCTGATTCGAGTTCTCTTTATCAGCTTTTCCCCCTGGGCCAAAACAATTCCACAAAAATACTTAGTCCCCTTTTGGTTTTCTTTTCTTCAGCCAAGAAACTGGAGCTGCTTAGTTTGACCTCCACAGCTCATCAAGTTACTATTATTATTCTTCTAAACTTTTATGTTATAGCAAAGGGTTATAAGGAATTTATAAACTCTGCAGACTCTGGCTTATAGCTTAAAGGGCATAAATGCGCCATGCCACCAATTCCATGCTATTTTTAAAAGGGCAGATTTTATTCTGTACTGTAAAAATCCTCACCAGGTGTGCTGTAAACATGAGTGTTTGCAAGTTTCCTGGCTGGGCCTTCATAATTTGGGTTTATTGAGCATTTTATTATTTCTAGCTAATAGCAGACTTATGTTCCTGGTGGCACTTAGAGGCAGTGGTGAGTTTGATAAAATCAGGTCACTTCCTCCAGAAGCTGATGGTCAAGGCTCACCTGGCCTGTCTAGGGTTCTTCCTGTGAATGATTTGAATGAAAGTCTTTGTTCTCCCTTTGTAGAAGGTGAAACGTGTTTTCTTCCATCTCCTCACCCCATCATAAGGGCTTTTAAGTTATTAAGAAATCATCAGTGTGTGCCTTATTCAACAGTTCTGACAGATCATTCTCCCATCAATTAACGTCACTAGAGTTAGAATTAGAAACCACCCAGGGTAGGAGAGGGAGAGAAAGGAGGCTGCTTAGAACCACTGCTGTCTGCTCTGAGAAGTGTGAGATCAGAGGCACCAACAGGCCCCTCTCCACTCCCTAAGCTGTCCATGGTGGGGCAGCCAGGGTCTAGCTTAGTCCTGAAGCCTGGAATAGTTTCAGCTGGCTGGAGCTCTAACTCAGACACTTTCCTCCTAGACCTGGTCTACACCTGCTCCTTGAACCAGCCAAGAGTCAGTGGAGAGAATAGAAGAGATGGCTGGTCCCCAGAAGCAAGTCATCACCCACAATGTGGGAGAACGTGTGTATTAGCTTGCCAGACTGCTGGAACAAAATACCACAAACTGGGTGGCTTAGAATACCAGATATGTACTCTCTCACAGCTCCAGAGGCCAGACATCTGAAATCAAGAGGTTGGCAAGGCTATGCTCTCTCAAAGGAGCTGGGGCAGGATCTGTTCACAGCCTCTCTGCTTGTAGGTAGCTTGTAGCTTTGGCTTGGAAATTGCCATCTTTTTCCTCCATCTCTTTGCATTGCCTTCCTTCCTTCTAGGTCTAAATCACCCCCATTTAATAGGGGCAAAAGTCACAGTAAATTAGGACCCACACTAATGACATTGCTTTAATTTGATTACCCCTGAAAAGACTCTGTCCAAATCGGCCACGTTCTGAGGTGTGGAGGTTCAGTACTTCCACAGATCCTTCTAGGAGGGCACAGTTCAATCCACAACAGCTGACAAATGGTCCGGCTCTGAAAACGGAGAGGTTGACCTTCCACTCAGTTATGGAGAAAATTCTTTCAATATTGAGATAAATCCAAGAGAGTCCTGAAAGACTGCCCAGCAGAGTGGTTAATTATGAGCCAAGTGAACAGCCTTGGAATGAGGCAAAATTGCCTGAAAATCACAGTTCTGCCTCTTCACCGTGAGGCTTCCTCTTTCAGCCTTAGCTTTCTTACCTGCAAACTGAGGCAAACCATGGTTAACATTTTCATAGGATAGTTTGGAGGCGAGATGAGAACATATAAGGGAAACCTTGGATATTAAGGACTAGGCACGTTTTATATTCAAAAAAATATAAGCTAGTTTCAAACGTCAAGATTTCTCCTCTACATTTAGAAAGAAAGAGCTTCTAGGAGCACAGCCTGTGCCTATTACTTTAAAGCACTGTCTAAAACCCAAAAGAGCTATCAAGGCTAACATCGCAGCTCTCCACACTGCAGATAATGACAAGCAAATTGGGTCGATTTGGATCTGACTCTTTAGGCCAATCTAGAAATCTTTTGTTTCCAAGTTCTTCCAAGATTGCATTTTCCAAAGAGAGACAGGTCTTTCTCTCTTTCATAAAAAAAAAAAAAAAGTCACTGCCCACATCAATAGATTCTGTGGGACATGGAAGCAAAATTACAAAGCTAATACAATGGATTTGAGAAACTGCTGATGTAATCAGATTTTGAACATGTTTTGGTGATGGTTCCTGTTTCCCAGCACCAAGGGTATTTTTCTAAACCGTTCATTGCTTTCCACAACTGCATTATAAAACCAACTAAAAGCAAGAAAGGCAAATTCAGCAGCAATCTCTCCTGTCAGGACAAAGAAAACTTCCTCACCAGGAAACTGTTTTTAGAGAAATATCCAATACCAAATAATCCTATTTGAATTTTGTCATAGAAGTCTTAGAAAGGGGGTCTTGGTGGAATAAATTGCAGTGGGGGGTGGGGAGGGGAATAGAGAGTTGGAAGAACTTTGATCTTTGTTGCTTTCTACCTGGCTGAACAGAGAAGACTCTGAGGGTCTGGACCTTTCATTGTAGGTGACGAAAACAATGAGCTCTCACACCTCTGCCTTTTAATATAATATTTGAACCTCATAATAAAAACCTGAAGACTTTCCCTGCTTGACCAGTAAAAGAGACACTAAAGTATGAAGGGCCCTAAGGCCTTGCCGAACACGCTGTAACTACTTAATTAACATAAGCTTTTTTATCATTTCCTATGTAAGGTGATCCACATGTCCTAACTGCCTTGAAAAGTTCCAGTTTACCCTTGTGGCCTCAACAAAAATATTTATAATGTTCACTTCTACTCTCAAAAATAAACTAGCTTGGACAATAAATTGTATGGTCCACTCTCTTGATAAATCTGTGCATATCCCACCATTTAGGTTTCTTTTTATTTTTGGAAAGGGCATCTGAAAATGAAGTTAGGATTTTTTTCCCTTGGGGGACTTATTTTCTTTGACATTAGATATAAGCTTTT
The DNA here is from genome assembly GCA_006410635.1 of Cephalophus harveyi. Classification (NCBI taxonomy): domain Eukaryota; kingdom Metazoa; phylum Chordata; class Mammalia; order Artiodactyla; family Bovidae; genus Cephalophus; species Cephalophus harveyi. The sequence continues at coordinate 200,399 of SJYT01004633.1, read as the reverse complement.
TTCCTTATATGATATTAGATATATGTGCTTAGGGTTTTTAAAATAACATCTGAGCAGTTCTATCAATCTACAAATATTTGTTGTCTACTGTGTGCAAAATGGTCTTCCCAGGTGGTGATAGTGGTAGAGAACCTGCCTGCCAATGCAGGAGATGCAGGAGACGCGGGTTTGATCCCTGGGTCAGAAAGATTCCCCTGGAGGAGGGCATGGCAACCCACCCCAGTATTCATGCCTGGAGAATCCCATGGACAGAGGAGCCTGGTGGACTAGAGTCCATAGTGTCACAAAGAGGCACACACAACTGAAGCAACTTAGTATGCACGCATCACATGTGCAAAATAGATTTAATCCTATACCAGTCAAAATTCAGAAGTGTACTTGAAAGCCCTCATTCAATTGACAAAGATATTATTTCTATCTAACTGAGATATTCATTCAGTTACTTTTATAAGACTTTTGAATTTGGAAATATGTAAAGACTTTAAACTGGTATGAAAGTGAGGCAGTCATCCAGACTGGAAAAGACACCAGGCTGGGTATTTGGAGACGTGGCTTCTCTGCCCAGCTGCTAATTAGCCGTGGAATGCTAGGAAGGCATCCTCGCCTAGCTGGGTCCCAGTTTCCTCATCCATAAAATGAGAGAGCCAGATGAGACAAGCTCTGAGGCTCCTTTTGGCTCTAAAATTCTATGATCTGATGAACCATCTCTTTTCAATTGATTAAAATGAGTGTTAAGAGATTTCCTAAAGTAAACAAGCCAGGCATGATTCCAATTTGTTTTGTTTTCCCATTTTTCTTTTCATTCAATTTTCCATCTTAAAGCCTTTGAGGGCAATGCAAAGTAAATATTTCTGAACTGTCATTTAGAAATGACCCTTGAAATCTTCCCCCACTTAGAATGCTTTAACATGTTGCCATTTTAAAATCATTTAGGCAGAAAAAATTTAAGGAAGTAAAATCTATACAAACGTTGATTTAGTTTTAGCCATGTGGAGATTCAACAGTCTTTTAGTTTGTTGTCTTACAACTCACAACTTGGAAAAACAAAAAGCAAAGGGGGTGTTGAAAAATAAACTCTTAATAGTCCCACCACCAACTAAAGGATGAACCAGCCCAAAGCAGCTTAATGTTACCTGTGAACTAGCCCCTTTGTGGATTTTCATAGTCTCTCAGCATCAAATGACCTCATTTGTTGGCTCACTGGTTTAAAAGAAGCATTCTATTTCCCGTGATTGTACTTCAATATGCTCTAATCCACTGGGATTATTGTGGGAGAACATTTCAACCCGGTGTAGCTTTCTGGCTCAAATAATTTTCATGAGAGCAAAACTCAGAGTCAATTTATGATCAAGAAATATATAAAAACCTTCAAGTTATACGGCAGGTGCCAAAATCAAACTACCTCAGTGACTTAGTTATTTTAATTTACATTTTTGAAAGTGTTTTAACACCACACACACAAAAAAGCTGCAACTTGAACCTTGATGAAATCAGAAAGGAATTTAAGGTTTTTTTATTTTATTTTATGTACAGCTGGTGGTCAATGTGTTTATCTTGGTAGGGAGAGGAGGCAGGTGGGGGATAAAAATAGTACTTACGATAAAAGAATGATCTCAGTATGGAATTTTTAAATAAATGAGAGTAAGTGGATGGCACAATTGAAAATCTATATACTCCACAGGAAGCCATGTGGGAATAGAAGAAGCAACAGCTCACCTTCGGGGGAAGAACAAATGAAGACATCCTCAAAGCCCAACACTCATTAGAGGTGGCCCTCAGCTTCCCGTCTAATCTCAGGCTGAGGATATAGGACTATTCTAAGAGTGCTATTATGTGCCTATTCTGAGTCAGGCAGAATTGTCTACCTAACTCAAGGGGCCCAGAGAAAAATGAAAATGCAAGACCCCTTGTTCAATGATTATAAAGAATTTCAATATGGCGACAGAAAAAATGTTAAACCAAGGATAATACCCTGCGCAACTGCACATTCACACACTCAAAACTGACCCTGGTGCCAGCTATATCCACACCCACATTAGCTCCCATGGTCTCAGTGAACTGCACAACAACCCAGGAGGGGTTACCCCTGCTTTACAGCCAGGCCATTGAAGCCGAGAGAGGTATTTTACTCAAGTCAGTCAGCTAATTAGAGCTGAGATCTCCATCCTATAGGACCAGCACTTTCTGGCACCCCAACCAGAGTTAGCTTCCTTACAGTATACACAATGGGGAGAATATGCACAATATACATCTTGCACACATGCATATTGTAGGTCAGTAAAATCTTCAATGTTATAGTTGAACTTCTAATCTCCCAAAGAAGATCTGGACTTCAATCAGGCAAAACTCCCAAACTCACCCTAGTAGTAAGTAGTAAAGTCACTCAGTCATGTCTGACTCTTTGTGACCCCATGGACTGTAGCCTACCAGGCTCCTCCCTCCATGGGATTCTCCAGGCAAGAGTACTAGAGTGGTTTGTCATTTCCTTCTCCAGGGGATCTTCCCAACCCAGGGATCGAACCCGGATCTCCCACATTCCAGGCAAACGCTTTAACCTCTGAGCCACCAGGAAGCCCAAAAACTCACCCTACTTGTTCTATTTGTATGTTGTTCACAATTTTGCCAGGTAAGTATTAAATAAATGAATAAGTGGATAAGCATGGCATTTATTACCATATAATGTACTTTGATAAATCTTTCATTTTTTGGAAGCATTGGCATGTCATTTTACATTTTTTATTATTTTTATTAAAATATAGCTGAAACAATATTATATTAGCTTCACATGTACAGTACAGTGATTCAACCTTTATATACATTACAGATTGATCACATGAGAAAACTAGCAGCCATCTGCCACCACACGAAATTATTACATTATTGACTGTGTTCCCTATGCTATATATTACATCCTGATATATTTCATAACTGGAAGCTTGTACTTCTTAATCCACTTGATCATTTCATTCATTCCCCCCACCTTCTCGCCTCTGGCTACTGCCAATTTGTTCTATATGGCTACCATTCTGCTTTTGTTTGTTCTTTTTTTTAGATTCCATTTATAAGTGAAATCATAAGGAATCTCTCTTTCTTTGTGTGATTTATTTCACTTGGAGTAATATGCTCTATGTCCATCCATGTTGTTGGAAATGGCAAGGTTCCATTCTTTTTTATGGCTTTGTAATGATCCATTCTATTTGCTAAGCATTCTGCTAATCACTGGAAATAAATATACATAAATGTAAACACGAATGCAGGGTTTTTTTCCCTCTTAAAGGCCTTATCATCTAGTAGGACTGACAGAAAAACTCGAGAAAAATGCAGCAGTATGGTAAGTGCAAGATCAGGGTGTGGACAAGCTTAGCATTTAATGGAAATAAATCAGAATGGGGACTCGGAAAAGATTTCCAAAGAACAAAATGCTTTTTGGAGGTGAGGAGAAGGTACTTAGATTTAAAAAAAAAAAAAATCACTGGAAGAAAATTTCAAAAATAGGAACAATATTTTCTAAGATCCGTGAATTATCCAATGGCAAACTTGAAGGCAGGATCATGTGCAGAGTGGCAGCAGACAAGGATGAACAAACTGAGGCTGTCCATCAAAGGGGCTTGGGTACAAAGCCCAGAACACAAGCTTTCTCCTAAAAGCGTTGAGGGGCCCTTCTGGGAGCCAAAAGACATTCCCAGGACAAAAGACTTGGCTCTCAGTCAGGAAACATTTAGAAACAGAAATCCTAGGCTGCATAGCCAAAAACTGGTCTCAGCTTTCCAGCCCCGTTTATTCTCAGTTCTCTGTAAAAGCTACCCTACAAATGTTCCAAAATTCCTGAGAATGAGAAAGACTAGACTTCATGGAATTCTTGTAAGAACTGATTTTATAGCTGAACATCCACCCATAACCCTTGGTTTATTAAGGTCAGCCCCACCAGCCTTGCCACTCCGTTAGAGGTTTGCAGTCACCCCTGTATGATGGAGATGCTTCTGGTCTTGAATTGAGGATCCAATCTCTCTGAAGTCAGAGTACGTTCTGTGGCAAGTCTATAGACCTAATTGATGCTTTTGAACTGCGGTGTTGGAGAAGACTCTTGAGAGTGCCCTGGACAGCAAGGAGATCCAACCAGTCCATCCTAAAGGAAATCAGTCCTGAATATTCATTGGAAGGACTGATGCTGAAGCTGAAACTCCAAAACTTTGGCCACCTGACGTGAAGAACTGACTCTTTGAAAAAGACCTCGATGCTGGGAAAGGTTGAAGGTGGAGGAGAGGGGGACAACAGAGGATAGATGGTTAGATGGCATTACTGACTCTATGGACATGAGTTTGAGTAAACTCCGGGAGTTGGTGATGGACAGGGAGGCCTGGCATGCTGCAGTCCATGGGGTCGCAAAGAGTCGGACATGACTGAGGGACTGAACTGAACTGAACTGAAAGGACAGTAAGTCACAGGCTATGCACTTAGTTTAAAGCCTGCCAACTTAAGCTGTTTCTTGACTGTAACCATTGGGCAACTTGCTTTTAGCACCCTAGTTCAAGGCTTTATCTTGGACACTCACATTAGGCTCCTATGTGACCACAGCTTCCTTTTCCGGTATTTGAATTCACTCTGCACCCAGCTGCCAGAACAACTTACATAAAGCACAAATCTGACCATTTCCATTCATCCACTGGACGAAGTCCAGGTGCGTTGGCAGGCCATGTTAGGGACCCGCATAACTGACCCTATGTACCTCGGGGTCTAATTACCTCCCACTCCTTAAATGTATTCCCCCAACACATAACTGCGGTGATTCCTACACTACACGTTTCGCTTCCCCACGTATTTCTCATCAATTCCATCCGCCTAAAATCCTTTCTTTACATTCTTTCCCTCTCTGGTTCTGACTCATTCTTTAAGAGCTGATTCTATCGCCATCTCTTCCAGAAACCCACCCCTCCATGTTCCCATAAACACTCTTCACACATATTTTCCTAAATGGCATCATTGTGATCATTTATGTATGTATCTCCCTTTCAGACCATGAGTTCTTTGAGGACTCTAACCATGTCTTATTTATCTCAAGATATAACAAAATGCCTATACCCACTGTATATGTGCATATATATATATCATGGCTTTCTAAGTTGGGATCCCAAGATGAAAAGGAAGAAATTAGATCGAATAGGTAGAAGTAAATGTTAAGTTGCTATGTTGCTGCTACTGCTAAGTCGCTTCAGTCGTGTCTGACTCTGTGCAACCCCATAGACAGAAGCCCACCAGGCTCCACCCTCCCTGGAATTCTCCAGGCAAGAACACTGGAGTGGGTTGCCATTTCCTTCTCTAATGCGTGAAAGTGAAGTCACTCAGTCGTGTCCAACTCTTAGTGACCCCATGGACTGCAGCCATAATAATCCATAAAAGAAAAAACTTCCTTTCATTTTATTTTTCTCGCTGCCTAAATTTAGAAAACCTCTTACTTAATAAATCTATCTTATAGACATTCATAGGGGAAAAAAAAATGAGATGATCTTTACTCTACTTTGGATTCACTCACAGACATGGTTTCAAGATAATTACCATCCTTCATGGAGGCCTAAAGCATTAGGAGTTCTCCAATTCCCCTGGACAAGATAGTCCATATAAGGCAACTTTATTAAGACAAAATTGATGAGGTTTTGACAGCCCTAATATTTTTTCCTTTCTGTGCCCAGCTAAATTGTTAAAAGACAACTAACCATCCTCAGATGGTAAGAAAGTCTCACTTGAGGTGGCAAGACAGCCAGCAAGGTAAAGCCTTTTTCTTTTTTTTAAATCTCTCTCAAATATAGCTCAGGACTAATTTGAGGACAAGAAACGATTCCAGTGCCTCATAAATTGCGATCCACATTGCAACTCCTAGCAGCCACAGTTCAGCGCAGTTAGAAGTCAATTAAGGCAGGCCCAGGATTAAGACATCATGGAGACTGAATTATCTCACGCCAGCAGGAAAGAGTTGTTTCTTCCGTTCAGGTTCATGGTCTTTGAAGCAGAAGTGGTTTTGAAAAGAAAGAAAACACAGGCAATGGTGGTTTGTTACTTTCTGCAAGACAAGGAAATAGGGAAGATTCCAGCCTAAATATTCAGCCACCTCTTCAATATTCCTTAAGTAATGAACTTAGTTTTTAATATACTTCAAGTAAAAATTTCAGGCCTTTAGGTTCATTGGGAACAGCTAAAAATACCAAAACATGGAGTAAACCACAACATCCTGCCGTTCCCTCCATATGTTTTATTTTCTTTCCCTGTTTATGGGATAAAATAGGTGAAATAAAAGTAAAAGTTTAATTACAAGAAATAAAGTGTCGGCAGTGACGTTCACAGCCAATTTCTGTAGCTGGAGCCACGTAGCATGCTTCTATGATACAACTGTAGGTTTTTGATTGTGCAATAAAATAATTCCAACAATAAAAACCATTAGCATGCAGGTGTTCTACTGTGTTCTCAGGGAGTTTTGCAGGAGCTGGCTTGCATTGATAAATGCACTCCCAAACCCAAGCTTCTATGCAGAGACACGTGGCTTCACACAGGAAAGCTCTTGCACACCTGCAGTCATCTAGCAAGCACACACCAGGAGGTAAGGGGACTGAGGGACACACGCCCTTCTCTCTTTGGGTGAATGTTTAAGTATAGGCAAGGCCTCACACCCAGAAAGGTGATATCGTCATTTGCTGTCTCTGCCCATCCTCATTTTTTTCTATCACTTTATAGAGATTCACGTGTGACTCTGCAAATAACCATTAAAAGAACAAGTCACATTGTGACTTTATAACAGAATTCAAAGTCATAACACGGCCTTTGAAGTTGTTAGGTTAAAATTTAGGAAGGATGTGAGCTTGTATTTCAGCCTTATGTTGAATCCAGTGGAATCTTTTGACAGGGTCCCCCTAAGCATCACCCATATTTACAGCGGAATGAAACTGTGCTGCCTGGTGAACAAAGGGGCAAACACCCTCAGCTGGGCTCTACAGACACCCGCTGCGCTAAGGTGTACTGCCTGGGAGTCATCTTTCCAAACCCTAGCAGGAGAAAACACACTGGGTATGTTTCATGATAATTTTAAGAGGGAATTTTGTTTGCAACTGTAAGCAAAATATTCTCTTTCCCTTTGTCTCGTTAGCCAGCCTTGACTTGAGCCAATGACTTCCAAGACCCAATAGCCTGGAGATATAGCAGTGGATGTGGAGTCACTCCCTGGGTCCCCAACCACCTCTCTGCTCATTTCTGCAGCATCTTTTGAGGGTGTCCTCACAGAAAAAACAAGACGAACATGGAGGGGACATCCCTTCCCTCTGAGTTTGAACAGCCCTTGGGAAGAAGATGAGATCGGGATAGCTCAGATGATAAACAATCCTCCTGCAATGCAGGAGACACAGGTTCGATCCCTGGGTCGGGAAGATCCCCAGGAGGAGAGCACGGCAACCCACTCCAGGAATCTTGCCTGGAGAATCCCATGGACAGAGGAGCCTGGCAGGCTACAGTTCACAGGGTCACAAAATGTCAGACGTGACTGAAGCAACTTTGCACACACACAGGCACATGTCAAAAGAAATCACCGTTTTACAAGTCTGCCAAAAATTGAACCCTGAGTCCAATATCTCTGAAACAGCATCTGGGACGGCAGTGGATGACATCCCTTGGGTTCAGCTTGTATGTGACTCTTCTTAATCCAGAAATCTGTGGATTAATAGACAAGTCTATTTGCTCCCTTCTTCAGTATACCCAACATATGATAGGGAGATCATTATAATAAAATTTTCCATTTCAAGAAAAGGAGAAATGGGAAGCACATAGGATTCATTGATCCATAGGAATTCAAGCATCTAGACGCATACATACTTTGCTCACAAGGAAGAAGTTTGAGGTCCCAAAATCTTTTCACATCGAACTGTATTCATCCCTTTTATAGGCTTATACAACCCCCTTTAAAACTTTTGCGAGTTTCTTATGTATCAGACTGTAGTCATTTAATTGTACAAAGGATATACATGCAACTCTTTTTGATGATATCTCCTTTCTTCTTTCGGCAGTAAATCCAGATGCTTTGGGTTAAGTCCTTAAGAAAACTTTAGAAATAGTCTTGTATGGTAAAGAGAATATTGTAGAAACCATCATAAATCTTTCAGAGGTCTTCACAAGGTCCTTACAGAAGTACCTTGGCTAATTTTTGCAAGAATCTTTTGCAAACTGGAGAGACTGGGAATGAAAAATAATTTTATTTTCTAATCTAGAAAATCTCGGGTGCTCTCTATTTTCTCTACTTTCTGCTTGCAAACCAAATGGTTTTTTTTCTTTAGTTCCTCTCTTTCTTCCTATATATCATCAACATTTTGCCTGAAAATTTCTTTAACCAGATTCACAAGTTTACTAGTGTGTTTTTTAACTTGTGACTTAAACCACATGCAATAGTTTTGCCAGCTGTATTGATCCAAAACTAGTGCCATGCATTTTAGGCTTTTGCAATAGCAGCACTCCACTTCTAGGTACAAATTTTTATTTAAATTACCTTTGCTGCACAACAAACCACCTGAAAAATTAGCAGCTTAAAACATTTATTTCTCATGGTTCTGTGGGTCAACAATTTGTACTGGGCCCAACAGCATGCTTATTGGGCTGTACATGCAATTTGTCAACAGCAGAGATGAACACGTAGCCCCTGACAGAGCACCATTTCCTGAGGAACCCAGCAGCTGTCTAACGGTAGGTGAATTACACCGGACCACTTCCATGTGGTCTCCATGAAAGGCAAGCCTTTGTTCTCATGGAATGGACACTTACTCTAGGTATGAATTTGCCATCACTTTTCATAATGCTTATGCCAAAGCCCCACCCATGGACCTACAGGATGCCGTATCACCACGAGAGTACTCTGCACAGTATTCCTCTTCATCAGGGAACTCGTTCTTCAGCAAAAAGTGGATCGTGGGCCCATGCTCATGAAATTTACTGGGCTGACCCTGGTCCTCATCCTTCTGAAACAACTGGCTTGAGAGAAGTGGAAACACCTTTGAAGACTCAGTGCCAGCTGAGTGCCAATCCTCTATGGGCATGGTGTGATGTTCTCCAGGGTGTAGCGAATGCTCCCGAGTAGTGACTGTTACATTGCGCTGTTTCTCCCCCATACAGGATTCAGGGGGTTGAGAACCAAGGGAGGCAAACAGAAGAACTCCTCTCATATTCCCGCTAACCGCCTACTACTGAAAAATTTGCCTCCTATCCTTAGTGTTGGGCTTGTCAGTAAACCAACAGTCACAGAATGCACTTACTTCATTGTTTCAGTGACTGATGCTCTCAAGAGGAAATTGGTTTACTACCTGCGAGGTAATTTCCTTCCCACCAATTCTGNCTGAAAAATTTGCCTCCTATCCTTAGTGTTGGGCTTGTCAGTAAACCAACAGTCACAGAATGCACTTACTTCATTGTTTCAGTGACTGATGCTCTCAAGAGGAAATTGGTTTACTACCTGCGAGGTAATTTCCTTCCCACCAATTCTGGCACCAATGGGTGTCCTACAATTCAATTCAATTCTGACAGTATCTGGATGAGCCTCAGACCCCGCGATTTTAAGCACTCAATCCCACCAGACTCCCCTCACTTCATATGCCAGTTCCACAGGTTACCTACCTTTACGTCCAATTTGACTCCAAAGAAAGGCATTCCCACAACTCCCCTCCTCTAGATAATTTGCTAGAACAATTTACAGAACTCAGATCAATGCTATACTTACTATTAGATCAGTTCCTGGAGGAGGAAATGGCAACCCACTCTAGTATCCTTGCCTGGAGAATCCCATGGACAGAGGAGCCTGGTGGGCTACAGTCCGTGGGGTCGCGCAGAGTCAGATATGACTGAGCGCCTGAGCACGTATTATTAGATCATCACAAAGAGTGAAAATGAACAGCTACATGGAAAGACCCATAAGGCAACGCCCAGAAGAGTCCTGAATGTTGGACAGAGGAGCCTGGTGGGCTACAGTCCGTGGGGTCGCGCAGAGTCAGATATGACTGAGCGCCTGAGCACGTATTATTAGATCATCACAAAGAGTGAAAATGAACAGCTACATGGAAAGACCCATAAGGCAACGCCCAGAAGAGTCCTGAATGCAGGAGTCACTCCTGCCCACGGAGTTCAGGTGTACCACCCTCCCAACATAAATATAAGTTCGCCAACTCAGAATCTCTGGAGTTTTAATGAAGGTTTTATTACATAGTCATGGTTGATTGAATTGCTAGCCATTGGTGATTAACTCAATTCTCTGGCCACTCTGCTTTCCCAAGAGACTGGGGGTGAGGCTGAAATGTCCAACCCTCTAAACTATGGTTCCTCTGATCACCAACCCCCATCCCAAAGCTGCTTCTCATCAAGAGTCCCCTTATTTGAACAAAAATGCTCTTATCACTCAGGAAATCTCAAGGGTTTTAGGAGATCTATGCCAGGAATCAGGACAAAGACTATTTTTCTTATTATACCACACTACTCCACAGTGAAGCAGAGGCCTTTTAATATTTTATGCTCTGGGATAAAAGTAAATAGGAAGCTATAGTAACCCAGTGTAGACGGACTGCTAATAGCACAGACGCTGCAGGAGTAAAGGTTTAAAGGTTGCCTCCCATCATCAGGCAAAACGGGGGTGAGTTAAGGTACTTGCCTAGGGCAAAGGGAACGTGGCATGGCGACCAGTTGCCGAAAAGAGGACTATAGTACTTAGCATTTCTTCCTTATTTTGATATGAATAGATATATATATTCTTTCTTTTCCTTTCTGATTCCCATACTATCAAACCTGAGACATATTCACAACGGTTAACATTATATATCAATATTTAAGTTATAGGATACCAGTGGGTGAATATGATTGGGCAGGAAAAGGAATGAACATCCCCCAGTGATGAGGAAATTGACATTTGGGACCATGGAAGATTTTATGGGGACTCCTTTGAGACTTCAGTCCCTCCCACTACTGTGCAATGCCCTAATGTCTGTAATAAATTCCTTATCTCCTAACACTCGTGACCTCAACAGAACCAAAATAAATGAAAATAGGACATCACAGACAGAACGACCCCTGAAGAAATGTTTCTAAAGCCGGTTGCTGTTGATGAATAGCTCTTTCCCAATCCTGATGTCTTTCCGTGTAGGAGTACCCCACCAGTGAAAGCCTCCCGGCCTCCCCCCTACCTGCTCATATCTCACCGGTTGATGAGCTTGGGGAAAGGAAGTGGCTCTGCACACCCGTCCCTGCTCCCTACTCTGGGGAGTGAGCCCACCTCCGAAAGCACAGGGTAAGCTTGCTCTAAGCTTGATGGTGGGGTCTCTGCGGTGGGCTGGCTCTGTCGGAGGTGGGGTGGGCATGGCCTTCTGATCCTGGACTGGGACATTCACTGGCCACATTCTCCAGCCTTATCAGAATAAAGATCATATTTTAGGCTCATCTGTCCTATTTCCATATATTTCTCAACTAGTTCAGACCTCAGAAGGGGAAGGGGAGTGCTCACTATCAGGCTCCCTTGAAGCCCAGAGTGGGTTACTCATGGAGACAGAAGACAGCTCTCCCCCAGCTCATAAAGGATGTGAAAGCAGCAGAACAAAACAGCGTGAGAAGACAGGCAAAGGAAACTGAAGAGCAAAGAAAGGACGCAGTGGGCAGCGAATGAAAGATGAGTTTGAAGAACAAAGTTTTTCAAGTGAAAAATAACGAGGGATGAAATTTGACAAGGGACAGGACCGTGGAGCAGTTGATGAAGAGCCTTGAAGACAAAATTTAAGTTTTTAATAAGAGTTACTTTACATTTTTGCCTATTCTACTTTCTCCTAATATTCAATTTGGTGATTAGCTTCACTTCCAGCTTAATGAAATACACCAGTGACTCTTTCAGAGATTTTTTTTATTGTTAATATATGCTTCTTAATATCTGAATCAGATGAATGACCTCCCAATGGTAATAATGGTCCCATGCCCATTTCATCTGTCTCTGACAGCATCCTTACTTTATTTGACTTCACTTGGAATATATTTTGTAGTCTTACACTATGAAAGACACTTATCAGGGGTGGAAACCTTTCTTTTATGTAATAAAAATTATTTCATGGTGCTTTACCAAGAAAGACAAGAAGAGAGAGAGAAACTGAGATGATAGAAACAGCTTACCCTGGATCGGTATCTGTCAGGAATGTAACCGATGAATCGCATCTCAGTGTCTGAGTTCATCCGTGTATTACACATCATACTGTTGGAAAATGTAGCGATATTTCCCTTTGGTCTCCCTCATCTCAGCCCCGGCTCCCCCTCTCCACATTTCAAATTCATTTTTGCGTCTGTTCCAGCCCTAATGAGACTGTGATCAATGTATCTGGAGCTGACCCTGCCTTCAAGTCTTCAATCATACCTTCTCTGTCTAATCCACTACACACTCCTCTTTGTCAACTGATGGATTTATTTAGTTAAGAAAACTAAAAATACAATCACGCCTCGACTCCGCAAACAGACCTCTGCTTTGATTTTCTTCATTTTATGAAATTCAGCCGACCACAGACAATAAACCAGGACTTTACAGCATTTGTCTCTGGGCTGATTACATTTTATTCCTTTGTGAAGACATTTTAAAGTCGGCCTCTTTCTCAAGACACTTCACGGTTGGAGGGCCCTGCCGGCTGGCTTCCTGAGCTGTTTCAGAGGTTAGATCTAGAAAGCTCTACCCCTAAACATTGTTTTTTGTGTGTGTGAGTTAGGTGCTCACAGTCCCTCTGTCCTTACTAAACTGAGGCTACACGCGGGGTCAGCAGTGCTGAGGAAACGCTGGGCCAGGCAGCGCGGACGCACTCAGCGTGGGGCAGGAAGGGGCACCGGGGCTGCATGCCGAGGAAGACCTTCCAGACTGCTTCCATCAGCCATTCAGTTGCTCAGTTGTGTCCATGTTAGATCTAGAAAGCTCTACCCCTAAACATTGTTTTTTGTGTGTGTGAGTTAGGTGCTCACAGTCCCTCTGTCCTTACTTAACTGAGGCTACACGCGGGGTCAGCAGTACTGAGGAGACGCTGGGCCAGGCAGCGTGGATGCACTCAGCGTGGGGCAGGAAGGGGTACCGGGGCTGCATGCCGAGGAAGACCTTCCAGACTGCTTCCATCAGTCATTCAGTTGCTCAGTTGTGTCTGACTCTTTGTGACCCCATGGACTGCAGCGCGCCAGGCCTCCCTGTCCATCACCAACTCCCGGAGTTTACTCAAACTCATGTCCATTGAGTTGATGATGCCATCCAACCATCTCATCCTCTGTCATCCCCTTCTCCTCCCGCCTTCGATCTTTCTCAGCATCAGGGTCTTTTCATCAGTTCTTCGCATTGGGTAACCAAAGAATTGGAGTTTCAGCTTCAGCATCAGTCTTTCCAATGAACATTCAGGACAGATTTCCTTTAGGACGGACTGGTTGGATCTCGTTGCAGTCCAAGGGACCCTCAAGAGTCTTCTCCAGCACCACAGCTCAAAACCTTCAGACTGCCTTCCTGTTTCCATAGTTGTGCCAATTTCACAGTTAGTCCTAAGAAGCCTTTAGGTTTGTCCATTGTTTGATGGTTTGGACAGCATGTTTTTACACATACTATTCTACTTGTTAATTCCAACTTTTCTGAAGATCGCCCTCTTTTCTAAACCCTCTTTAGAGATAGAGAGCCTGAGCTCCTGACCGATAGTTCCTCACTAAGTCAGTTAGTGAGACGGCAGGGTGACTGGTTCAAGCCAGCTGCAGGCTCCTTCATCCTGTGTCGGTTTCCTCAACCTGACTTCCATCTAGCCTCTGCCACCCCGCAGTGCAGTTCACCACTCAGAGCCCTCAGAACGGCATCTCCCACCTAGCGTCTCATCTCTTGCAACATCTACCTCTGGGCTCCCTCCTTGCTGGGCTACAGAGCTCCAGATACACGGTAGTATACCCCAGCCATGGTTCAGCCCCAGATTCTGAATACTTCCAAGGGATGTGTGAGGATTCTAAACCCCACACAAGCATGACATGAAAGTAAGCCCAGTGCCTTGGATTAATACCTGAACTTTAACAATCTGGAGTAACAGAGGCTCATGGTATATAAGAAGGAAAGGAAGAGAATTGGCATGTAACTGGCCCTTTGCCTTTAAAAGCTAGAACAAAAACTGTTTTTGTCTTTTCTCCTCTTCTATGATAGAGGAATTTGTTTTAACCTAATTTCACCCAAATGGAATTAAGGGAACAGACTGTGATTTCTTCCACTCTTTTTTTCTTTGCCTAATACTATTCTCTGTGTAACCAGCTTACGCCCACTAGCACTTACAGTTTCCACCACCAAGGTGATTGCAACACTTTGGGTCATCAGTCTTCCCTGGTGACTTGGCTTCAAGGGTGACTTGCAACCCATGGAGAGAAAATGGAAGTTTCACCTTACCAATCCAATTTAAATAAAATATTCACCAAAGTAACAGATCTCAACGGAATTGATCTCTCTTATCGTTTATACACTCACTGCTTTGATAAATAATCATTTGCATTTGGAAAGGAGTAGAATCAAGTAAAGCATAATTGAATTCTGATACCATTGGGACATATGGTCTTAGGTGCAAGGATATGAAAATGGTGCCAGGGACACTGAGAAAATCATTTGTGCAGCTAGCACGCTGTAGATTTTATCTGCAGATTCCTTGACAAGGTTTATGACAGAAAACACTCTGGGATCAAAAGTCATGTACATTTGCCACAAGAGTGAAACGTGTCTTCCATCCGATGGCACTTTTCAGGAACAAAATGCTGAAAGAAATGGCTGTCCTATAGCTGCCTCTATACTCACCCAGAAAGACAATCAAACTTTAATGACAGAAAAGCTGAATAAGGAATGATGGGAAGAATGGGGTTTATTTACTCTTTAAATAATCTGTATTGCAATATTTTAATGCAATTCCAGTTAGTCAAAGGGGAAAGTTTGGGACAATCTCATCCCGTTTTCCAAAGTCACCAATAGCACACATTTGACACAAATAATGCTTTGTATCATTCTGAATAGTTCCGTATGTTTCTTACTTTTATTCCATCTGCAACCCTGTGAGACTATCAGAAAGTGCATTATTTTGCAAGTGAGGAAGCTAAAAGAGGGAAAGCCTCTTGCCAAGGTTCACACAGCTAGTTAATGATGATATTAGATTGAACCCTGAGTCTGATGAACACCCATCAAGAACACCCAACATCATCCACCTATTATGTTGGTTCAGTTTCAGCCAGGAGCTTCCAGGCATTCCCAGGATCTGTGAAAATTGTCTTTTTGATTGAGACCCCGTTGATGAATTGTACTCCATGTTCTAGCCAAAAAATGCCACATCTCATTTCAAAAAGGGGAGGTTTAACTGTAAATGCAGCCAAAGTCTTGCATGAAAGATACCTGCCTTGAATTTCTTGCAGCGCCTCTCTTTCAGAGAGCTAAGGAAGGTTTGCAGCCGCTTGCTAATCCTCCCTACATGCCTGTGAAAGGCCCAGTGGGCAGTTTTAATTATGCCTGGTTTACAAATAGAAAAACTGAGACACAGATGGTGAAAAATGAAGCTGAGTAAGGGATTTTCCCAGAACCAACCAGCATATCAGACCCAGGCCGCTATTTGCCAGGCCTGCACAATCCCTACTTGACCACATTTTCTAAGATGCTTCACATGGCAGACAGTCATTACAGGTTCCAATGTGTTTCAACTGCAATGCACACATAGTTTGAGATGTAATAAAGGTTTCAGAGCATGACGTTGTGAGGGGTAAAGGATATATTTGGAAAGCACTTGGCAGGTACTGTGGCCACAAGAAATGGTAACAGGGAAACTAGTCTCTGCCTGGAAAGAAATGAGGCTGCTGGTGTAGATAATCAGTATGAAAGGAAGAAAGGAATTGGAGAAGGAGAAAACTCTTTAGATGGAACATCTGGTTCACAATACTTTTCCTGTGACTTGTTCGTCTGTAAAACAGTTTTATCTGCTGTATCGTGGGAGTTTGGTGGTCTCAAACATCATTTGAAAATGTATATTTTGGTGGTAATATTTCTTAAGACTGCCCTTAACATAAGCCTATTCTACCTCATTGTGCAGGTTTCTTTGCTTGAATTACCAATAATTACATCAACTTAACCAATAAATTTCATGCAAAAACACATTCTGTCTATTATGATCTCTTTCAACTTTGTTATGAAAGAATTACAGCTTTTTAAAAAGTAACTAAATAGGTTTGACTATATTGCAATAGTTTCTGAGGTGTTTATCATAAAATCTCTTTTTTCTATTTTTTAATCCTTTTCTTGCCAGATGCACTATGAGGTAGGTAGGGTACACAGTTAAGATTCTGAAAACTCTGCTAGCAAATTGAAGGAAAATTATTAAAAATGTTTATGTCATTCACTGGCCATTTGATATCCTTAATGGCTAAAATGCAATCTTCTACCCCTCAGTTCTGACACACAGCCCCTGGCCACCAAGGATGATTGAAATGGTTGTCTGTCCTCTGGTTTGTCAGACTCAGTTGCTCTACTCACTACGATACTATTAACTATGCCTGCGTTAAAAAGCAATGAGCAAATATGCTTCATTGCTTAGAAGGAGGAATTGCTAAATATGAGAAAATTGAATTGCTTTTAACTTTGCCTAGGTAGTGTATACAACTATTCTTTCAATGTTTAGTCCTATTATTTAATGTGTGAAAATAAATAAGTAAAAATAGGCTGACAGAAGTGGCAACATAATATCCTTTAATCTGCAGTTCACAGTGCATTTAAAAATAATAATTTTGAAAGAAGCATTTGAAAACATTTGATCTTAAAAACGCATATTTTGCTTATTCTAGTGTTTGTTGATTTGAAGGTTTTGCGGTCAGCCCAGCAAATATTCAGTTTGCTTGGCACAAACTGTGCAGGAATCTAATAGAAAGCAATATTGTTGAAAATGGATATCAATTGGAAACAGAGAGCAGTGTCAACTATTCCCCACTGGGAACAGACAACAATAAAACCAGTCAAGCATTACACAGCCGAGCCTGCCAAATGTCATTAGAGTGGAGAAAAAAGGGAAGGAACATGGGTAGGGAAAGAAGCACTTTGCTTTATTTTTATTTTTTCCTCCAATTTAAAAAGACAAAAAGAAAAACTGGTGAGGGGTAGGAAGGGAACATTTGGAGAATAAGAACAATAAAACTGTCCACAGATTGCCTGAGGCAGGGTCACCATTATCTTAGTGCTGCATCTCCTCTTTTCCTCTCCAAAATGATCACATTATAAAGATTTTCAAATAATTTTTAAGTCTCTTCAGCTGACCATTTTCCCCTCAATGTCTCCTGTGACCAGATGTATTTGTAATCACAATGTTTCCAGTTTTTAAACCAGCATGACAATGTCATCCATGGCAATCATGTTTCTATCTTCATTTAATTAATTGATTGAGTATAGATTGAAAAGAAAAGGCTTGCGAAAATGTATACTTCTTCATTGTTACCATCAAGCTTCAGTGAGGAGCCTTTCAAAAAGAATAGGCTTCAGAGATGCTTTACCTCTGGGTAAGAAGAAATATTTACAATAGTTCTGAGATCTTTTAAATGATAAGAACCCCAAAATAATTGCTGGGCAGAGGGGGGCAAAGATATCACGACCACCATCCCCACCATCCCCAGCACCATCCCACTGAAGCCACAACTGGAGACGGTGACATAACCCAAATCTTCTGCCATATCTGTGGCATTTTCATTGATGATTTGTAAATTTTCAAACAAAGAAAAATTGTCTCCTGCAGACAATGGTCAAGCCTCTGAACAGCCAGCCAAGAGCTCCCCCTAGTGAGGTTGCACACATATAAGCGTGAGATTGCTGCTGTATGAGGTCTCCTGTGTATACACACGCGCACACACACACACACACGCACACTCACACTTGACTCTAATCCAAAATGTTGTCCAGCCCCACATTCTTTTAAACCAGTATGAAAAAATTCCCCACACTCTCCTGGACTTTCCCTCTTGTTCACTGTTACACACCTCACTCAGCAACAAAGAGGCTAGTGAGGACTCCCCGAGAAGGCAACACTGTCATTCCGATCATATTATTTTGCAATAGTAATAATCACATATTGGCTCCCAATCTGCATCCTCAAGTAGATGCTATCAACATAGAAAGTCTTCAGGGGCTGCATATTACCGTGTAATTAGCATAATAACTTTGTTGTGTAAACAAAATAAAAGACAGGCTTGAATATGAGAAATGTTTCTTATACTGTACTGGTGCCTATAGCTTCGACAGAAAAATCTATTGTCTTCGGGCAATCTTTTATTTCCTTGCAGCATGACCGTGATTAAACACCTACTGATACCTGCAAGCAGCTTTCTCCATACGTGTACTACGTTCATCTACGTGCATACCCATGACCGTAAATTTTACTGCAGAACAATATTCAGAACACTCGTCCTATTCATATTTAACAGAAGTAATTTGCTATAACACCAGCATTGCATCTCCCAGATCAACCCTAATTCCTTCAAATACATTTTGGCTTCTTCCAAAAAGGATATTTTATTGGTTTTATGAGCCTGCATAGGACTCTGAAGGGAGAATAGGCATTCTTTAGGGGAAAGAAGATAGCAAATGTAGAAATCAGATGCAGAGATGAAAGAGGTTTAATGTGTTCTTAAAAATTCTTTGAGAGCCATATCAACATTTTTAGTAAAATACAAATGACTGCAGTTTTATAATTAACAGCTGCTTGTGTTAAGCAGTCAGTGTTCCCTAGTTCCTGCTAATACATATAAATATATATTTTTAACTACAGATCCATCTTAGCTCAAGATGCTAAAGGTGACTCCATTTTCCTGGAAGTTTCTAACCCTAGCATGCAGTTTGTGAGATGCTAAAAACATTTATATTCAAATCCTGAAACCCTCAGACATGAAAATAACATAGGTTATTCAAGTCCTAAAACCCTCAGACATGAAAATGACATAGGTTAGGTTATTTTTACAGAGTGTTACTTTCATTATCAAGCTCCTTTGAGTAAAAACATCATATGCATATGAAAAACTAAATTCAAATAAACTCTTTGGCTTATAGATATTACTACTTACCTCCCAGGAGGATGGTGACAGTTGATACTAAAGTCTTAAGAAAGCTTTGGTGGATTTTGTTTTTATTACAATATTTTCTAGTGGATATTTTAAGACATTCATTTAATATACTCAGATCTTTGTCCTTTCCATGATTCTTACATGTCCACAGAACAAAAAGGAGAACAGGTAAGGCAACTGGGGTAGGGGAAAGGGGGATGTTAGCATAATTAAGCCACTCAGTGTGACAGATGTGGATGTTATCAGTTTTACTACCTTTGGCCAAATTATTAGGGCAGAAATTTCACTTTCATAAAATCCATGCCAGTGATAAACTCTTATACAATACATTGTCTCACTGTGGGTATGAAACTCAACCTGCAAAAACTGACTTTCTCCCCTTACAAAAGAGAGAATTATTAATATAATGCTCAATACCTCCCTGAATCAAAAGGAAAGCACCACATAAAGAACTGAAATTAGATCTATTATGTTAATTAAAATTCTGTGGGCATCGCTGAAAGTGTAATTTGGCCCAATGTGTTTTTAAAAAAACCAAAACATCAAGAAAATTAGCTAATGAATATTGCGCAGTCACTTCCCTAACATAAAATAACTCAACCATTTAGATTGCACAAATTCCAAAATGGTCTAATTTACAATACGTCGTTGTTTGCTTGTTTGTTTTAGAAGTGCTTAACCTAATAACATGGTGAGATTGTATTTTTTCCATTTCAATCTTTTATGAATTAACCAGAGACTGCTGGCTGGATTTTCCTATGAGTTTAGCCTCTACAAGCCTAAATACTAACCTCTGACAACATTTGCCTCTGCTTAAATTCATTATTCAGAATTGGCCTTGCTAATTTCTACTAGGTTGGGAGCCAGGAATTTAGGCTAGTGATTTCCCATTATTTGACCTTGAGCAAGGCACAGTGTCTTTGGACGCTCTGCTTCTGCTCTTGTAAATTATGAATAAAAGCATCTTCCCCCTGCTAGCCTCCTGGGGTTGCTGTGAGAATTAACTGAGATAGCATATGTGCTAAGTGCTTTAAATATTATGAAGTGCCAGACAAATACATGGATTGGCTCTTTGAAAAGTAATATCTTAAATATCATTTTTAATAACATTCTCCAATTGCTTTCTATATGTGGTTCTTCTTTTTTTTTTTTTTTAGAAAACCACAAATGTTGAGTTATTTGCAGACATTAGTTTTTAAAAGTCAACCCCTGGTACCATGGGAACTTTGGTTTGGGATCTACCTCAGTCTAACCACACTTCTATTATCAAAATCATCCCACAAATGGTGTGAGAGCACAGTTGACATGCATAACATCATGCTTCATTGGTATGGGTTCTCCTAGATTAAATAGTATGTCCAGTGGTTTTTCACTGCAGAATTTGCCAGGAGGTTCACACGGCCAGCTGATAAGTCTCTCTCTGCCCTTGACTACACCGTAAACCAAGTGGAAGGACTGGCCATCACGTGTATTCCTATTTTAAAACACATCCATGTGGAATACTATTCAGCAAGAAAAAAGGAATGAACCATTGATCCATACAACACATAGATGAATCTCGAATACATTTACACTAAATGAAAGAAAGAAGCTAGACTCAAAAAGCTGTATACTGTATGACTGCATTTACACGATATTGTTAGAAAAGACAAGATTATGTAAACTAAAGGTCAGAAAACAGATCGGCAGTTACCAGAGTTGGAGGTCAAGGGACAGCACTGATGCCAAAGGGACAGGAGGAAATTTGGGGGGTCAGAGAACAGCGCTACATCGTGCTGGGGCGGTGGGTGAGAGTGAAAGTGAAAGTCGCTCAGTCGTGTCCGACTCTTTGCAACCCCATGGACTGTACAGTCCATGGGATTCTCCAGGCCAGAATACTGGAGTGGGTAGCCCTTCCCTTCTCCAGGGGATCTTCCCAACCCAGGAATTGAACCCAGGTCCCCCACCTTGCAGGTAGAGGTTACATGGTTGTATATTCATCAAAGTTCACACTCAAAGCGGGTATTTTCATATATGCAAATTATGTGAAAGTGAGTCACACAGTCGCGTCCAACTCTTTGTGCTCCCATGGAATGTAGCCTGCTCGGCTCCTCTGCCCGCAGAATTCTCCAGGCAAGAGTTCTGGAGTGGGTTGCCATTCCCTTCTCCAGGGGGTCTTCTCAACCCAGGGGTGGAACCCAGGTCTTCTGCATTGCAAGCAGATTCTTTACTGTCTGAGACACAGGGAAGCCCAAATTATAGGTCAAATAAATCTGACACTAAAAAATAAAAGAATCATGGAAAAGTCAACGTGAGTTTGCTAGCCCACTTGGATTTTGATTCTTCCTTTAAAATCAAATTATATTTTCACAACAATACAAACTGTTTTCTAGGCAGATGAAGTCATGTTAAGCTAATTAGACACTTAGTTGAATACGATTAAGCTTAGAAATAAAGTTTTCACCACATATCTACCACAACAGCGATTAATTACCAGAGTCCAAATACTAGGATTGCCTTACAATGATCAGCTTTTCATTTTTACTGTTTCCCAGAAGAGAGTAAGAGATTTCAAGTCTTAGGCATATGGCGATTTTACCTCCCCTCTCTCTTCATCTAGCCCTCAGAGAACTGTTTAAAGCTTTGTTTCGTAAGTGTTGCCTATTGGAATGGGAATATATACCCTCCTATGGGGCTGTGAGTCCAAATTTTCAGTTACTTACAAAAGGAGCTCACCTGAATTCTGAGTAAAATTTGTACCAGAAGTATCTGATCAAGGGCTCAAAGAAGAGAGAATAAAATGAATGAATCAAAATTAGTCCCTAGAATACTGCCAAGGGTTGCAACCCTATACTGTATAGATGTGCTATAAACTATTAACACTAGAAATATTTTTTCCAAAAAGTCAGGGTACAGCTTCCAGCTTCAATGATTTTCTTATCAATCGAATCATATAATCTATGAAACCCGCAGAGGGATCGATGGTGGGCAGCTCCCTCCTGGGACACAGTCGCGGTGGGGACTTGTGCATATTTGGAGTGGGGAGGAAAGAATACCATCATCCAAATTCACATTCCAGTCCTTCCCTTGTAAAACGCTTTGTAAAACAATGCACGAACGACCTAACGCTGCAAATACAATTATTTGCAGGTGTCTCGAAGCCATTTAGGCTCATTCACTCTTCTTTTCTCCTCATTGACATTAGTTTAATCTGTGAAAATCAGATCACAATCATGCCAGACTTTTTGCCTCATTAGCTTTCTATTGTCTGTTTGGAGGCCTTGCCTCCATTTGTACCTTCAGGCAAGACGGGTCCTTGTCTGCACTGTTTCCATCCCTTCCTCCTCTTAATTCTTATGAGGAAAAAACACTTCTAATCCAATAATTTAACTACTCACGGAACTCATCCAAAAAGATTTCACCTGCTTTAAAAAAAAAAAAAAAACTGGCAACTGTGGTGTATAAACATATTCCTGGTTGTTCCCCAATCATGCATGAGATATACATGAAATCCCCACGTGAAATGCTCTCTAGACAAACAGTAATTCTCTGTAGATGACACGTTGTATTAAACATGTATAATCCTATTTTTTCATTGCGTTACATCCCAGCAAAGTCGTTTTCTTGGTGAATTCAGTCTCCTGTGCGTCTTTATCGCTATGATAAGAAAAGCATTGCCAAGTATTACTTTAACTCTGTTTGGACTGGGGTGAGGGCATGCACTCTGTGTAGCCAGATCCGTAGGATCACATCAGGGACATTAGTAAGAGGAGAGAGCTGTTTTCTGCAAATTCTCAAATTTAAACATTTAAGATAACAGCAATTTTAGCTTCTTACACTGTCCTATACACATAGTAGATAAAATGTTGAAATTTCTTGACCATTAATTATACAACAAGAAAAAGTATATTCCAGCTACAGCACTGTCTCTAAATGTTTTGATACATATTTGAAGCTCTGAAATCTAATTTGCTGACTTGGGATCAGGGTTAGTTCCCACAGCCCTCAGAAACTGGGGTCAGTAAGGAAAACTGTTCATAGTCCTTTGAATGACTACACACTTCAATATTAGCTAAGCTATTAACTTTTCAAGAGAGCTAAGTTATATTTACCAAGTGTCAGGAACTGTTAACATTCATTGTTTATTTCCTTATTGAATATCAGCAGAAATTTTCCGCCACCCCAAGAAGCATCAAACCTCCCGACTAAACACGTTTTGCTTCCTTTGGGGAAAAAGGATAGTAAAAATAACCTTTGATTGTATAAGAACATCATAATCCATGTTGTCATTCCTGATTCAGCCCATGCCAAGAACACAGGATGATTTACATATGCTCTAATCAAATATTTGGGGGCTGGGGATTCTCACTGCATATCTCTAGATCAGGATTATGTGACATGCCTTGGATTCCAGCCAGGTTTAAGGCTCTTCATTTTTAAAACAATAACCACCTGCTAAAAGAAGAAAGCAAGCCATTTCCTTCTTGACATTCGTTAGCTTAGGATCAGCAGAATCTTTCTGCTGCTGAGATTGAAATGTAATAGCTGCAAGGTTGAAAACTGAAATCTTGCACTAAGCACTTCATCGCTGCTGGCTTGTAATTTTTTTTCTTTTCAAAAATTACATACATAAAGCAGTTTTAGACTTTGTAATCAGATATTATGCCTCATGGTACTGTGTGATTTGAGATGTTTTCTTTTTTCTTTTTTTTTTTTTTTTTAAAGGACTAGATCTGCCCAATTAATACATTCTTGGTATACACATAAGCTACATGGGACACTGGTCTCTCACTGCCTCTGTAGGACATTTGCAAAATTTTGACCAAGCGGATGAGTGAGATGAAGTTAGATGAAGTTAACTCTCATGGAGCCAAAAGCCCTCAACTCAGACTGATTCAACTTGTTTTTATTTGTTTGCTGTTCAGGACTTCATCAGTAGATGCGTACATGGCAGGAAATGGTGTCTTGGCAGGGGAGAGGTAAGGACCATGGAGGGGACCATGGGGGAAAAAGGCTTGATTTTGGCATCAGGGGGTTGCCTTATAGGTGGTTCATGGGCTTCCCAGGTGGCTAAGTGGTAAAGAGTCAGCCTGCCAATGTGGAGCTGCAGGAGAGGTGGATTCAATCCCTGAGTCAGGAAGATCCCTTGGAGGAGGAAATGGCAACCCATTTCAGGATTCTTACCTGGAAAATCCCATGGAAGAGGAGCCTGGGGGCTGCAGTCCATAGGGTCACAGAGTCAGACACAACTGAGTGACTAAGCACACACAAACACACACAAACACACAGGTTCCAGCCATTAAATGCAGGGAGCTTAGCCAAAACACACTGGTCTGCACGAGTGTCCTCTGGTTTCCCCCGCTGAGCTGATGGTGCCGTTATCACCTTAGGCTCCCATCAGTCCGTGTATCTATAGTGAGAGAGCACGTGAAATATGCATCAGATCCGTGAAATTCACAAACGAGCAACAAATAACATCCTGAAACGAACGTGTTTTACTTGCAAAATGAACAACTGAAATGACATGGTATCTGTACTTTTTTGTGTACCACCATTTTAAAAGTGACAATTTCTCAAAATGTGTTATCTATAAATATACACAAAGTTAATATCTATATTAAAAATATAGATATAGCACATTGCTTTGGCATACTGTGTTAATACACTTCTGTTCATAAAAATTTGAATTTACAAATATTTGCAGGTTCTTCAAAATGGAACTCTTTCTTATGTATCTTTCTCTATGTGTACAATTGTGCGTGTGTGTGTGTGTGTGTGTGTGTGTGTGTGTGTGTGTATGAATTATTCAGGTTTTTCTTGTATGTCTTTAGCCTCAGACTTAATTTATTCAAAACACATCATCCACTTTGAGTTCTGAACTCTCCACAACACATCTCATCCTTTCATCCAGGATTAAAACCTTGAAATTATCTTGGAGTCCTACCCTTCCTTCCATTTAGTTATGTAATATCAGAGAATAAATGAAGTAAGCAACAGAATTAGGTCAAAACATACTTATCTGTCATCTCCTTATCTGAGTATTTAAGAAGCAACTACACAAAAATGCAAACTGAAGTTGTGACTATAGATCCTTATTTCTAATAGTCTTCTTGAGAATTAAAGAAACTTTTTGTCCTATCTGATTGGAATGTCTGGTTTTTTATCTTTATCTTGAAATAGGGATGATGGAACACTACTCTGGCGGCATGAAAAGTCTTGGCTGTGTGAGCCAGCACCATTAGCATTTACTCCAGCCTGGGTGTGGATTCTTTGCAACGGTCATCTGAAGCCATTTGCCCATTGTATCAGAGCTGTCTAAGACGAAATTAGATGATATTTTCCATAAATGTATTTAAATATAAATGCATTTTTAGTTAGTCGCACAGTGCCTGGATACCTTGAAGGCCAATGAGTGTATGAGGGCGTCACCAGTAAGTTCTTCGCCTTGCGGAATGCTCCTTCTTGCCCCTGAAGCTTCAGGCCACGTGTGTAAAATGTGACCATCTGGTATGTGGATCCAGGGAAGGTGATGGTGTCAATGTCATATTAAACATTTGTGAATAAATATTTTTTTATTTCTTTGAACTTTAAAAAATCTATGGATAGAAGTTCTAATATTTTTTTGCAATGTCCCGATGAAGAGTCTTGAGCCTCCCCTGATATATAAAAACCTCCCATTTTATATAGCCCATTTGAGGGGTCATTACTGTACTAGTCATGGTTCTCCATAAAAACAGAAAAATAGGAGTTCTGTCTCCAGACACACACACACACACAAAGACAGAGGAGAGGTGAGAGAGAAAAGCTGGTGATTCAGATAAGAATTGATGGTGCATTCCTGAAGGCTGGAAACTCAGGTGGAATTCCTATCATGCAGGATGAAAGTAGAATTTCTTCTCTGGGGAACCTCAATCTTTTCTCTTAAGGCCTTCAACTCATTGAAGGAGCCCCGCCCACATTACAGAAAGCAATCTGCTTTACTTAAAGTCAACAGATTGTCTATGTTAATCACATCTTTAAAATACAGTTACAGCAGCATCTAGACTATTGCTTGATTGAATAACTGCTAACCACAGATTAGCCAAGCTGACACTAAAATTATCCGTCACCATCTATTCCTAAGCACTTGGCTGTGATGGTGACCCCTAGATAGGAAAGAGGGACCCCAAAGACAGTCAAGCAACATGGCGGACTGCTCCCTTCTTCTTCCTTCCTAGCCCCACCCTAAAAACCTCAGCAAAGAAAGAGCAAAGGGAGAGCAAAGAGAGGACAACGCCTGCTCTGCTCTGGATTCAGGCTGCAAATTCTTTCCTGTCCCGAGAGAGAAGACAGTTTTGGATCAAATCGAAGACAAGGTTAAAAGTCAGCATGACTAAAACTTAATTACTGAATCTGAAGCTGCATTAATCACTGGAGGGGACTAGAAAGTTGTGGAACTGGACCAAGATGTCATTAAGATATGTCCAAGTGTGAAAGGGGAGTTCAACACATCAGTATGGTAACCGCATAGGAAACGATAAGCTTTTAGGGAAATGTCATGTGTTGAGAATTCAGAGGTATCTAGTCGCATGCACATACTGAGAGGAGAGCATGAAGAAACCGTGGGGGAAAGCGGGTCAGGCAAATGGGGAGAAGCATCGCAGCAGTATCCCCAGGTATAACATACACCTTCCCAACGGAGCTCGTGGACAGGCTTGCCAAAAGCCATGGCCAACCTGGCACAGACGATTTATTGACAAGGGTCACCAAACATCCAGAGCACAAATTTCAAAGTCAGGTACATATTGGTTTGGATCTGGACTCAGCCACTTTAAGCACGTGGCTTAACGTCTTTAGTCCTTGGTTTCTCTCACGGTAACATGAGAACTATAATTGTACTTGCTTTTTAGGGCCACTGCTCTGCTGTGCTTAGCTGCTCAGCCATGTCCAACTCTTTGCGGCCCCATGGACTGCAGAACTTTGCAACCCCTGCCAGGCTCCTCTGTCCATGGGATTCTTCAGACAAGAATACTGGAGTGGGTTGCCATGCCCTCCTCCAGGGGATCTTTCCAACTCAGGGACTGAACCCAGGTCTCCTGCATTGCAGGCAGATTCTTTACCAGCTGAGCCAAATAAGTGTATCGAAGTATGTCCTGCCTCTCCAGAAGCATCAAATGCTGTCTGCAGAGCTACCGAAAGGGAGAAGGGGCTGGGACAGCAGAAATTATTAAGAAAAAAATAGCTAAATTAATACATCAAAATTCATCTTTGCAAGGAGACTTAGGATTGCAGATGAGTAGGCCTTGGTCTCTACACCTAGTGAAATTACGTGCATCTCCTTTTTAACTTTATGCAGTTACAAATAGAAACTGAATCTAGCGTGGAAGTGGGGCCAACATTTCTGCGACATTCTGTCTCTTGATGGACCTGTGTCTGGAGTTTCTGGATCAGAGTGCTAACTCTGGTTTCATGAACTGAATCCAGCCTGCATGCTTGTTGTGCCGTGTTTTGGTCAATTTGCTTGTTCAGCTGGTTTTTTAATGGTTTTCAATGAGTCTTTCATGACATGCCCAGGACTCCCTCTTGTCACCCAGTCCACGACTCAGTCGTGTACACTATCTGTGTATCACTTGTTTGTAACCTTTCTCTGGGGCCACCTAAAGTAAATCTAATCCTTCTCCCCTTCACATCCTTAAAACCTGAAGATGTTTTAAAGAAGGTTACACCAGAGACTGAGCCCTTCACGAGGCTACTAAGCAGTTACCTGTCAGTGACTTCCAAGTGTTTTTATTCCAGCCCCTATCTCAGGAGCAGTGATCCTTCACACAGTTTCAGAACTTAGTAATAAAGAACACTTACAGAGAACAAAAACTTTAAAGTTAATAAACATTGCCAACAGCATCATTGCTCAGTTTTTAACCCATAGAGAAAAATATGATCTTGCACATAAAATTTCCATCCTGCCTCTGTCTCTGTAGACATTTCTGAAAAATAGGAATGCTTATATTTCAGAATCATCATGAAATAAAGGGAGCATATCCCAATAAAGTGCTGTGATGCAAGCAAATTTCTGATGGAGAATACATACATTTTCTTTAAGAAAAATACACAGGTTATTTACATTTGAATTGTAACATCACTGAACCTTAAAGTCAGATTATTAGAAAATTAGAAGCCAAAAATACTGCTGAAATAAATATATATCTTACACACTGTGTGGTTAAACAAGCCACAATCAATGAAAACAATGTGAAGAAACCCAGTTAACAATAATTAATCATTAACACCTAGAATAAAGCTAGAATAAAACCTGGAAGCAACAACCAGCTCAGTCACACTGATAACAAGGGGGATGCTTCATGAACTTGGAGCCAGGCCATGCAATGCAGCAGTAAATTGCTGCTCAAGCCCCAGAGAGGCACTCATATTACTTCACGTAGACCAAATCTAGTCATTGGTCAGAACACACCTCCTAAAGGAAAGGCATGCCATCTGTCCCTAAGAACCGAGAAGCCTGGCTGAGAGCCACCATCATCTGGAACTTTCTGGTTCATCATCTGGTTTATCATATGGAAGCATGCTCTGGAAAACCTTGCATCAGCAATTAAAAGCTCACTCCGGAAATGATACACATCACCTCTGCACAACTCAACAGCCACAGCTGGTCAACAGAGCCCCACCAACCCCTCAGAAATGCTGTTATATCAGTGCCCAGAGGCAGAAATCTGGACATGTTCAAGAAACAGAGTTAGTTAGTTTTCACATCACAAGAAAGACTATTTCAGTGGACCTTGACCGTTTGCTCTGATGCCCACAGCTGACTTGGAGTTTTAATCTATCCGACATTGCCCTACGTCTTGTGACCTTCTTTGGTAGCCACCATGGGCAGTGATGACTTTTGTCATCCTCTTGCTTTTGTGAAGGATGAGACAGGTCACAATTATGGAGGGCTCACAATATGCCAGCCATTGTGCTAACCTTTCTATGGTCATTATCTCAGTCCATCTCAACAACAACTTTCAGTTCAGTTCAGTTGCTCAGTCATGTCCGACTGTCTGTGACCCCATGAATCGCAGCACGCCAGGCTTCCCTGTCCATCACCAACTCCCAGAGTTCACTCAGACTCACGTCCATCGAGTCAGTGATGCCATCCAGCCATCTCATCCTCTGTCGTCTCCTTCTCCTCCTGCCCCCAATCCCTCCAGAATCAGAGTTTTTTGCAATGAATCAGCTCTTCACATGAGGTGGCCAAAGTACTGGAGTTTCAGCTTTAGCATCATCCTTTCCAAAGAACACCCAGGGCTGATCTCCTTCAGAATGGACTGGTTGGATCTCCTTGCAGTCCAAGGGACTCTCAAGAGTCTTCTCCAACACCACAGTTCAAAAGCATCAATTCTTTGGTGCTCAGCCTTCTTCACAGTCCAACTCTCACATCCATACATGACCACAGGAAAAACCATAGCCTTGACTAGACGGACCTTAGTCGGCAAAGTAATGTCTCTGCTTTTGAATATGCTATCTAGGTTGGTCATAACTTTTCTTCCAAGGAGTAAGTATCTTTTAATTTCATGGCTGCAGTCACCATCTGCGGTGATTTTGGAGCCCCCCAAAATTAAGTCTGACATTGCTTCCACTGTTTCCCCATCTATTTCCCATGAAGTGATGGGACCAGATGCCATGATCTTCGTCTTCTGAATGTTGAGCTTTAAGCCAACTTTTTCTATATGCTATCTAGGTTGGTCATAACTTTTCTTCCAAGGAGTAAGTATCTTTTAATTTCATGGCTGCAGTCACCATCTGCTGTGATTTTGGAGTCCCAAAAAATAAAGTCTGAGACTGTTTCCACTGTTTCCCCATCTATTTCCCATCAGATACTAATTCAGCCCAGGCCTGCATGAGAGTGAAGGCACAGGGCTCCCCAAGGAAATGTAAGTATAAAACCTGGTTTGGAACCCTGGGATAGAATGAGATCCTGCAGATAAATGGTGTCAGGATTTGAATGATTTCCTCTGGCTCCTGCAGCAAAGGAGACCCCATCAGACTAGAGGTTTGCAGAGGATCCATTTTTCTATGTGTTTGAATATTAAATCAGTTTCAATTATTTTGTTGTATATGCCAGCATGGATTTGTTTCAATATTTTTCAGTAAGGCATAAATTGTATCATGAATATACAGCCCTACTTTGAGTTTTCATAGTAGGCACAGACTAAGTCTTAGGAAAAGAAAAAAAATACACTAAAAAAGTAAACAAGGTAAAGAAATAGTAAAAGCAAATAGCAGTCATGGTCCCAAGGGTTTCAATTCAGTATAAAATGATAGAGGACATCTCAGTCTGGATTGACTGCATTTTAAAATTAAGAGGACAGTTCTTCAAATACAGTGCAGCTGAACAGTGTTTATAGGTGAGGTGAAGTCGCTCAGTCGTGTCTATCTTGATTCCAGCTTGTGTTTCTTCCAGTCCAGCGTTTCTCATGATGTACTCTGCATAGAAGTTAAATAAGCAGGGTGACAATATACAGCCTTGACGTACTCCTTTTCCTATTTGGAACCAGTCTATTGCTCCATGTCAAGTTCTAACTGTTGCTTCCTGGCCTGCATACAGGTTTCTCAAGAGGCTGGTCAGGTGGTCTGATATTCCCATCTCTTTCAGAATTTTCCACAGTTTATTGTGATGCACACAGTCAAAGGCTTTGGCATAGTCAATAAAGTGGAGAAGGGAATGGCAAACAACAACTTTCAGTTGCAGTTATTCTTATATTTACAGCTAATTTCATTGCAGCTGACAATGTGACCTAGCTGTTTCAAAAGCTGAAAAGTTGGACTTTTGAGAACCAAATGCATATGGGTGGTGGCCCAAACCTAGAGGAAAGGAAAAAAAACATATTTGGAGAAAGTATTCGACAGAGAGCTACAGAGATAAAAGCAGAGGGCCAAGGATGCATCTTGAGGCACAGCTTGAGGAAAAGTGGGCAGACAGAGGGCTGAAAGAAGCTGAGGAAAATAACAGAGAGGCAGGAAGAACACTAAGAGGAGAAAAATTCAGAAGGTTGTGACCCAGTGGCCAACAGTTACAAATGTTTTGAGATCAAGATTTGAGGATTAAGTAATATGAGGATTTTGAAAACGATTTTGGATTTGGAAGTGAGAGGGTCATTAGTGACCTTGCACAGAGAATTTTCTGGGACTGATTGGGGTGGAAGCCAGGTTGCAGGAGGCTGGGGCTTGTAAAGGTCATGAGAAAACAGGCAACGTGTTTGGGCTTTCAAGAACTGTGGTAGCAGAAATGTAGAGAATGCTTGGTAGCATTTGGGAAGCAGTCTGCTGATGAGGGGGTGGTACAGTGGTGAGGAGGAGCCAGTGGTGTGGGGGAGAGACTGAAAGCCAGGGACCATGGAGGATGGGAGCAAAGTCTCCAAAGACCTTAGCGGTGGGACTCCAGCAAAGTGGGTGTGGCCGCTGTGGCCGCCTCATGCATGAAGGAGCCAGATGGGGCTCCCCTGATGAGAAATGCCCATTCGTGCTTTTGCCCACTCCTGGTTGAGCTGTCTGTCCTCTCTTACTTTTAGCTGTGACTCCAAAATCCCCTTTTCCTTAAGAGGGAAGAAATAAAGATGGAAAAGACATAGAAAACCTCTGGAGCAGAAGGACAGGCATCAGGAGAAATTCTTCTTCACCTTTCAGTGAAGGACGAGGCAAGAATCAAGAGACCAGGCAGTTTCATAAGAATAGTCATATTTTTTAACTATTATAGGGACTAAAAACTCAAGCCACTCAGAGATGAGTAAACGATTTGCTAAGCTTCAAATCCTCAGTTTGACAATGATTTTAAGAACTGTGTTCTTTTCTCCGTGGACACAGTGAGGGCTCAGCAAATGCTTACTGAATAAATGAGTGATTTTGAAGACTCGTGACAAGTGTGTACCTGCTCTGTTACTCCATGAGCTTTCTGTCTCCAGACCAAGGATCAGAGCTTTTCCATAAGTCTGCTGACTCCTCACTCTCTCTCCGTGTTGCTGTAGCTCGGAAACATGGATACAGCAGGTCCTTTTTGTGTGCCACCTAGTTCAAAGGTCAAAGGGAGCAATGGAAGAAGACCAGCTTACCTGAGAACATGAGGATCATGGCTTGGAAAAGCCTGAGTGAAAAGTGGCCCTCAGATTATCACGGGACTCCGGCCCGTGCCCTCCAGGGGCATCTTCAGCTGCCTGTTTCCATCTCCGGCTTTGTCACAGAGCTAGTGGGAGGTCAGAATACTCCTGTTCTCCCATCTCTTCGACCGGTTTGGTTAGCTTTTTCTGCCACATAGAGAAAGCAAGCAAACACAAACAAAAAGGTACATGACAACAGTCTCAGTTTCGAAGAAGACCTTCACACTGGATTTTACATAAACAGGAGCTAAGCTCATTGTCCCAACTCTCCCTCTAGGCCTTTGCATAATCAAAAGCCTGTTCAGTTGTCCCCCACCCCAAAGAGAAGCAACACCTCTTCATCTGGTTGCCAGCTTTGGAAGAGGGACATCAAATAGCTCGGCAAAAAGACAACTTATTGTTATTTCTCCTAGAGGGACTATTGAGGGTGAGGGATGAGGAGCTTGCCAGACAGAGAAGGAATAGAAGGCCATCGAAAGGAAATGGCTCGGGCGTGGAAGGGCCCAGCGTTCTGGGCAGGTGAGAAGCATGGTTTGCCTGGACAAGAGGGTGAAGAGCTGGGAACTGAAGGGGAAGGACATCAGGGCCAGCGCTGGCTGGACTGCCTTGCCACACTGAGCGGGAATCGAGCTTTCGGCAAGAGCAGAGCTTTGCAACAGGCAAGACATGTCCTCACTTGTGTTTAGATAGTTCACTTCAGCAACAGTAAGGAGGGTAAACTCGAAGGGCAACAGGTAAGAGATGAAGCGGGCAATGTACAAGATTTCACTGCATGGATGCACTCCTTTCCACCTGCTTCTACATTTATGGAAATTAGTTTAGAAAGTTTCCTGTGGAGCTTGTTAAAAATACATTTTCCTAGGGCCCGCCTATAGACTCTTATTCTGGAGGAGTTTGGGAGTTTTAGGAACTCTCAAACAAGAACCATGGGGAGTGGCTTTTGTGCAGGACAATATTTAATACTGGTCCATATCACCCAGACCCTAACCCTATTCCAAGAATCTCTGTTTTTTGTCTGTCAAGCCTTCCCCCACAACTCCAGTCTATGCCGGCCTCACCCAGAGCAAGCTTTCTCTGGTGCTCCCTATTTACATGAGAGCCCCTTAAACTTTAATGTACAGATCTTGTTAAAATGCAGATTGGGTTGGTAGCAAACCCCCAGGTGATGCTACGCTGCTAGTCCACATTTCCCACTCGGAGGACTAAGGTCACCGCGTCAGATGTGTTGGCTCCACACAACAGTGACGATCTCTTGGTTGTTTAATGCTAGTGAGCCTTGCCTCCTAACTTGCCTGTGAACTCCCAGAGACCGAGTCTTGAATGCCTTTGGGAACTCCTCACATCACCGAAGACTGAATATACAGCTGGTGCTTTATAAACACAGATTGAATCGAAGAATTCAAAGCAAAATGGCAGTAAGCTTCTAGGTTTCAGGTTGGGAATAAAGAATGAGTGTAAAACCTTGATCTTCATTCTTACTGTGCCTAACAGGCACTTCAATAAAGCCACAAAGAATAGCCAGAAAAAGCTCATGCACAGCGGAGACCAATAATCTCTGCATGTCTACATTTGAATAATGTAATAATCTCTAGATGTCTATATTAATGCAATAATCTCTAGATGTCTACATTAGAAATTCAATATGAAAAAAAGTACAGATTTGATAACTTAGAAATGACATGTACTTTCCTAAAAATTTCTTGAGCATCTTCTCAAAATATTTATCAGTCATGTATTGTAGTCTACAATCCCTAAGCCCACCATTATATAATCAAATTATGGGTTTAGTAACATGCAATCAGGTCCCAATCTCAGAGTAAGTTAGAGTGGTTTTTTTTCTTTTAGAGTCGGGGAATTGTGTAGACTAAATGAGAATCCCAGATTTTTTTTTAAGTAATTTGTTTATTTCAATTGGAGGATAATTACTTTACAATATTGTGATGGTTTTTGCCATACATCAATATGAATCAGCCACAGGTATGCATGTCCGCCCAATCCTGAACCCTCTTCCACCTCCCTTCTTATGTGTGGCTATGTACTGATTAAGTGACATACTTGCCCAAACCTGTTTTAAGGTGCCAAGTTTTTAATATTTCTATTCAGACACAAGTATAGAGTTTAATAGTAGCATTAGTGTTAGGCAAATTCAGTAAAGCCTGCTAAAGCCAAAGCCACAAGGATCCAGAAAGAATTTATGAAAAAGAAAGTGAGAGAGAGCTTCTTGGCCGAAAAGAAAATGTATGGACAAGTGAGACAGAGGAGATGCATTTTCCCATCCAAAAGGGGTCTGACATCCAATCCAAACACCAGAACACAATTTATTGCCCCAAGTTATGTACTAAAACCAAAGAATTTAGAGCATCAGCCAAGGCCATTTTGAATACTTCGTACCAAACTATTCCCTTCCTTGGGTCTCCTTCTAAGAAGACATCTTAGACACCACAGGAGAAAACTGGAATGTCATAACATGCTCCACTCCTAATGACCACATATGTCAAAAGAGAAGAACTAGATTTTGTTGCAAAAAAAATTCTCATAGCTGCCTATATTTGAAAGAAAACAATTCACGAATCTTGAAAGCTATGCCAGACATCACATATTCTAATACAACAAAATATATTTAGGCAAGATATTTTAAACCATTATCCCTAGCAAAAGGATAGCTTAATTTTAGCAACTGTTACAGGGTTGTGAGTAAATTAACCCATTATTATGTCATAAAATACCTTGCTTCATAATATCAATTTTGCTATTAGGAATTGAAACAAGAGTTTTCCTGGGGATATACATTTTTATATGACGTTAAGGTCATTTGTGCATATTATAAAGTAACCATGACTGTGATAATTATTCTTTTGTGAAAATATTTCAAGTAATCCTTCCAGCAGAACATTAAAAGATTATAATGTGTGTGTGTGAGTGTGTGTGTGAGTGAGAGGGGCTAGTTCACTAAAGAAGCTAAGCCCATGAGGTTAGCTTGAGAATCTCAGGAGTTTGTCATTTGTTATGAACGGGCATGTCTTTCAAAGCACAGTGGATGGGTGGTGGAGAATAGGAGGCAAAGCAAACCTTGGATGAGCTACAATCTTTTTCCTGCTTCTTATGTTAGAAGCTGGATGGATAGCATAGAAATCGGTATGTATCCATTACTCCTAGAAAGAGGCTTCGTTTGGAAAACCCAGAGATGTCTTCCAGGTACCTGGCTGAATTTCCATGAGCATTAAAAAGAATGAGGGGGATGATCAACTACCAAGCCTCTCATAACAACCCCACACTTAACCCCTGCTGATGGGATGGAGGAAGTGACGTGCAAGTTGCTCAGTCGTGTCCGACTCTTTGCGACCCCATGGACTATATGGTCCATGGAATTCTCTAGGCTAGAATACTGGAGTGGGTAGCCTTTCCCTTCTCCAGAGGATCTTCCTACCCCAGGAATCAAACCCAGGCCTCCTGATGGGATGGAAGCAGAAGGAAAACAATTTTTTTCACCAATCCTGTTGGCAAATTGTAATGTATTCATAGCAACAAGGCACAGGGTGTGCATAGGCAGTCATTTGAAGTGAACATTGTTTTCCATTTAATCCAGAAAACTTGAAGCTGTGATATAAACAACATTACTTTTTAATGGAGAAATGAGAGCTCTAGCGAGACCTTTGGGAGGAGGAGCAGTTAGAGAAAGAGGACACTCTTGGTAGATCTATTCGTATGCCTCTGATCGGTTGAGCAAATTTGGTCACGTGCACTGCAGAACAGAAGCCAGTCTCGTATATGGCGCTATGGATGAGTATGGTTTGCCCTGGATTGAGTGTTTCTAGGGCATTAGAAGGCTCCCATCCATCCTAATCAACTTCGTGTGGACGTGATTCAACATCCAGTGTTGGCTCCGATCAGCACAAGTGTCAGTCACTGAGCGGTTTCTTGCCCACAGCCCTCTGGCCTCATTTCCTCGTGGCGGAATGTACACGATTCTTTCAGGACAATTCCCTTTCGCCTGTGCTCCAGCCCTGACAGGCTTGCCCGGCTGTGGCACTGACCATATGGCGAGGCTCATCTCCACCCTCTCTCTTAATAATTCTGTCTCCCTTCTTGTTCAGCTCAGACTACTTTCATGGAGGGCATTTTATTTATAGAGTCTCCCCTGAACAACCCTAATTTCTCTCAAATATAGCCTTGATTCCAAGTAGATGAGCACCCCTTGGCACCCACATACTCACTGGGATGTATCTTGTTGATCATGATTGATGGAGTTTATTTCCAAAGGGAATTAATTCAAAACTTATATAAATACTATTATCTTTAATGCCCCAGCTTAAATTCCATTCCATTAATTCCTTATAGTGAGACATATATCTGCTCTGTACTTCTAATTGTCTCATTGTCTAATTGCTATTGATCTTGAGGCTGACATATGTTAGAATAAATTGGGTTTTTTCTCAATATCTTTTTTTAAATGAATTTTAAATACAATTTTTTAAGCTTTCCTTTTACTTGATATTACCCTAACAGAAATATAAATGTTCATTACACTGTTTGGGGAAACCGGAGACTACGAAAGTCTCCAGAAAGTCTTGAAATAAAATAATTTTTAATTTGTTTACCACCAATGCCCCCAAATTTCCCAAACTTAATTTTTTTAATAGATCTTATTTTAATCCAATGCTTATTTGCTTAGCCCATTCAGGAGGCTATAATAAAATACCCCACAGCGGGTAGCTTACAAAAAGCAGAAATTTATTTCTCACAGTTTTAGGGCCTGCAAAGTCCAAGATCAAGTGCCAGCACGATGGCACAGTAGTGAAAGCCTTCTTCCTGGTTCATGGCTGGCACCTCTCCCTGTGCCTCCTCAGGGTGGAAGGCGCCAACAAGCTTTCTGGGGTTCTCTTCAATAAAAGCACTAACCCCATTCATGAGGGCTCAGCCTTCACCATCTACGTGGCTCCTAAAGGCCCCACCTCCTAATGCCACCACAGAGGGCATTAAAATTTTGTGTATGAATTTGGAGGGACACAAACATCCAATACTTTGGCCACCTGATGCAAAGAACTGACTCATTGGAAAAGACCCTGATGCTGGGAAAGATTGAGGGCAGGAGGAGAAGGGTACGACAGAGGATGAGATGGTTGGATGGCATCACTGACTCAATGGACATGAATCTGAACAAGTTCTGGGAGCTGGTGATGGACAGGGAGGCCTGGCATGCTGCAGTCCCTGGGGTGGCAAAGAGTCGGATACGACTAAGTGACTGAACTGAAACATTCAGAATACAGCACCTATTAAATGCACTGCTCTAGGAGAAAAAGCGAAAGAAACCATTTCCAATCCCTGCAGTAGAAGAAAAACTTCTTCTCTGCTGGGCTCTGAACCCACTGCTTCCAGGATGGTCTGATCCAGGTGAGCAGCCGGCTGACCCTGTGCAGCTGGGAGGATGTAAGTATCAGCTGGAAAAACCAAAGCCCGGGCACCTCGGCTTCATTCGGGGACCTCACTTCTGGAGAGCAGAGTGTCCCTGGACTGCCACACAGGTGACACGCACAGGACATGTCAACTGACTGGAGCACCATGAGAGGAAAAGTGGCCAGCCCCCTGTGTCTCCCTTGGGCTTCCCGCTTCCTGCATGCTCTCCCTAGAATTGCAAGCATTTTATTCAGATTATTCTTTTAGGTTCAGCTCAACACATGCCTGGAGTAATAAGCAAATCAGTTGCTTGAGAGCAGCCCCTTCTTCACTGTGTAACTGCCCAGTGGCCTTTTCTCAGGTCTAAAGCTTCCCAGGTAGCACGGTAGAATCTGCCTCCCCGTGCAGGAAACCCAGGTTCGATCCCTGGGTCAGGAAGATCCCCTGGAGGAGGAAATGGCAACCCACTCCAGGATTCTTGCCTGGAGAATCCCCATGGACAGAAGAGCCTGGAAGGATGCAGTCCACCGGGTTGCAAAAGAATCGGACTCGACTGAAACGCTAAACAACAAAGCGTGCCAAGCTCTTTGTCTTCCCGGAGTCTCCACGTATGCAGTTCCCTCGGCCTAGAACACTCTTCTATTTGTCCTTTGCTTGGCATTTCTTCCAGCTTAGATGTCAGGCCACTAAGAGGCTTTCCTTGGCCATCCCACGCTTTCTTGTGATTCCCTGCATCCTGCTCTTTTCCTTTGCAGCACTATCCCAGCTTATAATTCTATGTTGATTTGTCTTCCTGTCCATTGCCTGTCTCTCCCTTTCAACTCTAAGCTCCACAGGGCAAGGGCCACGTGCTCTGTTATCCATCAATCTGTCCTCAGCCTTGCATAGTACTGCATGCAAAGGTGAGGTACTTTTAAAAATAATAGTTGAACAAATGAATGAAAAGTCCAACTCTAGGGGTGCCATTTTTCATGCTTGCTTTGGCCTCGGAGAGCCTGTACACTCTCCAGTTCATGAGAGGAGCCCCCCTTCTGCTGACCCCAGCTAGAAACATATTCTCTAAGCTACCTCCCAGCAGAGAGTAAAATTAACTTGGGGTGAAATAAATTAATTAATCTTTGCAGCCAGCTTATCACTTCGGTGTTTATTACATGATGAATACTGGCTAAACACACAGGCTGAGAATTCTCAGTGATCCACTTTTTTAAAAAATTCAGAAATGGTCCACTTCATTCCATTCCACTTCCTCTGTGTACAAGTCACTTACATCTAATCCATGTAGCACACAGCTGCGTAAAAGCAAGAAGGAGCTGATAAAAATATATAGACTCTTTCTCTAGACAAGGTATTAGACTTAGTGACTTGTCTATGTTATCACATTTACTTCTTACAACAACCTCATAGGCAGGTAGTATCCCATCTTATGGATGGAAAAACTGAGGCTCATCAAAAGAAAGTATCCATAAACAGAAAGAACCTGGGTTCTTTCTGCTATAGCACAGCGTGAGAATGAGAATGGACAAGGGCACATCAAAGACTTTGTGAGAGAAACGACAAAAACAAAGTCTTCATTTGGGCTTAGTTCCCTTGGACATTATTCTGGGAGAATAAGAAGGCAAGGTCTGTTTGATCAGGTACAACTCAGACTTAATAAATCACATTTATGTGATTCTAAGAAATTTCTTTCATCATTAGGTGAAGGTGCCCAATATGCTACTGGAGTTCAGTGGAGAAATAACTCCAGAAAGAACAAAGGGATGAAGCCGAAGCAAAAACAATACCCAGTTGTGGATGTGACTGGTGATAGAAGCAAGATCCGATGCTGTAAAGAGCAATACTGCATAGGAACCTGGAATGTCAGGTCCATGAATCAAGGCAAATTGGAAGTGGTCAAACAAGAGATGACAAGGGTGAACGTGGACGTTCTAGGAATCAGCGAACTAAAATGGACTGGAATGGGTGAATTTAACTCAGATGACCATTATATCTACTACTGTGCACAGGAATCCCTC
Source organism: Cephalophus harveyi (assembly GCA_006410635.1). Lineage (NCBI taxonomy): Eukaryota > Metazoa > Chordata > Mammalia > Artiodactyla > Bovidae > Cephalophus > Cephalophus harveyi. The sequence continues at coordinate 160,789 of SJYT01004633.1, read as the reverse complement.
AGAAGAAATGGAGTAGCCATCATGGTCAACAAAAGAGTCCAAAATGCAGTACTTGGATGCAGTCTCAAAAATGACAGAATGATCTCTGTTCATCTCCAAGGCAAACCATTCAATATCACAGTTATCCAAGTCTATGCCCCAACCAGTAACGCTAAAGAAGCTGAAGTTGAACGGTTTTATGAAGACCTACAAGACCTTTTAGAACTAACACCCAAAAAAGATGTCCTTTTCATTATAGGGGACTGGAATGCTAAAGTAGGAAGTCAAGAAACACCTGGAGTAACAGGCAAATTTGGCCTTGGAATGCGGAATGAAGCAGGGCAAAGACTAATAGAGTTTTGCCAAGAAAATGCACTGGTCATAGCAAACACCCTCTTCCAACAACACAAGAGAAGACTCTACACGTGGACATCACCAGATGGTCAACACCGAAATCAGATTGATTATATTCTATGCAGCCAAAGATGGAGAAGCTCTATACAGTCAACAAAAACAAGGCCGGGAGCTGACTGTGGCTCAGATCAT